>JAWQEG010000106.1:3335000-3621916 GCA_033782935.1 Petrolisthes cinctipes
TTTATTCACCAGGTTGCAGGAATTTTGACCATGACTGTACCTTTGCATCATCAGCAAACATATTCATGTAAGTGCCATCTGTAATATTTACTTCTATGTCATTTATATAAATTAAGAACATTATTGGTGTCAATACTGAGCCTTGAGGAACTCCACTTATGACCTTCAGCCATGGAGAATAGTTCCCTCTTAATACTGTTCTCATTTTTCTTCCTTCAAGGAAATCTTCCATCCATTTTAGTAGTTGTCCGTTCACTCCTCCTTTATGTTGTAATTTCCATATAGGTCTAAGGCCCGTAGTTTTAAAAAATGTAAGGATCCTTACTGGAGCACATGGAATTCTCCAAACTACTCCGGGCAACAGATTCCCTATTAGAAATACTTAAGGGTTCTGTGGCCTGGATTATTTCGGAGGATTCATAGAGATCCAGTAAGGGCCCTTAATTTTTTTTAAACTACGGGCCTAAGTCTTTGGTGTGGTACTCTGTCAAAGGCTTTTTTAAAGTCTAGGTAAATACTGTCCACCCATCCTTCTCTTTTTTTTATTTTTTCTGATATTCTCGTATAGTAACTTAGTAAGTTTGTGATACATGATCTTTCCTTCCTAAACACAAATTGTCGCTCTGTTATATCATTTTTCTCCAAGTGTTCCACCCAATGTGTGTGTGTGTGTTAGAGAGAGAGGAGCATGAATTATAAGATTTGTTTCTTCTATTCTATTTTTTAATTATTCTAAATTTAATTCCATTCTCATAGCATCAATCATTGCATTTTTAGGACAATTTAATATTATTCTCATTCACCTGATTTTGTACTTTTTCAATTGTTTCCAACCTTCCATCGCCAAGGCAGAAGAGGACAGGGCTTGCATAATCTTCAGTATAATAGACCTGATAGTAGCAACATACATAGTTCTCAATACAGGAGCACCTACTCCAGTACCACTCCATGCTAGACACCTCAGGGGATGCAGACGTGCTTTACACTGGGTTATAATAGGACTTATTTCCGCATCTTTGCTATCTGCGGTGTACCCAACATACACACCTAAGTATATATAGCTTCTCACCCTCTCGATGCTTTTGCCATTAATAACAAGTTCTGTATTTCCTATCGCCCTACACTGGAATTTAGTTTTGTCTTCATTTATCACTAGGCTCATTTTTTGTGTTAATATGCCAAACTTATTCAGAGCTAGTTGCATATTATGCATGCTGTTGCCTTGGAGAAGTATATCATCTGCATAAATAATTGTGCATACATCATTTCCTAATTTTTCATGGGCTATTTTGTTCATTAATACATTAAATAAGGTGGTGCTTAACACTCCACCTTGTGGCGTGCCCAACTCAAGGTGTACTTCGTCAGAGAGTGAACCTTGGTACCATACTTGTGCTCTTCTACCAAATAAATAGTCACCTATCCAATCTCCCTTTTGCACCCATACTCGCTAATTCATATACATTATTACCTCTCCGTTTGCTCTGTCGAACTCACCCTCGGCAGTTGTCTAAGACATTGGATAAGCATCTTATCATTGCATCTGATGTTCCCCTCCCTTTCCTGACACCATATAAATTGTCACATAATCTGTCAACTATAATGTACAGTAGTCTCTCCAAAATGATCTTTTCCATCATCTTAGAGAAACATGAGGTGAGTGACACAGGCCTACTCTCTTCATTACCTTTAGGGATGGGTGTTACAATAGCTTTTTTCCATGCTGATGGAAGCTTACCTTCTTTGAGGCTCATGTTATATAACTGCAGCAGGGTACTATCATCAATGCAAGCTAAGCAGTTTAGTATCTCATATGTAACCCCATCCTCTCCAAGAGCTGTAGATTTACCATTTTTAATTGCCTTGAAAATCTCTTCTTTAGTTATTTCAATACCAGATATGTCTCCTATATTTAAAGCACTGACTATAAACTCCCTTCTGTGATCTTCCCAGTATTTTAAGCCCTCCCTTACGTCATGAGCTAGTGAGGAGTTACTGGCTGCAGCCGCCCAGTCACTTATCAATTTCTGTACATGTTGTTCTGGCTGCGGGTGTGTGACACTTCTGAGTTTCTTTCCTCTTACTTTGTTTATTTCCTTCCATATTTCACTAATGTTTTTCGTACATCCAATTTTGCTTGTAAATCTTAACCAGTATTCCTCCCTGACTTCCTGACATTTTATTCCACATAGTTTTGCTGCCTCCAGTAAGGGGCTATTCTGTCTTTATCATCCCTCCCTGATTCTTCCCAATTTTTGTGTGCCCGTTTAATCATTCTCGAATATTCCTTTACCATTTCGTCATTATAATATTTGTCTAAGTGCGGGGCCTTGCCTCCCTTGTATTTATGTTTTTTGTTACTTAATAAGTCCTCTATGATTTTAACCAGGTCGTTATAAAACTTATTGACATTAAATGGAACATAATCCTTGTACCATGCAGTCTTTAATACCGTTGATAAAATAATCAGTTTTTTCTTTGCGTAAAAGTAATCTTTTTCTAGTACGGTCGGAATTCACTTTACCCTAGTGGAATAGATATAGCAAGAGAGAAGTGATCATTCAGTAAGTCTGTCAAGACCTCACAGTCCCCAGCCAAACCCTGACCATTGAGAATGACAGCGTATAGTCCAGCCTCCCTCCCTGTATGTGTGTCGCTTTCCTTCATTCTCTGATTTATTATGCCTATCATTAAAGTCCCCAGCAATTATTGTTGTTTCATTGAAAATACTATCTGGTAATGAATCAACACTGAAGCAGTTTTTAGATATATATAGGTTAATGACATTAATTAACCCTTTCTACAAATACTTGTACACTCCTACAGATACGGATTCTATTCCATGTGTTTTTATGAGGATCCTCTATCAACCCTGAAGGGATATAGTTTTTAACATATGTAGTTACTCCTCTTATACCAGACGTTGCAGACAGATAATAAGCTTTATAACCATTAATATTAAGTAGACTTCCATTCCTATCCCCAGTCTCCTGAAGAAGTATCACATCAATGTTAGCCTTATGAGTATAATAATGTACATTGGTCATTCTGTTTCTTAAACCATTAACATTCCAGGAGATCAGTTTTAACTGTTTAGGACTTTGATCCATATTGAACCCTCGTGTCTGATTTTTCACTTGATATAATAATTATCGTCTATAGATTTATATACTTTATCTGTGAGTTCGTGCATTTTTAACCAGTCCTTGAACAATTTTTCCTTCTTTTATCTCATTTTCACAGTTGTGCAGGAGGTTGTCTAGGCCTGTCACACCGTTGGACATCAGTCTGTGACTTTTCAGAATTTTGTCCTTTTCTTTAACTCTAAATTTGCACTCCTTTCTCTCCTTATCCTTCTTAATTAACCTCTCCTTTTCTTCATGACTCACTCTCACACCCTGCTTCATCATTCCTATCACTCACCACATTTCTATGAGCCATGTCATTCACTTCCTTCTCCAGCAGGCTCTCTAATTTCTTCCCAAGTTCACGGAGGTACTGTAGATAATAATTACACCCGTGGTCTTCCTATGTGGTGGCGTTGCTGTTGAGAATTCAAACTACTGTACAGGCAAAGTCATATTCATTTTTACCTGTGCTGCAATTGTGTTGTTTCTTGGTTGTTATTTGTGGGATTATTCCTATACTATGTGTTAGCCAGGAGTGTTAATTAAGGGGGTGCGGGAATAGGGGGACAGGCTTTGGGGGGGGGGGTTTAGGGGGGTGCGGGAGTAGGGGACAGGCTTTCTAACCACTCCAAGCCTGTCCCCCTATTCCCGAACCCCACAAAACCCCCCCAAGCCTGTCCCCTACTCATTTAGCAATATGTAAAACAGAAATCATGACTTGTGACCTTACTGAACCATGTACTGTACTTAAGGAGCTTGTCATCCTGCTGCAAACCATTAAGAAGGATAGTGATAATAATTCCAAGCATCATGTGGTTATGAGGCAAGATGAGTTAAGGGGGTGCGGGAGTAGGGGACAGGCTTGGGGGGTGCGGGAATAGGGGGACAGGCTTGGGGTGGGTAGAAAGCCTTTCCCCTATTCCTGCACCCCCTTAACCCCCCCCCCAAAGCCTGTCCCCTTACTCCCGCACCCCCCAAGCCTGTCCCCTACTCCCTCACCCCCTAACCCCCCCACCCCCTAACCCCCCCAAGCCTGTCCCCCTATTCCCGCACCCCCTTAAAGATAATTAAAAGGAGATATTGTACAGCCGTATGACTTTGACACAGAGTAGTGACATAGAGTAATAATTATGATGTTAACTGTATCAAGGTGTTTGGGATGTGATGACCCCATCATCACCCACCACTTCTATATATGGTGTCAGTAACCCTCATAATGCCTAACTTAAAGACCCTGTGATCATGTATGAAAACTGGAGGCTTCTGATTCCTTCTTTCATACCATGAAGCAAGCAACTTCCATATAGGTGCTGTTTCATGGCAATATTTGAAGGACTCTTTTATCTCCAATTTACTGACTACAGTACTGTACATCACAGGGTGCCTTAATGTTTCTCCCATGTCTAATAATGGTTGGTAACAGTAAAGTCGTATGTTCTTTAAACCTACATTGCTGGTGGCTGCTTGCAGGTAAATGCCTCGTAAATATATCAACACAAATTGAATCAACAAGAGAGAGTGTCATGTTCTTATTACATTAGTTAATGCTGTGAGTTAGCCTTAAGCTTTTCTTGTTTGTACTACAGTATTGTCAGTGTTTAAGTTATTGATAACATTTTCTTTACTACATTATATATTACTGTATATTGTTTACATCATATTCCTCTCTACCTTATCATCATTAACATCATTATTATCAATATTATCATTGTACAGTATAATTATCATTCATAATGTCTGCCTCAATCCAAGAGGGGTATGCAAGAACCTCCATGGTGTTGACGATGGTGTGGTACCGGTACGATGGCTCTGTTTTTGTCAAGGGGGTCATCTTACCGTTACCACACCATCGTATGCACCACCAATGTTCTTGCATACCACCCAATGTACAGTTACCCATGAAAAGACTGCAACCAAATTTGCTGGTGTGTGGCAATATGTGGCAGCTGTTCCAAAGTAAACACTCGTATTTTATCAATGGATCACTCAGAACCTATAACTGTTGTATGGATGAATGTAATTAGCTGAAGCCAATAACATCCATCCATACAAAGGTTGTAGGTTCTGAGTGACCTATTGATAAAATAGGAGTGTTTACTTTGGGGTAGCTGCCAGATATTGCCACACACTAGCAAATTTGGTTGCAGTCTTTTCTTGGGCAACTGTACAATAGAGGTTTGTACGTACCAAAATATTGTAGTTTGTATTGTTTATAAACAGTATTGTACAGTATATAATTATTATACTATACAGTAAACCATTGTTAACTCTGATCAATTGGGGAGAATTATCCAAAGATCTGAGATATCCGAGGGCTTAAATTTGATGTATACAACTGACTACATGCACACCCTCCCTCAAAACTACATGCGCTTTCACTCGTATCTCTGGTTCCCATACACAGCTGAGCACACAAAAACACAAAAATTTTACAAAAAAGTATATAAAACTGCAGAAATATATCTAATACTGTAATATATATTAAGATGAAATAAGGTATTGTGGTGTGTTGTGATGGTGGAAGGAAGTAAGGAAGTATGGGAATCAGAGCTGGTATCGGTCAGTTTATCAGCCACAAGCGTACTTGTTGCCACATCAACACATTATTCACAAGATTTTTGTGACATTTTTATGCTTGCTTCTCGTACAGTAATCTCCTTTCAATGTCACTGAAGAGAAAGCTTTAAAGTGATGTTAGTAGTGATGAAAAGAAAAGACAGATCATTACATTCCGAGGGCACTGTGGGAAAGCCTGGCACAGACCACGGCCTTCCTCAGAAGCTCAGAGGGCTGCTCGGCCAGACATCTTGAGGAACTTCAACAATAATAACTAAATAGATTCTCCATACAAGATTAATAGTTATATATGTTATAATGAACTGAACACTGATGAAAAGGTATATACTAATATACTGTAGTTCTATTTTTGCAGGAATTGTCCCACATTGGTTTATTGAGGCTGTCTGGCTAGGTTACTGGGTGGTTGGTTGGCTAGATGGTTGACTGGCTTACTCCTGGTGAGTGGGTTTTTCATAAATCTCTTCATTCTTTTCCCACCCAAATTAATTAACTTTTATTATAATCTAAAGTATTCCCTTGATAAAATATGATTAAATTTATCACATATATCCTTTTAATTTAACACAGGGTGAGTAAATCCTGTAGTTAGTGTGTATGGTAATGTATAACACAAGTTTGGAAACACACACACACACTCACTATCCTTTTAACACAGAGTCAGTAAATCCCTTGGTAAATGAAGTGGTGATGGATACAAATAATTATTCCTTGTATATCCAGAGTCTACTCTATATTATATTACAGTAAACTCTCATTTTATACTGGGTTTATATATGTGAAGTAGTGTGTAATGAATGTATGTACTGTAAATATTTATTGTACACTACATTACACACCCTTAATATCAGTGTTCTGTACACACTACATTACACACCCTTAATATCAGTGTAAAGTGAGAGTTCATTGTACCTATAATATTTGTAACGGTTCATGTTGATTGTAACCTTGCTCCTTCCCTACAACTGTTCCTCCCTACGTATTTTATACAACCCTTACTTAGTCTTTAGTGTGATTCCTCCAAACTATGCCACCAAACAGATCCCTTAATTATTAGTACCATTGAGGGTATCTGTTTTCTGGTAGAGTTAGGAGGAATCAGTAGCCTTCCAATTTACCAACAATAGAATCTCCCCTTAAGATGCACTGTATGATTTACATAATATAAAGTTTGTTTGTATGTAGCCTGGATTTAGAAATATATTGTACTCAACACAAAAGGTTTAACACTAATTAATCTGTCTTTGTAGGTGTGCAGTGAGAGGAGAAGAGAACACAAGAGGAGAAGATAGGAGAACACAAGAGGAGAGACAAGGAGAAGAGAGCACGAGAGACAATGAGAACAGAAGAGAGTACAACACTAATATACTATATATAGTATAATAAGAGGAAAAATAAATTGTTCATATATTAATTGGTATACTTTATTATAACACCTCTATATTATTAACATTATCATCCCACCAGGTGAATATGTCAATTATTTAATACCTGAAAGGGTGTAGGGTTCAAGTAAAAATTATTGGTTATTATAATACTGTCTGTGTGTGAGTCAGACAGACATATCACACACACACAAACAAAGACAAGTATTATAATAACATCAGTGATAATTATATACACACAACACAACACAGTGATAATTTTATACCTGTAAGAGTGTAAGGTTCAAATAATAACTTAAGGGGATAGTACAGTGTTGGTGGACCAATTGATTCCTCCAAACTATTCCATGCAACAGAACATCATTATTTTTGTTCACCTGGTTCTGTTTTCTGGCATACTTTATTTGGAGGAATCAAGGCACTCTAATGTACCAATAGTGTATTATCCCCTTTGTGCCAATTCCACAGTGGTTTGTTTTGGTTTGCAAGCACCCTAACCAAAGAAACTGAACTATGTAAATGACTTCTGAGTGAATTATTGGATGAATTTGATGACTCCACTATCAAACTATGATAATAATGGAACTACCTGACAGTGTGGTTGGTTGGGAAGCATCCTATCAAACTATGATAATAATGGAACTACCTGACAATGTGGTTGGTTGGGGAGCATCCTAACAAACTATGGTAATAATGGAACTACCCAACATATTTTGTGGATATGGAGATTGAGTTTGCTGGATATAATTAAAACTGACAAGTGTGGTTGGGTGGGAAGCTAACAAACAAATACCACTGTGGAATTGACCCTTTGTGTTATTATAATACTGTGTGTGTGTGTGTGTGACAAAACACACACACACACACACAGTTTTTATAACATTAACATTTTGTGTGTGTGTGCAGAGAGAAATATCACACACACACACAAATGTTACTGTTGTTACAATACCTGTGTGTGTGTGAAGAGAAATATCACACACACTGTGGGTTGATTCCACAGTGGTTTGTAAGCACGCAAACGAAAGAATGTTAGCCGTGTAAATGACTTATGGCTGAATTATTTAATGAATTTGGTGAGTAAACTATGTAATGATCATCATTATCTTACTGTTAGATAGATTTTGTGAATGTGGATACTCAGCTTTTGAAAAATAATGAAGCCTTACAAATGTGGTTGGTTTGGAAGCTAACAAACCAATACCACTGTGGAATCAACCCTAAAATAATGAAGCCTTATAAGTGTGGTTGGTTTGGAAGCTAACAAACCAATACCACTGTGGAATCAACCCTAAAATAATGAAGCCTTATAAGTGTGGTTGGTTTGGAAGCTAACAAACCAATACCAGTGTGGAATCAACCCTAAAATAATGAAGCCTTATAAGTGTGGTTGGTTTGTAAGCTAACAAACCAATACCACTGTGGAATCAAACTAGTAACTCCATAAAACACTCACAGTAACTAGTGATGCTTGTTTAGTTGTTGTTGTTGATGGAAGGATGAACACAGTAAACAATGAAGGTTGTTAAATCTCTTGTACAACTGCTGCACTCCACAAATCTGTAACAAAATACAACCTAATTAATTTATGGATGGTACAAAATACAAATGAATTAATTTATGGATGGTACAAAATACAACTGAATTAATTTATGGATGGTACAAAATACAACCTAATTAATTTATGGATGGTACAAAATACAACTGAATTAATTTATGGATGAGATAAAATACAAATGAATTAATTTATGGATGGGATAAAATACAACTGAATTAATTTATGGATGGGATAAAATACAAATGAATTATAACTTTAGAATTACTGCAAGACATTATTAATACTTCTGACAAACATTGAGCAGAATGAGTAAGTGAGAGGGAAGGAACAAGGAAAGGAGGGAGAGGGAATGGATGAGAAGGGAAGGGAAGGAAAGGAGGGATTGGGAATGGAAGGGATGAGCAGGAGAGGGAATGGAAGGGATGAGAAGGGAAGTGAAAGGAAAGGAAGGAGAGGGAATGGAAGGGATAAGAAGGGATGAGAAGGGAAGGAATGGAAAGGAAGGGAAGGGATGGAAGGAGAGGGAAAGGAAGATTCTGCCCTCGCCACACCATTGAGAGTACCAATCAGCCAGCCAGGTGTTATACATATCAGACAATAACTTCACAATATACAACACTTCCTTAAGGGGAGATTCTCGTTGGTGAATTGGTGGGAAACTGATTCCTCCAATAAAACTATACCATGAAACAGGACCATATGAACACAAATAATGGTGTTTGTTCTGTTGCTTGGAATAGTTTGGAGGAATCAGTAGCTCCAGATTTATATTGGAGTGTCTTGATTCCTCCAAAGTATGCCAGGAAACAGGACCATATAAACACAAATAATGGTTTGTTCTGTTGCTTGGAATAGTTTGGAGGAATCAGTTGCTACAGATTTACCAATACTAGTGCATTTGTCGCGGCTTTCAGCCGCTTAAATTGTATTTATTGGTTGTGGAACCAGCACAGCTGGATTGCTATAGAATACACCCCTTCTCCAGCCCAGGCCCCATAAAGGCATATTCTGGGCTAGAAGGGTCTATTCCGTGACGATCATCAGAAGTAAAATGAATTTAAATCTGGCGCTGTACTAGACATGGGAGCCACCTGGTGGTGGCCTGTGGAGATACTGACCCCGCTGTAGGAGAGCACACGCTCTGCCACTCCAATGAGAAAACAGTGAATGGCTGCCGCATCGGGAGGAGGGTGGGACAGTTAAAGCTGTGCTGGTTCCACAACCAATAAATACAATTTAAGCGGCTGAAAGCCGCGACAAATGCACTATTATTGGTATAGTGGAACCAGCACAGCTGGATTGCTATGCATGCGATGCGGTAGGTGGGAGGTGAGGAGGAGACATTCACGGGTCCAGATAAGAGCGGCTCAGAGCGGGGACCGTGTTATAATAAAATTTTGTAACCGTAGACTGTTCAGTTATAACTCAGAACAAGTCACCAGATATAGTCTTTATAGGCAGACTCGAGGGGTATGGTAGAGGAGTGGGGGGCAGGTGAGGCCCCCCCCCCCTTTTTTTTTAAGTACTCGAGCCTGGGTTATAATCCCCGGGCTCTAGAGGAATATCCCGAGAGGATGAAAGAGGAACACTGAAGTAGTACTCTTTATTTAAAAAATCCAGTCACTCATCATAGTATTAGTAGCCGTGTAAGAACGGGGATAATAAATACTCAGAATTCCATAACAATGTAATTTATTACACAGCCACATATGTACAACATGATGCATGGGGATGTGAAATATACAGGATGGGAATGATAGATGATGTGATGGTAGTTACGTCGCCCGACCTTTTCCCTTTGGGCGGCCCCTCCCCCTTTTTCCTTTCCCCCGGGGACCCTGAGTAGTGGTGGGTGGGGTCCCCATAACTACGCAGGGGGTAGGGGAGAGCGAATGGATCAGATACCTCTTCCTGAAGGAGGATGTGGATGTCCAGCCCCCCAGATCCCGTACCCTCTCCACCGAGTGAGTCCTGAGAAAGGCGAGGGAGGCGGCCACGCCTCTAACGCTGTGAGCCCTTGGGGCGTGTCCGGGATCCCCGTTCTCGATCACTCGGCAGAGGAGGCGAGCAATGGACCTGGGGAAGAGAGGGTTACCGGACCTTGAGTTATAGAAGAGGTGGTCCGGGGAAGCCTCTCTCATTGCCTGCACGTAAGCAGTGAAGTCGTGGACTGGACAGAGAGGATGGAAAGTTCCATCCCTCAGGAAGGAGGGTACTGCGAGGGGGCTAATCCTGTCGTCAGCCTGCTCGTTCTTAGCTAGGAAAGCAGGAGAGGGGGAGATAGTTAACAAGGTAAGGTTAGGACTTACAGAGGAAAAGGCTGGATGACGGGTCAGGGCTGCCAACTGAGAGGCCCTGTACCCGGTAGCTAAGGCGAGCAGGAAGAGAGCTTTCTGGAGGAGGTGACGAACCTTCAGAGGGACCCCCTCGAAGGTAAGGTACGTTAGGACATGGTGAAGGGACCAGGAATGGGACTGGGCCCTGTGAGGTGCTGTCCCCGCCCGAATCCCCATCCTCAGAAGATAGAGAGGTCTCTCCGAAACTTTAATATTAAAACCTAGGAGGAGGGGATCAGACAGGGCTGCGTGATGCGCAAGCACCGTCGCAGGGGCCCTGTTTGTGGAATCGGCGAGCCAGGTGAGAAATTCCAGGACTGTATCCTCCGAGATGACCATGGAGGGGTGTCTTCGTAAGAAGTCCTGGAATCTTTTCCAGCACGATTCGTATTGCCGCACCGACGACTGACGGTGAGCCCTCAGCATCTTGCCCACTGTCTCCCTAGTGAACCTTTTACTGAGGACTCCCCGTAGAAACTCCAAGCGTGTAGTTTCAGTGACGCTTGGAGTGGTGCAGACAGGGTGCTGGAGAGGCACGCCGATCCCAGCTGAAGAGGATGAGGGCACCACCGGGACAGTTCTCCGAACCACGGCTGCGCTGGCCAGAAGGGGGCTATGAGGAGTACCCTCTCTCTGAACGCGCGCAGCTTGAGGATCGCCTTCAGAAGGACTGACGTAGCTGGGGGTGGAAATAGATAAAGGTACCCCCACCTGTTCCAGTCCTCCGTGAAGGCGTCCGGGCCTCCCGCCTCTGTCCTGGATGAGAAGGTCAGGAACAGAGGAAGGAGGGCCGTGGATGGGGAGGCGAACAGGTCCACCTCCGGTGTCCCGTAGCGAAGGCACAGTGACTCGAACACAGGGGAACGTAGTTGCCACTCGACTGATGTCCCCCTGAACCCAATCGTTCTCCCGCCCTGGTACATAGCGGGCTGAGAGGTGGATGTACCTCTTGGCCGCTATCGAGAAAATCTGTTCTGACAGGGACAGGAGAATTTCCGACCGTGTAGTGCCCTGTTTCTGCAGGCACTGCACGGCCGCAACATTGTCCATATCGAAGCGGACGCCTATCCTGGAAAACTGCGGGTGTCTGTTGAGTCACTCCCTTGCTACCATCAACTCCCTGGCATTGATGTGTAGTAGCCTTGCCTCTTCCTTCCATCCCCCGCACCGTTGGTGTCCCAGGCAAGATTGGTATCCCCAGCCTACGTCCGATGCGTCTGTCGCCACCGTGATCCCCAGGGAGGGAAACACCCAGGGAACTCGCTGACGCAGGGCACCGGGACGTAGCCAGGGGCGGAGGAGTCGGTGGAGTGACTTGGGTATTTGCCTGGGAAGGTCCCTGTGTGCGGAGGATAGGTGGAGGTTTACCTCCCGCGTCAGCCTCCTGTGTTTCAGTCGTCCCAGGGGTAATGCAGGGGCCGCGAAATTTAGGCACCCTAGCAATGATTCCCACTGGCAGCGAGAGAAAGTACGGGAAAAATGAGCCTGGCGGACGTGGCGGAGGGTCCGGCGGGCGTTGTCTGGAGCGAGCGAGAGGGTGGCCGAAAGAGAGTCCCACTCTATTCCCAGCCAACACAGTTTGCGAGTGAGGGTGAGAGAGGACTTGGGGATGTTTAACAGAAACCCCATTTCCCCTAACACCTCCCTTGCTATCCTGACGTTGTTTGCTATCTGCTCCTTGGAGGGGGCATGAAGCAACCAATCGTCCAGGTACATGAGGGTGAGGACACCCGCCTCCGTCAGGCGGGATGCCACCACCTTCACGAGCTTTGTGAAGACCCAAGGAGCTAGAGAAAGACCGAAAGGGAGCCTGGTAAACTGGAACGTCTCGGTCCCCACCTGGAAAGCCAGAAATCGGCGAAACCTGGGGTGGATCGGGACGTGCCAGTACGCATCCTTGAGATCCAGGGATGCCAACCAGTCCCCCTTTCGAAGAACTGTGCGGACCTGAGCAACTGAAACCATCTTGAAACGTAGGGGTTTCAGAAATGTGTTTAACTTGCTCAGGTCCATCACCAATCTCGTTTTTCCCTGGTCCTTTTTAGGGACCGTGAATAAACGAGACAGAAAGACCCTCCCCGTCACCCGCTCCACTACCCCTTTTTCCCGCATTTCCAGAATGTGCGGGACGACTGAAAGGGACACTTTGGTTGAAGAGGAGGTAGACGCAGTGGCTGTAACGGAAAATGACAGGTGTCAGAGGGTATACCGTTAATCCTATACCAGGACCCGAGGGACCCGGGCAGGTGGGGAGGGATGACAGGTAGTGAGGAGTGACCTTGAAATTTAACTGTTACCCGGCAATGACACTAACGGGACCAAAGGTGGGGAGGTTATGTCATATGTCAGAAATGTCAAACTGAGACTAAAGAACAGGTACTCACCGGAACAGATATCCAGGGCTAGGAAAGGCCCTGGCGGATGACCCTTGCTGCCCAACCGTGGGAGGGCCAGGCCGCTGACCATCCTGTGAGGCAGCCCCTGACTGGCCTTTCAGGTGGAGCGGTCCTTACTGGAGGGGTGGGGGAAAGAGGGCTTGGCTCTGGGAAGAGTCTTGGAGCCCTGTCCCCTCCCTCGAAAGGGCTGCTGGGCCCTATACCTAGGGTACTGCCTGGGAGGGGCGGGATAGGTGGTCCTAACCGACCTGGAAGGCTGGGAGGGCCTCCTAGGCTGGACCGCTGGCCTCATTGGCTGTGGAGTATGTGGCCTACGGACAAACAGAGAAATTAGGAGCAGACTTAGAAAGGGGTTTCCACCCCCCCCAATTTCCCCTATTTTAAGTAACACAGACCCACAGTAAATTATTGTCGAAAGAACTTACTTGGAGGTGGAGGGCTTTGGGAGGTTGATGACCGCCGGGAGGGAAGAGAAAACGGAGTCCGTGGCTGCTTGGTCGAATAGCACAGGGGAGAGTGGAACGGCCCGTACCACCCCCCTCTGCGCCATTTCCGGAGCGGACTTGGCGGCAGCTTGGCGGGAAGCCAGTCTCGCCTCCGCGAAGTTCCTCGCAGCTTCCCGGAGGTTGTGGGTGGTCATCGCCCCCACGCCTTCCATGACGGTGGTCATGGACGCAAGGACGTCACTGTAAGGGATAAACAGACAAAACCCGAGCGAGCCCAGGGTAGAGACTTGAACGAAACTGAGAAACCCACTCCCCTGTATCCCTCATAACAACGAAAGCAGAATGGTACTCACGTTAATTGTAGGCCCGACAACTCATGGTATGTGTTGGTGAGGGTGCTGAGACAGTCCCTAAGGAAAGAAACAGCCGTGCCAGTGGATATGATGTGTGACAGCTCCTACCTGGCGGCTGTTTCTGTCTGTCTCAGCTTGCCGTCGGGCTCCCTCAACTGGTAGGGGACCGGTGGCTCCTTCTCCGTCTTCCACAGACATTCCCTCAAACCCGGTGGAGCCCGGGAAGGAGGGAGGATGACCGCGAAAGATGGAGGAGGTGGTTTCCTGGGCGCGGTGTTTTTCTGATGGTCCAGGGAATTAAGGAGCAGGGAAGGAATGTTCAAGTCCTCCTCGCCCTTATCCCCTGGAAAGTAAGCGTCTGAGGAAAGGAAGACTGCCATATTCCCGTGGGAGCGGTCAATCTTCCAAGCCTGAGCCAGCTGTAATTGACTGTTCTCCATCAGAAAAACCATCGCGTCCAAGGTAGCCGCTGAGGAGACCTTCGATGCAGCGGGTACTGGGGCAGAATGAGGCCTGGCCTTATAGAAAGGCGCTGCGTCGCCCTTCTCATCAGCTCCCCACTTGACCACGACGTCGTCCCTTCTTAACCAACCCCCTGGCTGGGCGGTGTCCGGAGACCACGCCACCAATCTGCCCTCCTCTAAAGAATGGGTCCAAGACTGCGGGAGTAGGGCCCAAGAGTAGGGAAGGTACCCGTCGTCCAAGGCAAGGGGCGACGGGGAAGAAGGGGATGAGGTAGCTAGCTCCTCCGCCAGGTCTCCGGACGGAGACTCGGGGTCCGGAGAAGTTGGAAGGACGATAACGTCTCCAGCATCTCCGGGGAGACCCGAGTGCCCGACCGGCGACGGGGCGGCAGGAGGGGTAGGAAGGGCGGGATCAGGAACGGGTATCGCTGGCACTACCGGGAGCAGGACAACGGAACCCGAAGGAGAGGCAGGACGGGCATTGAGAACACAGGCGCGGATCAACCGCATAATCTTCCTTGACGAGGGGCTCCTCTCCCTCCGCTTACCTTTGCGGTGTCTGCGGGAGGGAGAAGAGGAGTCCCTCGAAGAGGCAGACGACGAGGACGGAGAGCGACGACGAGAACGGGTCTTCCTGGAGCGATGGGACCTGGAGCGACGGGACCTTTTCCTAGAGGGCTTGCGCTCCCGAGAGAGACCCGAAGGGCCAGCTTTCGGGGGCGACGAAGCCTCAGGTTCCCTGCTAGGCCCTTGTACCGGAGAGGCCTGAAGGGTAACTAGCACGACGGGCTCGCTCTCAGGCCGGGGCGTAAAGCCCCGGAAAGGAGTCGCAGAACCGTCTAGGGAAGGCGACGAAATCTCTCGGGCCACAGGGGGTTCTAGCCCCTGAGACTCCGAGAGACACGTCGAAGGGTAACGGGTCCTGGATAAACCCAGTTCCGTTCCCAACGCAGGGTCCAACCACGACAAGGAAGATCCGTCTCGTTTGTGCGCCATTCTCCGAGCCCTCGTCCACGCCATACGAAGGGAGGCAAGGGCGGGGAGTTTAGAGCAGGCAGCGGCGGGAGTCTCCCGGCACAGCTCAGCCCAAGGGCGGCACACATCACACGCCAGAGGGTCGTAACCCGAGGGAGTGAAGCAGGGTGCGTGGGGTGAACAATGCAGGTGGCCATCAGGCGAGACCCGCACAGTACAACCCGAAGAAGCACATAAGGCACGAGTAGGCTGAGGGAGAGAAGGAAACAAAGAATGGGTTAACACGTGAACAGACGCGCACACAGCGAGAGGCATGGGAAAATCTAACTAAAACCCCACACGCACCATCCGGGGAGAAACCCCGTCAGCCAAGCCAACCCTCTCTCGTGAGAGGAGGGAGAGCCCCCAAGGAAAAGTCTCGAAAGAGAGACCGCCTGAGGGGCAAACACCCAGGGGCACAGACGCCCTGGAAAAACACTAAAACACCCAAAAAAGTTACGGAGGGAAGGGAAAACGAGAACCTGGGCACAATCCTCGCTCACCGCAGCCCACGTAACCCTAAACCACACTCGGGGTAAACACAGCAAGGGCCAAAAGCCCCTAATCCCTCCGCCACGTGGGGAGGCAAAGGCCCCACGTGGGACGGAGAAACAACCTCGCTAAAAGAAATCCCCGAGGTAAAAACACAAAATAACACGTGAACTAGTGGCGGGGGAGAGGGAGAAGGAGAGTGGAGGAAGAAAAACCCCGAAACGGGGGCCCAAACGAAACTCACCCAGAGGGAAGAAATGAAATGAACTCCCGAAAAAGGGAAATAAATCCCCACACTAACACTCCCCACTCCCCCAACACACACACACACAATACATCTGCAAAGCAGGCAAGCCACTAGTACACAAAAGAAACGATAGCAGGAACACGTGACACAATACCATAGCGTAGCAGCGAGGAGCGAAGATGTTGACAGTAACGTGTTCCGCGACAGAGTGGTAGAGCGTGTGCTCTCCTAGAGCGGGGTCAGTATCTCCACAGGCCACCACCAGGTGGCTCCCATGTCTAGTACAGCGCCAGATTTAAATTCATTTTACTTCTGATGATCGTCACGGAATAGACCCTTCTAGCCCAGAATATGCCTTTATGGGGCCTGGGCTGGAGAAGGGGTGTATTCTATAGCAATCCAGCTGTGCTGGTTCCACTATACCAATAATGTACTTCTACATTAAATTCTCTTGTTGGTGAATTGGTGGGAAACTGATTCCTCCAATAAAACTATGCCATGAAACAGATCACTTATTAGTAACATTGAGGGAGTCTGTTTCCTGACATAGTTTGGAGGAATGTTACTGTTGTTATAATACCTGTGTGTGTGTGTAAAGGAATCACAAACCTTCCTTTTCACTAACAGAAAAATCTGTCCTTAACCAGTGGACCAAATCAATTCAAATGTGAGTAAAGTACTGTTACATTATTGTACTTAAATAAATGAATGGGTCATATTCAAGAACATTGGTGGTGTATACCATGGTGTGGTACTGGTACCATGACTCCATAGACAAACAACAGAGTCATTGTACCAGTACCACACCAACAATGTTCTTGAATACGGCCCAATGAATGAATAAATAAATAAATAAATTATTTCTATGAATAAACGAATGAAGAAATAAAAATATGACCAAGTATGAAAGTGATATTATGTGATGATGTCCTCAAAAAATATATCATCTCACCATGGATGTTTTTGGTGGATGTGAGTCAGTCAATGATGAGATGCCAATGTGATGTAACAACACAACCTGCAATACAACCAATGTAAATATAAGTGTTATAGATTTCAATTTCAATAAACTCTTCATAACAACTTCACTACACAACCTGCTATCAATACAACCAATGTAAATACAAGTGTTATAGATTCAATTTCAATCAATTCTGTTCTTTTGTTAATAATAAATTCTCAACACTCTATCACCTACTGTAATCTGTAAAGTTAGACACACACAATACAATGACATTTATTCTTCCTATTATTTATGACACTTGAAAATAAATACCGTAGACAGTACTGTTGTACAATTCCTCAAAAATGTATTGGCACTCAGAGGGTAGATAGTTTGTAAATGGTAAGTTGTGGATGACTGGTGTTGCTTCAGTAGTGTTGGTGAGGCACTCAGAGGGTAGATAGTTTGTAAATGGTAAGTTGTGGATGACTGGTGTTGCTTCAGTAGTGTTGGTGAGGCACTCAGAGGGTAGATAGTTTGTAAATGGTAAGTTGTGGATGACTGGTGTTGCTTCAGTAGTGTTGGTACACATGGAATATGTGAGGCGACTGAGATGGTCACAAGGATAGGAACCTCACTTTGTTATATTAACTACCATAATATATGTAAAGAAATGTATGTAGGACCTCACTTAGTTATATTAACTACCATAATATATGTAAAGAAATGTATGTATAATAATGTTTGTGTGATTAAATTAATGAGTTAAAAGTAGGTGAAAGGGTATTTTGTATCAGTTGTTCATTAGATATTACTTTAGTGTATTTAAAGTTATACTGAGATTGCTTCAATATGAAAAAGACTTTTGATTGGTTCGAACCCAAAAGGCCTGGTACGAGGTGTAGTGTAGAGGAGTAACCTGCCGGCTTGGTTGTAACAGCAGGAGGAAGATACCCTTCCCTAACCACAGACCCTGGTGTTAGATCAACATTTATATGGATATTGTGCATTTGGTGCTAAGAGACACATAGTAATGTCAAGAACCAGACTGTATATAGTGTAATATATTTGGTGGTGGAAAATTACTGTGTTTTGATCTTTACCCTGGTACGCCTGCTGTCACAAAACCCTGACAGAATGATATTCAGGTTGGCTAATATTGGTTTTGTGGTAGCACCTACTCAGAGTTTCAGAATATCAAAATGTGATATTAATGTCAAAATAATATTATCACAACACTGATAAATCATTATCGGTATAAGGGTTCTGTGAAGAGTTTAACTTAGTCCATAACATCCTTCGGGGTTTGAACTATGATACAGGAAAATTATTAACTGAGAATGAATGCAATTCACAAAACAGTTTAATTTTAAGGATTTTAGCTGAACCGGCTCTTTAATGCTTTAGTTTATACTTCACATTTTGCATTGAATTCTGTAGGAATCAAAATGGTGTTTGCTTCAGTACAAACTCTGAAACATGAGAGTATAATGAAGTGCTATAGATTATCTTCAAGTTCACATTTCAGATTTTATAAAAAATGTGTGGTGTTTATAATACAAGATTACATACCCACATGATTAAATAACAAAGATACACCATTGTAATAATAATAATAATAATAATAATAATAATAATAAACAATTAGTAAACAACACTGCAGGAACTAACTAAAGTATTATATATAATGTATTAACACCTCTTCAACCTCACTGTGAACCATGATACCGAGACGTGTACAACTGTAATACTTAGTAAAGTTACACCAACATGGACCATCAATGTGCTTCAGTTTCAAACGTCACAATATCATGGTTCAAAAGTATGTTGTGAACCAATGGGTGTGTAGAAGTGGCATATGGCAACTGAGATTTCAGGGCTACCAACATGTGCTACTTGGTCTCAGGTGTGTTTCAGGGCTACCAACATGTGCTACTTGGTCTCGGGTGTGTTTCAGGGCTACCAACATGTGCTACTTGGTCTAGGGCAGTGGTTCTTAACCTTTTTCAATATATGCACCCCTTTCAAATCAGCAGTCAGTTCTCGCACCCCTCTATTGCTGAAAGAAAAAATGCTAAAACTGAAATACGTGGTTTTAATAAGTACATTTGTAGCCATCACAATACATTCCATGAAAGTATTGTAATGGCTACACCGCTACAGTAATGATTTATGTTATATAAACCGACCATTTAAATACATGTGAAGAAAGCAAAATCAGAAATTATTCACAACCAATCCTCCACCCTACTGTATATGTATCAATAAGAAAAAGTTATTAAAACAGGGAAACCATAAATCACTCAAACAGAGGACTGTGTGTTAATGGTGTGGGAGGGTGGTGACGATAACCTCCCTCCCTCTGTGTCACCTACGTGTCCTCCCTCACTCTGTGTCACCTATACGTGTCCTCCCTCCCTCGTCCCTCCGAATCACATACATATTTACTCGAGTCTGTTGCAACGTTGGCACTTCATTAGGAAATTAGGTGTAGGTTGTTCTCTAGCTCAAAACACTGCTGTAGCAAAAAGATTTTTTTTTTTTTTTTGCAGAAAAAAATAACATGCGTATATAAAAATATAATTTGCTTTAATTATGCCTATCCTCGCACCCCCTAGGAACCGGCCTCGCACCACCTAGGGGTGCGAGCACCCCTGGTTAAGAACCACTGGTCTAGGGTGTGTTTCAGGGCTACCAACATGTGCTACTTGGTCTCGGGTGTGTTTCAGGGCTACCAACATGTGCTACTTGGTCTCGGGTGTGTTTCAGGGCTACCAACATGTGCTACTTGGTCTCGGGTGTGTTTCAGGGCTACCAACATGTGCTACTTGGTCACGGGTGTGTTTCAGGGCTACCAACATGTGCTACTTGGTCTCGGGCGTGTTTCAGGGCTACCAACATGTGCTACTTGGTCTAGGGTGTGTTTCAGGGCTACCAACACGAGCTACTTGATCTCGGGCGTGTTTCAGATCACATTGCTAATTTTTCATGTTATTTCCCGCAAAAAGAGGGCCGATACTTTTTTGAGGAACTGTACAATACAGCTTGGCATTATATTTATAGCATTATCATCATATTTAGTCCCATATCATAGATAAAATAATTAACCTAACCTAACCATATGAGAATACAAACAAAGATATGACAAATTAATTAACCCTTTCTAGGTAATGATTCCAGCAAATTCCAGTGACAAATACAACCTGGGTTAGTAGATGTAGAGCAATTGATGTAGCAGGTTCAGTAGGTAGAGGAAGGCCAAAGAAAACATGAGGGGAAGTGATACGGTTAGATTTGAGAGAAAGAGGAGTTAGTAAAGAGCTGGCCAGAGATAGGTTAGCTTGGAAGGCTATTTCTAAAAACCGTCCAACGCATGCCAGCATGTAAGACGGACGTTAAACCGAATATGATGATGATGATGATGATGAATTAACCCTTTCTAGGTAATGATTCCAGCAAATTCCAGTGAAAAATACAACCTGTAATATTACTATACATTGGCAATCCACAATACCCAGACCATAAACCATCACCATGACACACACACACACACACACACACACACAGCCCACCTGAGTCAAAGCATGAGATTCAAAGCAGGCAGTATGTGGACAACAGCCAAACCATCACCATGACACACACACACCATGGTACAGGTGAGGAACTCTTGTCATCACATCTTCACCAAATGGCTGTAATGACAATATTAACAATAATTTGGTGTAGGCAAGTGTTCAGGTATTGCCCCGGACAGATATCTATGGACTAAATTTCATCATATAAAGTAAAATGCACTCTGAGTGGTCCTATGGTGAATGAAATGGAGATCTTGATTGGCTGAGCCCAGTCAATTGTTGCGTTAAGAAACAAATGTTTTTATTTTTCCTATTAGTATTAGCACTGAGATAAGGGGATTACAATGCTACCTCTATCTATCTATCTATCTATCTATAGCTCCGACGCCTCGTTCCCTCCGGGAACTCCCAATTGGGGGTGGCCACGGCAGAAGAATCTCCAATTTTCCCTGTTCCAGCACTCCCTCCTCACTTGCTCCATCCCCGCTCCCCCCCCCTCACACTTTTCTCTCTCACATACTCTTCCACTCTGTTCTGCCATCTTGTACCTCTATAACACAGATCTATATAAACGAGAAATAGAAGATATTTACTATTCATATAAAATCGAACAGACAAAAGGAAATATGACGAAACCCAATGAAACAAGAGCACGATTCAAACCCAGACACTCCTGCCTTACAGCTCTGAGAATCAAAGCTAGACAGAAACTGACAGAAGATTTCCTTTTCTCAAACCAGTTTGACCATAGGACCACTCAGAGCACATTTTACTTTATATGATGAAATCTAGTCCAGAGATATCTGTCCGGGGCGATACATTAGGAGCATCTTGATTCCTCCAAAGTATGCCAAGGAAACATGACTAGATAAACTAAAATAATAGTGGCCCTGTTGCTTGGAATAGTTTGGAGGAATCATTTGTTCCAGATTTACCATTAACACTGTACTTGTCTCTTATTAATAGAGTAACTTAATGGACCCTGTGTGTGATGTAGTCAGAAAATTAAGAGTAATACGAGTCCTTCAAATATTACCATGAAACACACACACCTATATGGAAGGAGTTTGTTTCATGGCATGGTCAGGGGGAATCAGAAGCTTCCAGATTTCATTATTATACAATCACAGGGCCCTTAAAGCCTCCTCCTCAATTGGTGTTTTCTTGTACAGTTGATAACTAAATATTGCAAAATGTTATGAAAACCGTTCTAAGATTATCAACAATTCATAGCAGAAAACATATAATGTATGTAATGTATAGATCAACTGTATACTATTATATTTCATACACCATACTACTCAACATTATTATTTTATGGAAAACTACCTTCATAAATAATTGCAGTTGAGTTGATATAACCACTATACCTGTACCAATCATGTTAATGTGTACACCAAACACAATGACGTAATAATTAAGGTGGTAATTCTTTTTTGGT
The DNA here is from genome assembly GCA_033782935.1 of Petrolisthes cinctipes. Taxonomy (NCBI): domain Eukaryota; kingdom Metazoa; phylum Arthropoda; class Malacostraca; order Decapoda; family Porcellanidae; genus Petrolisthes; species Petrolisthes cinctipes. Next base: position 3,357,356 of record JAWQEG010000106.1, read on the forward strand.
ACATTGGAATGCCTTAATTCCTCCAAAGTATGCCAGGAAACAGGACCAGAAGAGCAAAAATAATAGTGTTCTGTTGCTTGGAATAGTTTGGAGGATTCAATTGCTCCAGATTTACCAATACAAAATTTCCCCCTTAATTTAAAGGGTCCAGATGATGGATAGTTCATGGTTTCGATCCTTGGATTATCTAATATCCTCAGTTCTTATGTAATTGTTCCTCAAGTGTCAGGGAAGTTAGTAAGGTAGAGGTTGTTGTTCGCAAATAACAGAATGCTGAGTTTGACCCCGGCACAAGGAAAAGGGCTCTCCTTAATATGTCAATATTATCAGAACGTCCATAAACTAGTTACAGGTGCATGGAATATGTTCCCATACTATGGTTCTCCTTCATTTATCATTTTAATAGTTAATCAAAACCTGATTTATGGAGCATTACAATGTAATATTCTGCACCATGAAATATAGCAAATTAATACATCAGGAATCATTTGGTGCCTATTGTTGCATCCACATAAAAACAAAATTGCTCACATACAGATTATTATTTCACTGTCATTTGTTTGTCTCAGCATACAAACCTGCCAACCCCCATTACTATCTCTCTCACTAGTGAGTGCTTCAGATGTGTGTCTCGGACCAAAGTTTGTGGTTCACGCCTGGGAGAGGGAGCACTGGCAACACTGCTGTGGCCCTCGTGGCAGACAGCAGCAGAGCTGGTTGTACAACAACGTGTCTGTGTAGTACTGTAATGCATCAGCATCAAGTTAACCACAACAAAATAATACAATTATATCTTCATTAAGGGGATAGTGTACTTTTGAAAGATTGGAGTGCCTTGATTCCTCCAAAGTATGCCAGGAAACAGACCCAGATGAAGAAAAATAATGGTATCCTGTTGCCTGGAATAGTTTGGAGGAATCATTTGCTCCAGATTTACCACCCAAAACAATGTGCTATATACCCCCTTACCTTAAGGGGGTAATTCGCTTTTGTTACATTGGAGTGCCATGATGCCTCCAAAGTATGCCAGGAAACAGGACCAGAAAAGCAAAAATAATGGTGTTCTATTGCTTGGAATAGTTTGGAGGATTCAGTTGCTCCAGATTTACCAATACAAAACTTCCCCCTTAACAGACCCCCATTTAATGGATTTAATGGACACTTTTTGCTACCGGACAATCATTACACATCGGACAGAGAGTCCGTTACTTGAAAATGATGTCCGCACTAGGAGGCAGTGTGGCGTTCCAGTACAGTGTCCTGAACACAGTGAGGCGTGTATGGACTCATGGTGTTAGTGACGGTCAGTTGTTCAGTCAGTCAGCTGATATTTATTTTTAAAAATATTTAATACAAATTCAGAAAATGCGTGTGTACTGTACGAGTAAAAACTCAAGGACGATTGGTAAAAACTGAACAATATTACGTGTGCCTATCCCCTTTAGAGTGAACAACCTCTCGCTGGACATTGTCCTTATTTCTAACATGAGTTTTTAATTACTGTACTGTATTTTGTATGTACAGTGTTGTAAATGTGAAATTAAAGGGCTGCGATTCGGATATTCTGAGAATTGAACTGTATGTGTTTGGATACTTGAGTTCAGGGAGTTGTGTTGTGTTGCTCAACTATTTTCAGATCTGATTTTGTAACCATTGGAATTTCCTTGAGTCAGGTATATAATTAATAATATAACGCATCTGCGAGGCAAATGGTATATAGAAAAGTTGTTTGTAATAGTGAAATACAAACACTGGTAATAGTAACATTTTTAAAATCGAGCTGTGGCAACTTGTAAAAATAATCCGAAAAGTCTTAGAATTGTCTAAATAAGTGGGTAATGAAGGTAGAAAAACCGTACGCAATAACGGTAATTCTTTCAATATTTATCGAATATTATTACGAGATGTGTTAGTTTGAATCTCTATCAATAATAATTGATGATAAAATAGGAGAGAGAGAGAGAGAGAGAGTTTGTTTACATACGGGTAACGTTATTTTATTCATTGTTGTCTTGATAATTTCTTGTTATTAAGGGGGTGCGGGGAGAGGGGGACAGGCTTGGGAGGGTTTTGGGGGGTGCGGGAGTAGGGGACAGGCTTGTGGGGGAGGGGGGGGGGTTAGCCGGGTGCGGGAATAGGGGACAGGCATTCTACCCACCCCAACAGTCCCCAAGCCTCCTGTTCCCTTATTTACGCACCCCCCAATCCCCTCCCCCCCAAGCCTGTTCCTACTCCCGCATCCCCTTAACTCTTCTTATAAATCTACAGCCATTGTTGTTGTTGTGGTTGGCAGTGTTACCAGATCAGATCCACTTACCATGATGATGATGGTGATGATGACTGAGAGTCACCCGCGTTCGGGTGTAGCCTTTGCAACGGCGCTCTCTCACTGTCTTCCTCTGCAGACAGAAAACAAAAAACAGCACCAAAGAATACATGTATGCACATCATACTTTCATCCTCTATATCCTATACAACCTGCTCGTCCCTATATACTCATTTTCTCTTCAACCATACCCTTTCCAGGAATTCTTTCACACTCTTTATTATCACCTGTCAGCAGGCTGGACTGTACAGCTCTCGTTCACTAAGACCTAGCAGCACTTTAGCTGCCACTGTCGCTTCCACCATCTCCCTCCATTTTCTCACTCCTAGTTCACTAATTACCACATTCAGCATGGTAGCTCTCTCTCGTTCATACTTATCACATACCATCAACACATGTTCTACTGTCTCATCTTCCCTACTCTCACACATCCCACACACCTTACTACCTTTATTACTCCATCTATATATTTTGTCATTCACCTCCAGTGACTTCGTTCTTGCCTTAAACATCAGCTCACTTCCCCAGCTACCATCATAGAACACTTCACTCCTTGGTATGTCCTTAGAGGAGTACCAATCTAGCGTGCTCTTCTGACTTATGCCTCTCATCCATTCATCTCTGCCTATTTCTTGTATCCGTCTCTTAATCTCATTCATCCATTTCTCATCACTCCATCTGCCCCTTTCATCTAGCATTGGGTACTGCATTCCACACATCCTTCTCCACTTGGTGTACCGTCCTGTCCATTTATACATTCTTCCAGACCATCTGTCTTCATTCATTCCCTCTAGTCTAACCTTATATCTCAACACTCCTTTGGCTATCCTCTCCTCAAACGTACTCCATCCAGCGTCACCTCTTATTGCTTCCACACCTACATACTTGTTTGCACCTAATGCTGTTCTTCCTATCCTATTCTGTACTACTTTCAGTCTGTTCAAGTCATTCACTATCCATGTCATAGTCTCCAGTCCATACATGAGTCCAGGTACAGCCATACATTTCCATACACCACACACTACCTCATACTTATTGGCTCTACACCTTGCCACACTTCCTAGTCTTCCTACCCACTGGTTTGCTCTTGATAACCTATCAGTCTTTGTCCTATCACACCCTTTCTCATCCACAATTATTCCTAAGTATCTATACTCTTGTGTCCTTTCAATCACATTTTCACCCAGTCTCCAAGTTCTACCTATATCCCGGTCATCCCCATTCACTACCAATACTTTGCTTTTATCACTCCCAAACTTGACATTAAAATCATTCCCATACTCTGTAACTACATCAAGTATTCTCTGCAGTGTCTCACTCAGAATCACCACATCATCTGCATACAACAAAATACTCAGTATATACTCCCCTACCTGAATCCCTAAACCTTCCTTCCTCACTCGTGCTGCTAGTTCCTCTGTATACAGACCAAACAACAAATGGTGAAAGCACGCATCCTTGCCTCACACCTCTCTTACTCTCCACCCACCCTGTCTCTAAATCACCCATACTGTACACTGCCCTGGTTTCCTTATACATACTCATTATAATATTCATTACCTTGCTACTAACTCCCATTCTCTCCAAGACTTTGCCTAGCTTATACCTGTTAACTCTGTCATACGCCTTCTCAATGTCTAGAAATGCTAAGTAAACTTTCCTGTTATCTTTCAATAACTTCTCTAACTACTAATATATTATCCTCCCCTCTCCTATCTGTCCTAAAACCATTCTGTTCCTCTCCCATCACTTTATACCTCTCCACACTCTCTTTCAACCTTTCATTCAGGATCCCACAAAACACCTTTGATACTGTATCTGTTAGAGCTATAGGCCTATAGTTCCTAAGCTCCCTCTTACTCTTGTGTCCTCCCTTATGGAACAGAGTCACTCTACTCTCATTCCACTTACTTGGCATTTTTTCCTCTACCCAGATTGCTCTGAATAGAGTAAAGGCCTTCTAATACTCCTTCCTCTCCCTCCTTGTAGAACTCATACGGAACCCCATCCCTGCCTGCTGCTTTACCTGCTTTCAGTTTCCCTACATACTTCCTAATCTCAGCGCTACTTATTTCATCATTCATATCCTCTATTCTTGTTTCCAATTCAAACCTCACATCACTCCTGTCTTCTGCCTCATTCACACCACCTATTTCCTTACAGTACACCGTGGTGGTGTGAGAAATATGTTAAAATATTACAAAGGGTGTGAAATCAACATAAATTCACCTCTTGTCTTGAGACTACCTTAAAGAACTTGTGCTCCAAAATGACTCCAAGGATTATGGGTTGTAAGGTCTCAGAGAATATAATGTATGAATGTATTGGACAGTATACATCATATGATTTTTTTTTCATGTAGTGTGAAATCGAGATACTGCAGGTAACTGAGGTTGTACTTTAATTTGCAGGGCAAGCAGCTTGTGAAGGTTGGTCAACTACTACCAGGCTTCAGTAAAGCTGATGATAGAAACTTACCAAAAGTAGACCTCTATATGATTGTAGATTTCTTTCAAGAGCTCCGTCATCCAGCCATGAAACATGTCAAGATGCAGAGGTAAGGACAGTAAAAAAAGAAGCAATTAGTTATGCCATTTTGTGTAGGTAAGTTAGTGATGGATTGTCAGGCTAAAGGAAGTTGTTTGGTGAGCTGTGTTTTGTTTTGTTTGATAATTTTATTACACCCATTGGGTGCCAATCACAGTAGCAATAGTGAGACAATAATAATATACATTGAGTGACAAATATAATGACAATAATGAAACAGTAATAAAATATAGGAGCAATAATGAAACAAAAATAATAATATAGTATCAATAATAAAATAATAATAAAATACAGTAGCAATAATGAAACAATAATAAAATTACAGTAGCAATAATGAGACAATAATAATAATAAAATTACAGTAACTTAGCAATAATGAAACAAAAATAATACTAAAACTATAGTAGCAATAATGAAACAAAAATAATAATAAAATTACAGTAGCATTAATGAACAGTAGCAATAGTGAAATAATAAAAAATACAGTAGCAATAATGAAATAAAAACAATAATAATAAGATACAGTAGCAATAATGAAACAATAATAATAAAATACAGTAGCAATACTGAAACAAAATCAATAATACATGCAATAAGATTACAGCAGCAATAATGAAACAAAAATAATAATAAGATTGCAGTAGCAGTAATGAGACAACAATAATAATAATATTATCTAACTGAATTAAACTAAACCAAATCTAGTCTAACTAGTAGGCCAAAATTAAACTAACCTAACCTAACCAAACCTAGTCTAACAAGCAAGGCAAATTTACAACATTACTTGAACAAATTTTCTGCAACCATTATGATGTTACAGATAAACACATGCTGTGGAGGTTCTCTTAGAACAGTATTTCTGAATAACAACTTAACTCAACTTATAAAGACATAATATGGACTGGAGCAAACAACCAAGACCTAACTGGGGCAAACAGCTGGGATGTAAATGCGACAAACTGACGGGATTTATGAATAGGTCTTTACGCTGGCCCAAAGTGAAATCGCATAGCCTACCTGTTTCAATACAATACACATGATCAGATAACTTTACCCTGTATTCTTTACTTAACTTCTGGTTAGTTGCCATATTTTTTCTAGTTAAAAATATTACACTAGTGTAGGTCAATAGTTTACTTATTTAATTTGTGTTAAGTTACCGTACATTAAAAACCAGTCAACACACATTAAACACACAATAAGAAAAATATATTTCATATGACTAAGTCATATGTTTAAATCTGTACATTCACTTCAGAATTATTTTTCAGGTCTGCTGGTGTGGACTATGGTACTGATGCCGTTGGGTATGTGCAGTTGAGACGAGCGGACGGAATCTGTGAAGTTGTTGGCCGCATAACACCTGAGCACAAAGTTTCATCCAAACCTTACCGTGTTGTAGTCAAGATTGATGAAACTTCAGAAAAGGTTGTTGATGCCAAATGCATGGACTGTGCAGCAGCAGAGGGTTACTGTAAGCATGCAGTAGCATTTTTAGGCTGGCTTCAGAGGCGAAGTATGGAGAAATCTGTGACGTCAACTACCTCATACTGGAAAAAAGCTCGGTTATCTAATGTAACTGTGGAGACAAAGACAACTGCTTTGGAAACACTTCGACCAAATCCCAGAAAGAAGACAAAGACAGAATATAATGCCTCTGGCAGTTTTCTTACTGCAGTATTAGAAAATGCTCCTGAAGGGACAACTGGTCTCATCTTTGATCACCTTGCTTTTAAGCCACATAAAGGTGAAGAGTTAGGCATTGATCGTCTTCTTCAGGATTTTTTAAAGGACCAAATTGGTGAGCCTGATTGTGACCAATTCCTACTCTATTGTAAACAGAAGATGACTGATGAGCTGTGTGATCTCATAAATAAAGGTACTGTTTTGCAAGCAAAGTCACCGCTATGGCACGCTGTAAGGTTTTCACGTGTGACTGCTTCCAAAGCTTATCATGCAGCTCATAGCTCAGGAAATATAAACAGCTCATTAGTAATGTCAGTGATTGGTGCTGCTAGACTAAAGGACACTGATGCAATGAAAAGGGGTAGAAAGTTAGAACACAGTGTACTTAATGAAGTTAGATCACAATTGGGGAAAATTAATCCCACAGGCATTTTCCTTACACCGAGATATCCTGTAATGGGTGCATCACCTGATGGTATAACTGAGGATGGACAAAGTATTGTGAAAGTAAAATGCCCAACAACCCAAAAAAACTTTCGTAAATATGTAAAGAATGATGGCTGTGTGGCAGCAAAACATCTGGCACAAGTGCAAATGCTGATGCACATAGCAAATAGAAAACAAGCTTACTTTTGTGTAGCACACCCTGATTTTGAACTGACAAAAAATGTGAAAATAGTTAAAGTTATGTATGACCCAGTGTACTCTGAAGATCTCATGTTGAAATGTCAGAACTTCTGGGAAAAGACTGTTTTCCTTGAACTCTGCAGAGTGTACAGTAACTGAAGAATGAATTCAGATCAGTCAGGATGCAGGATGAATTTGTGTCAATAACTTTGCACTTGGCATTCAATGGCAATGTAATGTAGCTTAACTTTGGTATGATATATAAAATAAAACAAATTAGAGAAACAGTGTTTTATTTTGATATGAAAGCAAACTTCATGTAACCCTTGTTATACCGTATATAAAACACAACATGTAGTACTGTACATATAAGCATAGCAGGAAAATGTGAGAATTGGAATTATTTTGAGTAAACTTGATGTAACATCACTGTGTATTTTAAGGCTACCATACACTGTCAATCATGACTGATAAGTGTGTGGGCATGGTTGTACAAGTGTCATGATTGACGGTGTGGCATCTTATATTTTACAGATACGCTCTTGCAGGTTTACTAAACCGCAGACTATACGTACAATATCATCAAGAACATCCATCATTGAGAGAGGAACACATGAATGCATGTCTAGGATTTTATAAACTCTGATTCGTCGTATTACTCTCTCAACATGGATCCTCAAACCAGCAATAATTTTCATATCAACAACTTTCTTGGCTGGCAACTGTTCGTCTTTACCTACACTAGCAAGATGTGCCAAATGGCATCCTCTGGCGGTCAGATCAGCTTCCACTTCTTTAAAACCTCTATCTGCCAATACAGTTGTACCTGGTCTCAAGTTGTCCAGGTACCCTGACCCTCTTAATAACTTCATATCACTGCATCTGCCAGGCTTGCCATTGGATATAAAATTGATTAGTCCGTCTGGGGTTACTGACACTAAATATTTCACACTATTACATTTCTTATAATCAGACCAGGTCATACTCTGTGTCATGGCAGATGATGGCTTTTCTATCTGGATTTCAAAGCAATCAATTATACTCTCTACCTTATGGTGGTAAGCTTTGAAAGAGTGTGGGAGCCTTGCTTTAATGGTGTCAGATGATGACCAACAGATAAGTTCTTTCAAACACCCACTGATGACTGGTACAAAGCGGGCAAGAATGCGACTAATGCAGCTCTTACTGACACCAAAACTGTTTGCAATAAGATAGTTTGCCATTCCTGTACGAATAGTCATGAGTACAATGAACACCACATCCCTACCAGTTATTATTTGTCCCCTTTCTTTATAGGAAATTTGATCACACAGGAGGTCTATAATATACATATGTTGCTTCTGTATTCCAATATATCCCATTTGGTTTTTCAATATAGTCTTTCTTGTTGTGTAAAGTGTTAATTGTTTCAAACACGCTTCATCATCATCAGTGCCAGATGTGGTATCAGATGGTTTGTAGTCTATGCTATCATCATAATCCACATCACTGCTTTCTGAAGAAGAAACTGAATGATCAGATGTATTTTCTGTTCTGCTCCTCTCAACCAGCTCCTCTGGACCATCAGTGCAACACGCAGCATCTGCCCGCAATGGAACTACTTGCACAGCCTTGGACCTTATTCTTGAAGGTATCTGGAAACAAAGTGCAAATATGTAATTAAAGCCGAATGCATCATCTATGACCTCTTTAGAACCTTACTGTAAGATGTGTGAATTGCAGTAAAGAAGTTCAAGTTAGTGGGACCCGCAGAGGGCCGCTCTTGGGCAACATAATATGCGGGGGTTGTGCGGGGGATTGAAGGGTCCAGGGGAGGATTAGGAAGGGGGTCAGGATAAGGGTGGATTGGGTCAGGGACCCAATATGATAAAATGTGTCATTACAACCAGGTTAACAGTTTGGGTTACCTGCACTTGTATTCCAATGTTCTTAGTAGACGGTGTGAGTGATTCTGGATCGTTAAGGTCCTCACACTCATTTCTCGCTTCTTCAGGGTCTGGCTGAGATGGTGGATCTATAGGAAATGAGAACTTTATAAACATCTGGCCATAACATACAATGTTTTTAACATAGGCTAAGGTGATGAAACAATGCATGCGTACAAGATTGCATGACTGTATAAAGAATATGACAATAAATCCTACTGGTATTATGTTAGGTCATCTAAATAAGGGGTAATTCTGTATAAGAGGTCCACGTGTTTTTTTTTTATTTTTTTTTGTTTTTCCTGCTTATTTTTACTTGTTCTATTCATTAGTGACCATAATATTGATCGGAAACCACTTGGTTTATACATATTCCCTAACCCCTTCACTCTTGGGGGAGAGCACTGGGAATCGGGGGTTTTGGGTGGGGGAAAACACGTAAATGAGCTTTTTTGCCTTGATACTGGTTTCTTGACCTGCATAAATGTCGAAAAATTGAAAATCCGAGCCAAGTTTCGGCAAAAGTTGGCTCGGGTTTTGCAATTTTCATGAGGGATAAATGTCAAGATTTGGAAAATCCGAGCCAAGTTTTGGCAAAAGTTGACTCGGGTTTTGCAATTTTCCTGAGGGATAAATGTCAAGATTTTGGAAATCCGAGGCAAGTTTAGATAATTAACCAAACCTAACCTAACCTGGGCAGACTACCGGAACCTAACCGGGGCACACTACCGGGACCTACCAGGGCACACTACCGGGACCTAACCGGGACATAACCAGGGCAGACTACCGGGACCTAACCGGGGCAGACCACGGCACAATATACAGTAGAAACTAGTCAGACCTCACCTGACCTGACCTAACCTAATCTGGACTGGGACACACTACCGGGACCTAACCGGGGCAGACTACCGGGATATAACCTCACGTGACCTAACTGCCCCCCTTTATCCTTAGCAGACTACCGGACTGGCCATTATAATTGTTGTACATAATTATTATTGCTATTTGTTAATAAAATATATTACAAAAAGGTTTTAACTCTTACCAGACTTGCAGGAAAATTGTGCAGATGATTAAATTTTCGAAGAAACCGGGGCCGTGATTTTGTATTACGGCCGACATATTTGTTACATCGCGTAAGTTGTCATTATAATCCATAGTAGCCTCCTGTCCACACTGCTCACTTATTTTATGTTTCAAAATTAGCCTATGATCCACACATAAATGAAAAAGTTCTTGTGGCTTAGCAAAATGCGTGAAAAAAAAAGCCATACCGGCTGGAAGCCATGTCGGTAGTGTCAGCTTGTCACATACTACTGACACGTAGGCGTAGCAGGGAAAATGGGATGGTGGAAAATAGCGGATGAATACAGAAGGTTGATAGATTGCATTAATAATAATTGTTATAATACAATGAGATGATAAAATAAAATATGAAATTAAGTGAGTAAATACTGAAATTATCTGTATAGAAATGGTGGTGCAATTAAAAGAATATTGAAGGCTTAATTTATTAAAAAAAATACATGATTTACGAGATGGCAACTTGAAGTAGCACATGAGCATCCCATGATGATGTGCACTACTTTGTACAGTGTTCAGAGGATTATTATAAAGAAAGACACCGTGAAAGCTGGAGTCTGAACTTAGGGTATAGACACCGTAGACTTACTGCTACGCTGGACTTGTCTCTGAAGCGCTACGTTGGACTTAGTCTCAAAAGCGGTCGTGATTAATCGAAAGCCTATTCTGGCGAAAGTAAGTGCAATCGCCTATTATATTCATTACACACGAACACACTACATCGTCCCATACTTAAATATACATAAATTGTAAATATTTGCCGCGTGGACCACATATACAGATTTTCCAAATAAGGTAGATCTCAGGCAGTAATCTATTCCATTAAAATTTTTATGCCACACCTTGTGTACTTTATGAACTTGCTGTACAGACACTTACTTTGATCGGCTTCCATTATATTTTCTACTGAAGATAGAATCTTCGAAATACTCCTCTTCCTCTTCAACTTCTCCCTGTTCTCATTGTGAGGTGTGACCTTTCCCTGGCAGTCAAACTTGTGAGGCCTAACCCCAGATTTTAGCATTATGGGTCCTCCCATCATGGTATAATACATGTAGTTATCCATGTCTTCTTGCAGCTGAAAACCATAAACATAAATAAGAATCAGAAGATCCTGGTATTCTATATTAAATTGTTTGTCCTTGAGACAAGTACATATGGTAGTATAACTTTTGGTAGGATTCTTAAATGTAAAGGGAAAAATTCATCTCCTTAATAAATACATGTAGCCTATGTACCCAAAGGTAGTTTCATCTTTGGTAGCTTTCTTAATGTTTCTAAATTTCATTTATTTTGTCTGTATTTCTGGGATTAACACTTGGCCAAAACACAAGATAGAACTACTGTACTATAACCTAAAATGTAAACGTAAGAATAGGTTATAATATACTTACGTTGAAATGATCTTCACAGCAATATATGTGAGACTTGGCCATGGGAAACTCTCGTCTTGCAGCGATCCACCAATCTTTCCTTATTTTATGACTGCTTGGTACAGACACAAATATCTTCCCTGGAGTACTCTTGTCTGTACTTTTGCACATAGGCACAAAGCACCAACGATTACGAATTACGTCTCTAGACATAGCTGTGAACCAGAACCAGACGCTATAGGGAGAGTACAATGTTTTTGTTGTTGGCGGGCTTCCGATGTACACTCTGACGTCACGACCAATCAGCGACCGTTTCTAAGTCACGTGACTTTTCTACACCTTTAATTCATATTTTATGCAATAATTATTATATTATATGAAGAAAAATTAATTCCATGGTTGATTTTAGGACCTATTTTACCCCTTGAAGCACATTTTAGAAAAAAAAATATTGATCGGAAACATGTCCATTCCTTTATAGCATTCACCTTTGGGCCGGATACTCAAAACAATTTAGGAATTCCTATCTCAGTTAGGAATTCCTAACTTCCCCAGTCGAGCTAGGAACTCATACTCAAAGCAATATCGACACTGTGGGACGCCATTTTTATTGTTCCTAAATCGGTTGGATTTAGAAAGACCCCCAAGGCCTTCTAAGTGAGTTAGGAACTCCGTCACCGTAGAAAAGTTGTGAAAATTGATAGCGCGACACTTAAAGTCACCAACACAAACGTGTTATTTTGTTGTTGTTGGAGAGGCAAGAGAGTGAAGAGACTAGTGCAGTGATGGAACTTTGGTTTGCCTACGAAAATAGCCGTCAGCTAAGGCGTGAGAGAGTCTACAGGGATATGCTAGACCCTCTACATCATATGATGAACACTTGCTGCGTTACTATAGATTTCCTCGGCATGAAATAATACATTTGTGCCAGGAACTGGAACCACACGTTGCTCGACCCACTAGAAGGTCTCATGCGATACCAACAAGTACTCAAGTGTTATATAGTGACTCTGCGATTGTTGGCGAGTGGGACCTTCCAAAGTGTAATTGGGGATACAGCAGGAGTGACACAAGCAAGTGTGAGCAGAGTGGTGAACTCAGTGGTGCATATATTATCAGAAAAAGCAATGTTTTTTCATGAAAAGGATTCTTTTTGCAGTTGTCTCACTGTGTAGGCTGTGACTTAACTAAGATGTCTTTTTTGTTTTTATTTACCTCTGAGTTGGATCATGAGAAGGCAAATTTCTTTAACTTTTTTAATTAATGCTCACATTAACAATTCTTCAATATATTTATCCACTAATAAAATTTTTAAAAAATATATCCTGTATATATCTATATTTCCTTACCCTACATAATTAAGCCTAAAAGTAGCACACACAAAAATAACCCTGAGTTACATAAAGTATCACATTTTGTTTAAAGGAAAAAATAAATAAACCTGAGTTGACACAGTATCACAGTTTCTGCAAAGGCAAAATATGTATAACACTTCCACTGTGCTAGTAGAGATGTGCAGGCAAGTAAAGAAGACAGCACTAAATATACAGTACAGCCTACCGTGCATTGGTCCCACACCATATGATTAGTGTAAGGGAAAGTTTGGAATAAAGATTGTAGAATGGAGAGGAGGGATAGAGGAGAGACTGAGCTTGAAAAGATGGATGGAGAAGAAATTGTAAGTTGGAGGATGGAAAAACCTAACCTAATCATGTAGTGATTTTAAATCAGAAAAATATACAAAACTGCACTAAGCTTAAAACAAAGATATATAATTATATAGTACACAATGACATTGATTTCATGTGTAATGCTGACTTTAAAAAATAAAATAAAATACTGTAACACAGGAGGAACATGACACACAAGAACAAATCATAAATTAAGCATATTGGCACACAACCATACTTCCTGAGATATATTGGTATTTATTGAAAGAATTACCGTTTTGCAGCAGTGGTGCCAGTATTTTACCCCCGTCATTTATTGTACTTTACCACGGTTATTTCCCGGTAGTTTGCCCAGGTTAGGTCCCAGTAGTTTGGGTATTATTACAGAATAACTGGGTTTTTGGCTAGGATCGAGCAGTGTTACCACATCTGGCTAGGTCCCGGAAATTTGCCCCAGTCACTTTATGATAGTTTACACTGGTTATATCCCGGTAGTTTACCCAGGTTAGGTCCCGGTAGTTTGCCCAGGTTAGGTCCCGGTAGTCTGCTGTGGTCTAGGTTAGGTTAGGTCAGGTCAGGTAAGGTCGGACTAATTTCCAAATTATGTTTGTAAAACGGGGCATCTCCGAGAGAAACACCATAGATGAAAAGTGTCTTAGAATGGTCCAAAATAGTGGGTAAATAGTGGGTAAAATATACAACATAGTGAACCCAGTTCTTCTGTAAATTTACCGTAGTTTGCCCAGGTTAGGTCCCGGTAGTCTGATGCGGTCTAGGTTAGGTTAGGTCAGGTAAGGTCAGGCTAATTTCAAAATGCCCCATTTGAATATGCCCTATCTTGGAAATGGGGCATTTGCGGAGGAAATGCCATTGAGGAAAATAGTCTTAGAATGGTCTAAATAAGTGGGTAATGAAGGTAGAAAAAACGTACGCAATAACGGTAATTCATTCAATATTTACCGATATATTTCATTTGTAATTGATATGAACTTAATATATATAATACTATACTGCACTTTAATATAAGAGGAACATATAAGATGTGCTATTATTACGTGTTTACAATACACAGCTGATATGATTCTTCTTCCCCATTGGCTGGAAAAAAGCGGGAACTATTTGAAAGCTCCTTCCTGATTGGCTAAAGGACTTAGAAACTCCGAGAGGATTTAGGAACTCCTAAGTGTTAGGAAGGGTTTAGGAACTCCCCAGAATGTTTTGAGTATGGGCACTTAGGAAACGAGATAGGAGTTCCTAACCTGTTCCTACACTAGGCGTTCCTAAGTGAGATAGGAAGGCTAATTTAGGAACTTTTTGAGTATCCGGCCCCTTGTCCCTTGTGTCCCTCACTATGTTTCCTCCAACCACTAATTCATCCACTCTGATTCTCTCCTTCTGCTTCTCACCCCTTAAGAAGTCATACCACTCATTACCACCTTCCTCTCCCTTGGCACGCAAACTCTCTACCACTTTCTTGTCATCCACAACTCTGACTTTCCTGATCAGTTTTTTTACCTACTTCTGTCTACGTTCATACTCCTTCCATGCCTCCTCATATGCTATTCTATCTTCCTCACTATTGCCTACATTTTTCCTTAGTCTTCTACATTTCCTATTACTCTCCTTCCTCTTCTTCCTCGCATTCTCAATATCTTCATTCCACCAGCTCTTCATCAATCTTCTTTTTATTGCTATTCCTCACCCTTCCTATCCTTCTCTCACCCACCTCTGTCACTTTCCTAATCAGGGAATCATTCAGTTCATCCACTCTTCCATCCATAGTCCATTCCATACTCCTCAAATCACACTTATACAAGTCCCATCTTGCTTCTCGTATTCTCCATTTCTGCCCTCCTTTTACTACATTCTTAGCTACCTTTCTCACACAGTCATATTCTAATACTATCATGTTATGGTCACTCATCAAATCTATCCTCCTCTCCTCATCAACCCACATATACTGTACCCTCCTCCTGGCTCTTTCATTCACTAGCACATAATCAATCACAGATTCACTCCCTAATTTTTTAACCTGGACCATGTCACACGTCCCTCACCTATTGTCACATTCAAGTTCTCTAGACCATACTCTTCCGTGAAATTCAGTAAAAGTTCCCCATTTCCATTCACTTCCTCTCCTAAAATTCCTATATGTCCATTCATATCACCCATGACAATAGTCTCTCTTTGTCTATTTTCCGCAATCAACCTACCTATTATCATGTATTTTCTTTCATTATCTCGTCTCGCTCCTGGACCCTCTACAGTCATATAGCACACAATCAACAGGATCCTTTCATACTTCCCTTCCATCTTTAAATTAAAGTACACAGCCATGATGTCCTCACTCATTTCACATTCACCTGTTTTCACTTCCTCTATGTCCACGTCTATGTCATGTCTAACTAATAATCCAACACCTCCACCCTTCTTCTTCCATTTACTCCGTCCCTGTCTAATCATACTGTACATATCACTGCTCATCTTCACTCTCTCACGTAACTGTGTCTCTGACACACCTACTATATCCAGATTCCATTCAGACAATTCATCGCTCATATCTTCCAATTTTCCAACACCCCATCCACGCACATTCACGCACCCTATTCGTATTCTCTTCAGTGCCGTCAGTTCTCCACTCTAGCTTTCTGTCTGTCTGCTGACTTCCTAACTCTCTGTAGCTGCTCAGATGCCCTGATCCACTCCAGCAACCTTCTGCCCAGTCTCCTGTTTCCCTCCATTCCAAGGTGGACTCTGTCTCTCCCAAAATTGTCCCCAGTGAGTTCAGGGTCCATGTT
Source organism: Petrolisthes cinctipes (assembly GCA_033782935.1). Classification (NCBI taxonomy): domain Eukaryota; kingdom Metazoa; phylum Arthropoda; class Malacostraca; order Decapoda; family Porcellanidae; genus Petrolisthes; species Petrolisthes cinctipes. The sequence goes on from JAWQEG010000106.1 coordinate 3,373,391, forward strand.
AATAAAGCTGACACCGACGTCATCATCCTTCATCATCTCTACTTTCATTTTATTTATTTCCTTCTGTACCTGTCTGTTTACTTCGTTCCTTCTCTGCTCATACCACATGTCTTCACGTGGCCTCCTCATCACCCCTACCACTGCGGCACTGCCACTCTCACATTCTTCTCGTTCTTTTTCATTTCCTTCACCCCCTCTACTATCTCATTCACTCTGTCCTGAATCCTGCCCTTCTCCAGACCGTTACCACCTCCCTGTATCACAATCACTCCCTCATCTATTGCCTCTGCCTGTTCCTTGGCTATTTCTATTACTCTGGCCATGTCCCTTCCCGGTAGGCTTATACTGTCACTACCCTCTCCCTCTAGGCCAATGAAACTCTTAATATTCTTTGTCATACTGTCCCCTACTATCACTCTAGGGGACGTCCTCCTCTCAACTCTTTTCTTTCCTTCCATAGCTTTCCTCTCCTGTGGTATTATGGTACGAGTGTCTTCCTTCAACACTACTACATCATTGTCTCCCTCATCTGTCATGTCCCGTTCCTTTTTTCCCTGTAATAAAACGTCATTCCCCCCCGGTGAGGTGTTCTTTGCTGATGAGTGTCAGTGTTGCCAGGTCTGCTTGACGAAATTTTTCTTTTAGAATTTCCTCTTTACTTTCTTAACAATTCCCTGTTTTACTCCTGAACATTGATGATATTTGGTAAATATTGAAAGAATTACCGTTATTGCGTACGGTTTTTCTACCTTCATTACCCACTTATTTAGACCATTCCAAGACTATTTTCTTCTATGGCATTTCCTCCGCAAATGCACCATTTCCAAAATGCCCCATATTCAAATGGGGCATTTTGAAATTAGCCTGACCTTACCTAACCTAACCTAGACCGCATCAGACTACTGGGGCCTAACCTGGGCAGACTACCGGGAAATAACCGTACGTGGTAAAGTACAGGAAATGACCGGGGCAAAATACTGGGACCTAGACGGATCTGGCAACACTGCTACAAAACGGTAATTCTTTCAATAAATAACCGGTCTTTTTTGGTATTTCGTCTGGTAGAAATTTCCCTGTCCCTGTGTGAACTTCAAAATTTCCTAAAACAGAGAGATTTCCCTGCACCTAGCAACACTGTATTAGCCTTTCCAATGGAGCTTCACCAAAGTGCATTACACAGTGTTGCAGCAACCGTGGTTTTTGCGTCGGAGTCATCAAGTTCATTCAATAATTCCCTCAGGAGTCATTTACACAGTTTAGTTTCTTTCGCTAGGGTGCTTACAAACCAAAACAAACAAATAAACCTCTGTGGAATCGGCACAGAAACTTTAAAATCCGACTCTGCACCCCTGCCTGTGTGACACTTGAGGGCGGTATGCAAGAACGTTGGTGGTGTATACGATGGCGTGGTACCGGTACGACGGCTCTATTGTTTTTCTATGGAGCCGTCATACTGGTACCACGCCAGCCATCGTATACACCATGAATGTTCTTGAATATGGCCCTTACTACCGTACGTACTGTACTATCAAAGACATAACTCGTGTCGTTGTCTTGTCCAATTATTTAATATAACTTGTGAAACCTAATGAAACCCCACCATAACAACATTCATGTCCAGTATGTTTAGCTCTCTACCATATTGTAGCGGCTCCTGCATATATAGCCACTCCTATAGCTCCATATATAGCCGCTCCTATATCCCTTTGAGGAAATTTGAGAGTGGGATGAAGATTGTAATAATGTGAGATATGAATGGGAAATAGGAAATGAGAGAGTAGGAAGTATTGTTGGTAAATGGGGTGTGGAAGGAGTGAATGAGGATGGTGAATATCTGGTGGACGTCTGTGCTGAGAGGGGATTGTTCTTGGCTAACACCTTCTTTGAGCACAAGATGATCCACCGGTATACATGGAGAAGGGATGATAGAGGAGAAAAAAAGAGTTTAATTTATTATATAGCAGTGGATGAAAGATTACGGAAAGATGTGATGGATGCGAAAGTAGTGAGAGGAATGTTCAGTGCTCTGACCATTTTGCTGTCTTAGTAAGGATGAAGGTCAGGGTTAAGTGGGAGTACTGTAGGAGGGATGAAGGGGAGAACAAGAGGCAGGTGGCAAGTGGAAGATTGAATGACATGGAGTACAGAGAGGTATATAAGAGGAGGGTGGATGAGGTGCTGGAGGATGCAAGGCTGAGTATGGGGGAGGGAGTGGGAGTGAATGATGTGTATGAAAAGTTTAAGACAATAGTATTGAAGACAGCAGCAGAGGTAGTAGGATACAAGACACAGAAGAAGGGCAAGAAAGGGAGTGCTTGGTGGTCAGAAGAAGTGAAAGATGCTATAGAGAAGAAAAGGAAGGCATATAGGAGAACGTTACAGAGGAATGTGTCGGAAGAAGTGAAAGAGAGATGGAAGAGAGAATATAATGTATGTAAGAGACAAATGAAAAGGATGGTGAGTGAGAGTAAAAGGAGAGTGGATGAGGAGTTTGGTAGGAAACTGAGTGAAAAGTTTAAAGAGAACAAGAAATTATTCTGGAAGGAGGTGAAAAGAGAAAGAGGAGAAGGAAAGTCTGGTAGCGCGAGAATGAAGAGAGAGGATGGAATTACTGTGAGTGGAAGTGAGGAAGTGAAAGAAGTGTGGAAGAGGCATTTTGATGGTCTGATGAATGGGGGGACAGGAGGGGAGGCGGTGGTGACATGCATGGGGATGGAGGCAGGTGGTAGACGACAGGATGTACAGGGAGAATTAGGAAGGGAAGAGGTTAGGAAAGCAATATGTAAGTTGATGATAGGAAAGGCACCGGGGGTGGATGGGATAACTGCTGAAATGTTAAAGTGTGGGAGGGAGGTAGTGGTGGAGTGGATGTTGCTTATATGCACATTGGCTTGGAGGCAGGGAGAGGTGCCAGAGGATTGGAGAAGAGCCATAATTGTACCTTTGTATAAGGGGAAGGGGAGTAAGGAGGTGTGTGGTAGCTATAGGGGAATAAGCTTTCTTAGTGTACCGGGGAAGGTGTATGGGAAGGTTCTTACTGAGAGATTGATTGAAGTAACAGGGAATAAAGTTAGTGAGGAGCAGGGAGGGTTCAGAAAGGGTAGAGGATGTGTGGACCAGATATTTGCATTAAAATCAATAGTGGAGAAATATATTGGGAAGGGTAAGAAGTTGTATGCTGCCTTCATGGACTTGGAGAAGGCATATGATAGGGTTGATAGGAGAGCTATGACGGAGGTGTTAAGAATTTATGGTGTTGGGGGGTCTTTGCTGAAACGCCTTGAGGTTTTTTATGCAGAGGCAACAGCATGTGTGGTAGAGGGTGATCTAAGTGAGAGTTTTAATATTAGTGTAGGGCTGAGACAGGGATGTGTTATGTCACCATGGCTGTTCAATATATATATGGATGGTTGTATGAGAGAGATGAAAGCCAAAGTGAATGGTCTGGGGGTGAAGTTGAGGCTGAATGAAGCAAATTGGTCCTTGGCGACAAGTTTATTTGCGGATGACACTGTGTTGATGGCTGAGAGTGAAAGGAATTAACAGAGAGTGGTGGACGAGTTTCAGTCTGTGTGTAAACGAAGGAAACTGAAGGTGAATGTTGTTAAAAGTAAAGTGATGGTATTTGAGAGAGCAGAAACTGAAGTGATTGACTTTGCAACACCTTAAAGAGTGGGAGTACCAACTGGGACTAAGTGTGAGATAACTCTGAGGGGTGAGAGGATGGAGGAAGTGAAGGAGTTTAAGTACCTGGGTACAGTTCTGTGTAAACATGGAAGTATGGTGGGAGTACCAACTGGGACTAAGTGTGAGATAACTCTGAGGGGTGAGACGATGGAGGAAGTGAAGGAGTTTAAGTACCTGGGTACAGTTCTGTGTAAACATGGAAGTATGGTGGGAGTACCAACTGGGACTAAGTGTGAGATAACTCTGAGGGGTGAGAGGATGGAGGAAGTGAAGGAGTTTAAGTACCTAGGTACAGTTCTGTGTAAACATGGAAGTATGGAAGGGGAAATTAGGGAGAGAGCAGTGAAGGGTAGACAGGTTATAGGATCACTGGGGAGGATAATGAAGGGTAGAAGTGTGAGTATGGAAGTGAAAAGGGGACTACAAAATAGTATAATCCTGCCAACACTGACATATGCGTCAGAGACATGGACATGGAGTAGGGCTCATCAGTCTAGAATAGGTGCAGTGGAAATGAGTTACTTGAGAGGAGCATGTGGACTTACCAGGTGGGATGGAGAAAGTAATGAGAGTGTGTATGAGAGGTGTGGTATGAGTGAGAAGGCAATTGGTATTGAGTGTGGAGTGGTTGAGAGAGTGAAACGTAATACTTTGAGGTGGCTTGGACATGTGGAGAGAATGCAAGGTGAGGAATTTGTAAAGGTGTATGGAAGTGAAGTTGTGGGACCTGGTGTGAGAGGCAGACCCCCGGTTAGATGGCAGAACAGAGTGGAAGAGTATGTAAGGGAGAGGAATGTGAGGGGCAGAGGAGGGCTTGACCAAGTAAGGAGGGAGTGTTGGAACAGGGAGAACTGGAGGCACTTCTGCCGTGGCCACCCCCTTGGGGGGAGTTCCCGGAGGAAACGAGGCATCGGAGCTATAGATAGATAGATATAATTATTATAATAATAATTGCAGTTTATTATAGGTAAAGTTATTACACAAACATTTATGGCATACCACTGTCCTTTTCCCTTATCAGTTTCCCACCATGTATCTGATAGCTTCATTCATGGCCTTTAGCAGTAACGTTCCCCAGTGTGTCGGTTAGGGCTTGTACTAAAGGTAAATAAAAAACTTAAATTTTTTTTTAAATGACTATATCTGTTGATGGCTTAACGAGGCAGTCGAACAAGGCAGTTAATTAAGGGGTAAGTACAGTCTTGGTAAATCTGGAGCAATTGATTCCTCCAAACTATTCCAAGCAACAGGACACTTATTATTATTTCTGGTCTTGTTTCCTGGCATACTTTGGAGGAACCAAGGCACTCTAATGGGTAAATATTGAAAGAATTACCTTTATTGCGTACATTTTTTCTACCTTCATTACCCACTTATTTTGACCATTCTAAGACTATTTTCTTCTATGGCATTTCGTCCGCAAATGCCCCATTTCCAAATGGGGCATTTTGAAATTAGCCTGACCTTACCTAACCTAACCTAGACCACAGCAGACTACCGGGACCTAACCTGGGCAAACTACTGGTACCTAACCTGGGCAAACTACCGGGACCTAACCTGGGCAGACTACCAGGAGCTAACCTGGGCAAACTACCGGGAAATAACCATGGTAAAGTACAGGAAACGACTGGGGCAAAATACTGGGACCTAGCTGGATCTGGCAACAGCTATAAAATGGTAAATCTTTCAATAAATACCCTCTAATAAACCAAAGGTATATATTTATGTATGTATACCAGGAAACAGGACCACACTGACAAAAATAATGGTGGCTTGGAGGAATCATTTGCTCCAGATTTACCAACACTGAACTGAACTTAATAATTTTACAATTGCCAATTTCATTAACTTTCGTTTTGCAATTGGACACAAACTGTTTTCTATGTTATTATAATATTGACAATAACAAAACTAACCATTATGTAATTCTTTCTGTTATTACAACTTTACAATAACAAAACTATGTAATTTTTTCTGTTATTACAACTTTACAATAATAAAAAACTAACTACTATGTAATTTTTTCTATGTTATTATGAATGGTTAATAAAACAATAATAACACCATCACCACACCATCATTGTACCATCACCACACCATCATTGCACCATCACCACACCATCATCATTGTACCGTCACCACACCATCATCATTGTTTATACACTTCCACTTGTTAAATAGTTCATGTAGTTGTGCTTCAAGGTATTCATTAGTACCTGAACATGCATCAACCACCTTTGCTGCCCATTGGAAGTACTGATACACTCTCTCCCGTGTCCAGCCCTCAGGTGTGACCCGGTCCAGGTCCCTTAAGTTGTACAACTTATCCGCCAGCTTCACCAGTTTAGCTTCATGGGACGCGGAGGCGGCGTGGACGATCTGCAGCCTCTTTCTCTCCTCCTTGCTCAGGCTCTTGTCATCGGTCACCTGAGATGTTATTTACAGTATTATTATTATTATTATACAGTTGGCCTTTGATATAAGATGATTAAACTTAGCACATAATTATAGCCTTTTAATACAGGCTCAGTAAATCACTCATATATAGAGTAGACCCTCGATATAAGATGAATTAATATAACACATAATATTTATAGCCTTTTAATACAGGCTCAGTAAATCACTTTGTTAGTCTATATGGTAATGGATAACACAAGCCTGGGAAAACCTTTGGTGTTCTTCAATAAGTGTAAAATGAAGTGGTGGTGGATACAGGTATTACCGTAAAACACCCCAACTTCGGACATTTTTTACATGTTTTAGTGAATAACTCTGGTAATAATTGTGCAATTTTATTCCTGTTGATGTCATGTAGTAGCCAGGTAGAGTACCTACTGAATCCATAAAAAAAAAATCAAGCACACTAAATTCGTGCTCTTTTTTTTTTTTTTCTCTTTTTTTTTTCATGTTCAAGTGTCCGAAGTCAGGCAGAAATTTCCTAACTTTGGACAGGATTGTATTTTCCCTTTAAACATGAGAATGGTTAACAGCATCGATCTCTGGACACGCTGGCCAAACTTCGGACACCTGAGGAGTTTTTAAATAATATATAAAAAATTTTGCCGCATTCATGGCCCGAGCTATATATATTATGAGATATATCCAAAAATAGCTTCTTTTTTAAGCACATAAATCGAGATCAAAATAAGTTGGATCATATCACACTGTAGTGTGGTATTCATGGCATAGAACTAACTATGAACTATTCAAAAACTTTTCTAGCAAAAAAAAAAAAAAAAAAAAATGCATTGCGTATACACAAAACCGGAAGAGGAAGTGACCTCTTCTTCCAAAAGAAACTTCACCTAACTATCAAGTTGCTACCTCACTGACTCAACAAATACATACTGAAATAACATAATACATAACATAATTCCAGGTACTAATGACACACACACCCACTTCTGGTATTCCTTGACTTGATTACCTGTATAAAATACTATTACTAAATAACTAATATCACTTTTTTCTTCAAAATAAAACTCATTACTGGTTAAGGCACCATACTGTAGCACCTTACAGGCAATAACTTTGGTACTGGTAGTATTGACAATCTTGCAGAACATCACATATTATTTGGGTACCAGTATCATTACTTTGGCCATAGGTTTACATCTACTGTACATAAAAAATAATCCTTTGCATGCGGTCAAGTACCGGTACCGTATTCATTTGTCTGTCCGAAGTTGGGACTTTTTTCTGTAAAAGAAAGAAATATTAATAACAAAAATCATAACACTGTTATCAATGCATACATTTTAAATTTGTTTACTGCCCGGTACTTACAGAGATTGTCCACGTATAATCGTACCATTCACTTTCTTACAATTGAAACTTTTTGTTCTGTGTGAACAAAATTTTGCAGGTTTAGAAAATGCAGACTTTTTTTCCATTGCATTTGTCGAATATTTTCACCCACACATATTCAAGCTATTGTAAGAGAATTTATACATAAAAGTCTTTGAACATTCCCCTAACTAATACCATCGTTATTTTTTGGCAAATATAGCACTCTCTTCCAGCACAGTTGAATTACCTGTATTAAATTTTTTCGTGAAATGTCTGAAGTTTGGGTGCAGTCCAAAGTTAGGGTGTTTTAGGGTAATTCATTGTATATCCAGGGTCTAGTATATTTAATTAAGGGGGTAATACACTTTTGATACATTGGAGTGCCTGGATTCCCAAAAATATACCAAGAAACAGAACTCCATGAACAAAAGTAACAGCGGCCTGTTTCTCGGAATATTGTATCGTTTCTTGATCATTGTGTATCGAGGGTCTAACGTACTCATTAACTAGTGTCTAGACTGAGCATTTGCTGTGATTGTGTCATTTGGGGGAAAGTAAGCAATATTTACAGTGAACTCTCATTTTACATTTAGATTTTGGGTAGGCAATGAAACTGTGTACAGAAAATTCTCATTGTACAGTACATTAGTCGTGTGTGTGAGTGTGTGTGAGTAGCAGTTAACCTGGGCCACTGTAACGTACTTGATGAAGCCTATGTCCAGTGTCGGAACATTTAAAAAAAAAAAAAAAAAAAGGTTAGGTAATGTAGTGTAAAATAAGTGTTTACAGAACATACATTCATTACACTCACTCTATTTCACATGTATAATCTCAGTGTGAAATGAGGGCAGCCCGTATTCAAGAACGTCGTGGTACCGGTACGACTGCTCCATAGACAAACAACAGAGCCGTTGTACAGTACCACACCATCGTATACACCAAGAATGTTCTTGCATACGACCTGAGAGTTTACTGTACTGTTATGTGAATTCCATGGATGTTTTCAATTTTGGCTTACAACAGACGATTCCATGTGATGTAGTTAGAAAATTGGAGGTAAACGAGTCCTTCAAATATTACCACGAAACACACACACCTATATGGGAGGAGTGAGTTTCGTGGCATAGGCAGGAGAAATCAGAAGCCTCCAATTATCATAGGGTCAATTCCACAATGGTTGGTAGTGGTTTGTAAGCACGCAAACGAAAGAGTCTTAGCCGTGTTCATGACTTATGGCTGAATTATTTAATGAATTTGGTGAGTAAACTATCATCATCTAACTGTTTGATAGATTTTGTGAATGTTAATACTCAGCTTTTAGGAAATAAGTATACAAGTATGGTGGTTGGGAAGCTAACAAACCAATATCACTGTGGAATCAACCCTAAAATAATGAAGTCTTACGAGTGTGGTTGGTTGGAAAGCTAACAAACCAATACCACTGTGGAATCAACCCTAAAATAATGAAGCCTTACAAGTGTGGTTGGTTGGGAAGCTAACAAACAAATACCACTGTGGAATCAACCCTAAAATAATGAAGCTTTACAAGTGTGGTTGGTTGAGAAGCTAACAAACCAATACCACTGTGGAATCAACCCTAAAATAATGAAGCCTTACAAGTGTGGTTAGTTGGAAAGCTAACAAACCAATACCACTGTGGAATCGACCCTAAAATAATGAAGCCTTACAAGTGTGGTTGGTTGGAAAGCTAACAAACCAATACCACTGTGGAATCGACCCTAAAATAATGAAGCCTTACAAGTGTGGTTGGTTGGGAAGCTAACAAACAAATACCACTGTGGAATCAACCCTAAAATAATGAAGTCATACAAGTATAGTTGGTTGGGAAGCTAACAAACCAATACCACTGTGGAATCGACCCTAAAATAATGAAGCCTTACAAGTGTGGTTGGTTGGGAAGCTAACAAACCAATACCACTGTGGAATCAACCCTAAAATAATGAAGTCTTACAAGTATGGTTGGTTGGGAAGCTAACAAACCAATACCACTGTGGAATCGACCCTAAAATAATGAAGCCTTACAAGTGTGGTTGGTTGGGAAGCTAACAAACCAATACCACTGTGGAATCAACCCTAAAATAATGAAGCCTTACAAGTGTGGTTGGTTGGGAAGCTAACAAACCAACACCACTGTGAAATCAACCCTAAAATAATGAAGCCTTACAAGTGTGGTTGGTTGGGAAGCTAACAAACAAATACCACTGTGGAATCGACCCTAAAATAATGAAGCCTTACAAGTGTGGTTGGTTGGAAAGCTAACAAATAAATACCACTGTGGAATCAACCCTAAAATAATGAAGCCTTACAAGTGTGGTTGGTTGGGAAGCTAACAAACCAATACGACTGTGGAATCAACCCTAAAATAATGAAGCCTTACAAGTGTGGTTGGTTGGGAAGCTAACAAACCAATACCACTGTGGAATCAACCCTAAAATAATAAAGCCTTACAAGTGTGGTTGGTTGGGAAGCTAACAAACCAATACCACTATGGAATCGGCCCTGAAATAATGAAGCCTTACAAGTGTGGTTGGTTGGGAAGCTAACAAACCAATACCACTGTGGAATCGACCCTAAAATAATGAAGCCTTACAAGTGTGGTTGGTTGGGAAGCTAACAAACCAATACCACTGTGGAATCGGCCCTGAAATAATGAAGCCTATTACAAGTATGGTTGGTTGGGAAGCTAACAAACAAATAATATCACACTATGTTACATCCTATTACACCACACTATATCACACTAGGTTACATCCCACTACATACACTATATCCCACTTTTCACACTACATATATCCCACTTTTCACACTATACATACTATATCCCACTTTTCACACTATATCACACTACATATATCACACTTTTCACACTACATCCCACTTTTCACACTATACATACTATATCCCACTTTTCACACTATATCACACTTTTCACACTACATATATCACACTATACATACTATATCCCACTTTTCACACTATATCACACTACATATATCACACTTTTCACACTACATCCCACTTTTCACACTATGCATACTATATCACACTTTCACACTATATCCCACCTTTCACACTACATCACACTTTTCACACTACATATATCACACTATACATACTATATCACATTTTTCACACTATATCACACTTTTCACACAACATAGATCACACTTTTCACACTACAATATCACTTTTCACACTATATCACACTTTTCACACTATACATACTATATCACACTTTCACACTACATATATCACACTTCACACTATATCCCACTACATATATCACACTTTTCACACTACATATATCACACTTTTCACACTATATCAGACTACATATATCACTATACATAATATATCACACTATATCACACTTTTCATACTACATATATCCCACTTTTCACACTATATCACACTACCTCTGCAACGATGCCTGCAACCCTAGGTCCAAACTTGTCAATGAGTTGTTGTTGTGTGGTGTTGGTGTCTTCTATGGTGTCGTGTAGTAAGGCTCCTTTTATCACGTCCGCGTCACTCACTCCGCCTTCAATCAACAACTGCGCTACACCTGTGCAATAAGAATTAACATTACACCTGTACAAAAATTAATTATTATCAAACACACCTGCAATACATCTGTACATAATAATTAACAACTGCGCTACACTTGTGCAATAAGAATTAACATTACACCTGTGCAATAAGAATTAACATTACACCTCTACAAAAATAATGAATATTACACCTGTGAAATAAGAATTAACATTACACCTGCGCAATAAGAATTAACATTACACCTGTGCAAAAATAAGTACCATTACATCTGTACAGAAATAATTAACATTACACCAGTACAATAATAATTAACATTACATCTGTACAAAAATAATTAGAAACTGCACTACATGTACACTTGTACAAAAATATTAATTAACAATTCACTACACCTGTACAAAAATGTACGGTAAATATTGAAAGAATATTACCGTTATTGCGTACGGTTTTTCTACCTTCATTACCCACTTATTTAGACCATTCTCATACTATTTTCTTCTATGGTATTTCCTCTGCAAATGCCTCATTTCCAAGATATTCAAATGGGGCATTTTGAAATTAGCCTGACCTTACCTAACCTTACCTAGACCGCATTAGACTACCGGGACCTAACCTGGGCAAACTACCGGGAAATAACCGTGGTAATGTACAGGAAATGACCGGGGCAAAATACTGGGACCTAGCCGGATCTGGCAGTTTGCCCAGGTTAGGTCCCGGTAGTCTGATGCGGTCTAGGTAAGGTTAGGTAAGGTCAATTGAATTTGAATATGCAGAGGAAATGCCATAGAAGAAAATAGTCTCAGAATGGTCTAAATAAGTGGGTGGTAATGAAGGTAGAAAAACCGTACACAATAACGGTACTTCTTTCAATAAATACCCCAAAAATATACTAACTACCCCGCTCCAACAGTGTTACCAATGGGATGGTTGATATAGGGCGTCTTCTCTGGGTCTTTCCTTCTCTGGTCTTTGTGTTGGATGGCAGCAAAATTGACACATTGGATGATCCCTGACATATCACTCATTATTTCTCTGTAATGATGATAATAATAATAATAATAATTTCACATATTGGATGATCCCTGATATATCACTCATCATTATTTCTCTGTAATAATAATAATAATAATAATTTGACACATTGGATGATCCCTGATACCGTACATCACTCAACATTCTTTCTCTGTAATAATAATAATTATAATAATTTCACACATTTGATGATCCCTGATATATCACTCATCATTATTTCTCTGTAATAATTATAATAATAATAATAATAATAATAGGTTAGGTTAGGTTCGGTTCGGTTCGGTTTGGGCATATTCCAAACGGGGAATTTTGGAAGTAGCCTAACCTAACCTAGACCACAGCAGACTACCGGGACCTAACCTGGGCAAACTACCGGGAAATAACCGTGGTAAACTACAGGAAATTACTGGGGCGCAAAATACTGGGACCTAGCCGGATCTGGCAACACTGTTACAAAACGGCAATTCTTTCAATAAATACCAAAAATTTACAATATTGATAAATTTACAATACATTTATAACTAGTCGTGATCATAAATAATAATAATAATAAATTTACAATATAAATTTATAAATGTAAATAATTTAATGAATTTACAATATAAATTTATAAATATATATATATTAAAATATAATTTAATAATGATAATTATATTTACAATATAAATTGATAAATTTACAATACTTTTAAAACTAGTTGTGATCATAAATAATAATGATATTGATTTGGGGTATTTATTGAAAGAATTACCGTTTTGCAGCAGTGTTGCCAGATCCGGTTGGGTCCCAGTATTTTGCCCCAGTCATTTATTGTACGTTATCATGATTATTTCCCGGTAGTTTGCCCAGGTTAGGTCCCGGTAGTTTGCCCAGGTTAGGTCCCTGTAGTCTGCTGTGGTCTAGGTTAGGTTAGGTAAGGTCAGGCTAATTTCAAAATGCCCCATTTGAATATATGGGAGTATATATCTTGGAAATGGGGCATTTACGGAGGAAATGCCATAGAAGAAAATAGGGTAAATATTGAATGAATTACCGTTATTGCATACGGTTTTTCTACCTTCATTACCCACTTATTTAGACCATTCTAAGACTATTTTCTTCTATGGCATTTCCTCCGCAAATGCCCCATTTCCAAGATAGGGCATATTCAAATGGGGCATTTTGAAATTAGCCTGACCTTACCTGACCTGACCTAACCTAACCTAGACCGCATCAGACTACTGGGACCTAACCTGGGCAGACTACCGGGGCCTAACCTGGGCAAACTACCGGGAAATAACCGTGGTAAAGTACAGAAAATGACCGGGGCAAAGTACGGTATTTATTGAAAGAATTACCGTTTTGCAGCAGTGTTGCCAGATCCGGCTGGGTCCCAGTATTTTGCCCCAGTCATTTATTGTACTTTATCACGATTATTTCCCGGTAGTTTGCCCAGGTTAGGTTCCGGTAGTTTGCCCAGGTTAGGTCCCGGTAGTCTGATGCGGTCTAGGTTAGGTTAGGTCAGGTAAGGTCAGGCTAATTTCAAAATGCCCCATTTGAATATGCCCTATCTTGGAAATGGGGCATTTGCGGAGAAAATGCCATAGAAGAAATTAGTCTTAGAATGGTCTAAAATAGTGGGTAATGAAGGTAGAAAAAACGTACGCAATAACGGTAATTCATTCAATATTTACCCAAAGTACTGGGACCTAGCCGGATCTGGCAACACTGCTACAAAACGGTAATTCTTTCAATAAATACCGAAAAGAGTCTTAGAATGGTCTAAATTAGTGGGTAATGAAGGTAGAAAAACCGTATGCAATAACGGTAATTCTTTCAATATTTACCTGATTTGGTTACAGTCTATTCATAGGGTTCTTATTATTAGACAGAATTATTTATTTACACACAATACTCACACTACAAGTCCAAAAAGTCCAAACACAGCCTCAAAATTATTAGACTAGAACTTGCTCTTGCTCTTGCTCTTGCTGTTACAGGTACCCCGGGTGTTTATTCCAGGGTTGGCCTTTGTATCGGCAGAATAATTCACGTTGTTGTTTCTGGAGCTTTATTTATTTATAGTCTTTCCAACGGCACTAATAATTTCTTATTATTTTCCATTTTTCTTACAAATTACCCTTGTTTCTCGTTTGTTAGTATTTCGATATCGTATTTCTTTTACAATTGGAAGTAGCTATATTTATTTATTTAAGGGGACAATAGGCTACATTGTTGTGGTAAATTTGGAGCAACAATAAAATTCCTTCGGTAAATATCTACTCTATTGCTATATTTGGTGTCACAATGTTTTTACCCTCTTTATCCACTAATTTATACCATTCCAAGACACTTTTCTTCGGAAATGCCCCATTTCCAAGATAGGGCATATTCAAATGGGGTATTTTTAAATTAACCTGACATTACCTGACCTTACCTAACCTAACCAGGAAATGACCGGGACAAAATACTGGGACCTAGCAGGATCTGGAACACTGCTACAAAACGGCAATAGTCTAGACTCTACAAATAAACACCATTCCTCCAACCTAGTTATTCAAAACAGCATGCCACAACCATTTTTGTTCCTGACATACTTTGAAAAAATCAAGGCAATCTAACGTACAGTCGGCGGCAAATGTCCTGTCGCCTCACTCAGAGCCTCCTGAAGGATAACATAAAGGCTAATCATTGCACAATACATTAATCAATACAGAATTACTCTATCCATGGGGAAAATTAATAAACCTCTTATTTTTTTTTAGTTTACGAGCCTCTGGAGGACACACATGATGTACAGTACAGGATCAGAGCTACACTAATATTAGCCAGTCAGCGCCTCAGCGGCTAGCGTAATCTGTAGGACTCTTGTGGTGTATGGTAGATGCCAGGTGCCACATGGTGGAGCAGTACGTCAACACAGTGGCATGAGAGAGGGAAACCAAGAGATGACAGGAAGTGGAAGTCTCCCTTCTTGAACTTATGCTCTTTGGAGAATTTCTTCCACAACCTTCCATACAAGGACTCATTGACATTTTAAGTTCTACCCTTCAGGCATTTACATAACAACTCTGGGATGGCAAGACCAGAATACACAGCCTTGATGAGTTGCAGCTTCTCATAGGGAACGTCATACAGGAAAGTTTTTTTTTTTTTTTCTTATGTGGTAATGGAGTCTTCCCTTCAGTCAGAGCTGCTCTCCACCAACACCAAGACTTCTTTCCTCTGGGACAAAACATGTGTGAAGAGTCCTTTGTTGCTGATGAATGGAGAAATGAGGCCCAGACTGCCCTCCTCGTTGTTTCTTCATCAGAGTTGATAATAGACTCTCGTATTGCCATGCCATAATATGATGTGAGCTTGTCAATAACCCCATCAATCAGCATATGGGCACTGCCAAGTTGGCTCCTCATGATGGTCTTAGTCTGCTTCTTGAGTTTTTGAAGATGTGTGCCCCATACGCTTGCTGACGTGGTTTGCACACTCCTCTTTCTTGACTGGGATGTTATACGGTCCTTTTTGTTCATTCAATGCACAGAACAAGACACAGACAACCTAATAAGCTGCTGAGTCCCCATCACCGACGAAGGTTACATAGAGGAAGCCAAAACTTGTTGAATGTTTCCACAGTTGCACTGCACCTTCCACCTCCATAGCTCCTGACTTCCCATCAAAGTTCTTTTGGCACTTGTGGTTTTTTTTTTTTTTTTCTATTATCAAAGGTATTGGGGGAGCGCTTCATCTTCAGAGCACACATGGAGCACCAATTTGACAGTACTACAAAATCCAGCAGGGCAAGACCCAAGTCAACCTCGACAACGAATGCAACACCAACGTGGGATTTGTGGCCTTTCTTCATCCATAACCATGCAGTCGAACATGACGTCGATATCTGCCATATATCATCACTGGAAACTCGATTGTCATAGTACTTCTTGTAGTGTTCCTTCACAACTTGGTGGGCTGTCACATTGCATCTAGTAGTTGGTGTGCTGCTCATATTATGTAAAGTCTCCTCCACTGCCGCGTTCATCACTCCAACGTTGTCAATGTGTGTATGATTGATGGGTGGTTGGGGCTTGGGTGTGGTGTGGTGTGGTGTTCTATGGAGGCAGGGTAGGGCGATGACTGTAAGCAGTAATGCAGTCGTCTTGGCCAGGTGCTATTTTTATAAATGCTTAATATAGGTTAAAGATAGTAGTAACACATGGTGGAGTTTTTTTTGTTTTTTGTTCTAAATCATAATGGTAATGATAATTACTGCAGGTAAGAATGATATCTCGAGTGTGGAATTTGAGCATGTCACAGTGTTGCTATAACATTCCACACCACCTCACATGTCAAGATAGTCCTCGCATGTCAAGATAGTCTCGTTCCTTCAAGTAAGTCGTTCCATATTAATATGGTAATTATTTTGTGACGATGACACAGATTTGTCAATAATAATAATATCCAACATTTGATGAACATTATGAACAGTGGTAGTGGTGTACTGACAGTTGTCATTATAAGCTGTTTCTTGACAGTTCCGACCGAAGATAATTCATTATATATCTTTCATTACATAGTGAACCTTTCACAGGCTTTAGTGTTCACATTACTCTGTGATCATAGATGGATTGGGTTAGGATGGAAACATAAATCATATATTTAAGGTGTTGGATGCTTCATATGTGAAATCTTACACATATCCCTAATTGGAATATAGCTCCCTGTAGAGAATTAGGACACCACTCAACATTTTGCATTGAAAGACACTGTTTCCTGGCATACTTGGGAGGAATCAAGACACTGCAATGTAACAAAAATGAAGTAGGCTACCCCCTTAATTAAGCATTATGATGTAAAATAAAATATGATTACTGTCTAACCCTTTATTTTGCCTACAAAACTGTGACGAGTAATACAAGCTATGAGTGTGTCCGTCTACTTGGATAACAACAAGGCGCCTGTCTGATGGTTGGCCAAACTACGGCTCTCTGCTCAAGACAGTCCAAAGCGACCTCTCCAGTGGGTGGAACCGATGATCCGTACGGGTTACCAACGTTTTGAGCTGCTCTTTGTCTGGCCCCTCACCCACAACCCAACCAGTATGGGAGGCCCTACCAGGTATCCCAACCTTCCATTATAACTAAGAGGTGGATATTACCAGCGGCTTGTGGGGTTATAGGGGCACACGCAAGCCCCCAAACCATGACAAGGTGGCAGCCCTCTGGGTGGATGTGGATAAAGGAGAACAACATGTGGATGAAGGAGAATATGACGTGGATGAAGGAAAACAGCATGTGGATGGAGGAGAACAACATGTGGATGAAGGAGAATATGACGTGGATGAAGGAGAACAACATGTGGATGAAGGAGAATATGACGTGGATGAAGGAAAATAACATGTGAATGAAGAAGCATCTCATTATCATCTCAATATCTATTTAATATCAACTCGATTGTATCATCTTAGTATCATCTCAATATCCACTCAATATCAACTTGATAGTATCATCTCAGTGTCATCTCAATATCCATTTAATATCAAATCGATATCAACTAAATATCCCAGTTATTGTCCCATAGTCAATCAATATACACTTTATATCAACTCCATAATATCAAATAAATATTCCAGTTAGTGTTCCCTAGTCAATTCATTTGTTACTTGTTAAGACTGTGTTACATACGTATTTCGGGTCGTATAATAATGGTTTAATATCTCAGTCCGTGTCCATGACACACTGTACTAAAATACAGTATCACTTCCAACACCAACCAAACAGATAAACACAAGTCCCTCTCCCTCATTGTCTGTCTGTGGTGTGGTGGTGGTGGTGGTGGTATGTACACTGCCTGTACCAGCGTCACATATGTTCTTAGTTAACTGTCAAACACAATAAGGCCCTCTCACTCCCTTTCTTCATGTATATCTTGTTCATAAGAAACTGTATAATCTATATAACCATCCCCTACTCATACCACGTGCCCACAGCGCAACATATTGTGGTAAATCGGGGTGAACAGACTCTATAATACAGGATATAGTTTATTATTGGACACAGGGAGTCACACAGACGGGGAGGTTGGTACAGAGGTTACACAGAAATGGGAGTTCTATGCTGCGTGTCTGGAGCTTGGGGCAGGTAGGCAGGTTAGGCAGGTCCTCTGACCGGAACTCGTGTGTGAAGTCAGTAGTGTGTCCAGCAGCCAAGTCAAGTGAAGTGACCCAGTCATCGCTCAGGGGCCTTATATATCGTCAGATGAGGTCCCCGGATGTAGCGTGGGTCACGTGGGGTAGCTACCCAGTGTGGCGGCAGGTAGGCAGGTGAGTCATTCATGGGGACAGAGAATAACTCCAGGAGTGGCCAAGGTGCGTATGTGGCCACTACAATATTGACTAATTTCCGCATGGGGCGGTAACAGTACCTTTAGACTCAGTTTAGAGATAGCATAAACCACTCCTTAACTCATGACTTGACAGGAACTGAGGCAGGCAGGCAACAGAAACGGCAAGCCTTCTCCTAGAAACAATATGGAAGTAGTAGTGAGGGGAAGGATAGTCTCATGGGTAAAATGATCATTCAAGAGATGCTGTATAAGATGGGTATTACTAGCACAGAATGACTTGTTCAACAATGCATAAACATGAGTTGGAATACTTTTGCCAGTGAGGAAGACTGTCTCAGTGGCATCAAAAAATTTTACTCACCTCACCCCATTAATATTTGATGTCATGTAACTTTCAAGATCTTTATGTCTAGCATTAAGTCCCCCATGATGACAATAGCCTACTATAATATAGTACTTTCTTCAAGGGTATAAGTGGGAAAGTATTCAATATGTAGTGCCCCAGAGTGTACAGTCACGATCCAAAGTTTCGATACCACCTTGGCTGGCAGGAAAGTGTAACGAGGCAGGGTAAGGTTTACTTTCCACAAACCCGAATGAAACTCTGCCGGTCTCGTTACCAACTTAATACACCAGTTTGTCCGATGGTCCAACCTATCTATATTAACTGGGATATTTAGTTGATATTATTGAGTTGATATTAAGTATATATTGATTGATTATAGGACATTAACTGGGATATTTAGGTGATATCGAGTTGATAATAAATTGATATTGAGATGACACTGAGATGATATTTTCGAGTTGATATTGAGTGGATATTGAGATGATACTGAGTTGATATTAATATCATTTTGATAGAGGATGATGATAATAATGTATTTAATATTGATGATGTTGTCTGTTCTGTTTGACAAGTGTTGACCCAAAACCAATAAATGGAATTGAGTTGCATGGTGTACTGCGTGACGGGTTGTTTCGTTACCCCAAATGATTTTAGTCGGTGGGACGGACACAGGTACTTTTTTCAATTCTGCTTTTTTCTACCAGGAGCTTGTTGATATCATTGATGGCTTTGTGACTGGTGATAGGGCCTCAAAGAAGTGTGTCTCATCATGGTCCAGGCCATATATGCTAGTCAGCTAGTGCCTCGGGATCTCCTGCTGTTCAGTGTTTAAAAGTACTTTGCAGTCTTGCAGAGGAGCTGGCAGGAAAATTCTAGTGATTGTGAAACTAGGGAGCCCATCGTGACTGATGCTAAACACATGACACAAGTATACGTAGGGAAGTTAGAAAGCAATTATTGGAGTGACTTTCTTGGGAATGATTCGTAATACACTTCAGACAGTGTGACGTCATGTTAACAAAATTAAGGGAAAGAAAGTCAGTGTTACTAGTGACCCACATCCAACTGAAAAAGTTCAGGAACTTCTGGGAAAATGTACCAATGCCTCTGCATTATCGATGCTTCCAGCCAGACAGACTTGTTCTTGTTGAACACCGATTACATCATTAGAGACTACAAACTGTAAACTACAATGGTATAGTGGTGGATGATATCTGTGTACTAATCACTTATGATGAGCTTCTATGTGTTGTTAAACATGGTAAGTCAACACCTTCTGGTAAAGATGGACTAACCTATGATATTCTTAACTCACTTCTAACCATACAGAATGATAATCCTATTGTAGATCTTTTTAATCTGTCAGTATTACTACTTGTTGTCTACCATCTGTGTGGAAGACATATATATATTATACCGGTACCTAAGAGTGATGTTTTTACCAGCTGCAATATGTAAAATGATGGAGAGGATTGTTACACAGGTTTTTATACTAGGAAGGGGATGAAATGTCCCCTAAACTCCTTATGAACCTATCTAGCTATCTATAGCTCCGACGCATCATTTCCTACGGGAACTCCCCCCAAGGGGGTGCCCATGGCAGAAGTGTCTCCAGTTTTCCCTGTTCCAACGCTCCCTCTTTACTTCGTCAAGCCATCCTCTGCCCCTCACGTTTCTCTCCCTCACATACTCTTTCACTCTGTTCTGCCATCTAACCTGAGGTCTGCCTCTCACACCAGGTCCCACAACTTCACTTCCATACACCTTCTTTACAAACTTCTCACCTTGCATTCTCTCCACATGTCCAAACCACCTCAATATATTACGCTTCACTCTCTCAACCACTCCACACTCAATACCAATTGCCTTCTCACTCATACACATCTCTCATACACACTCTCATTACTTTCTCTATCCCACCTAGTAAGTCCACATGCTCCTCTTAAGTAACTCATATCCACTACACCTATTCTTTCACTATGGCCTTCATCTCTCTCATACACCCATCCATATATATATTGAACAGCCATGGTGACATAACACACCCTTGTCTCAGCCCTACACTAAATATTAAAATTCACACTTAGATCACCCTCTACCCGCACACATGCTGTTGCCTCTGCATAAAAAGGGCTCATGCCTTTCAGCAAACACCCCCCCCCCCCTCCAACACCATAAATCCTCAACACCTCTGTCATAGCTCTCCTATCAACCCTATCATATGCCTTCTCCAAGTCCATGAAGGCAGCATACAATTTCCTACCCTTCCCAATATATTTCTCCACTGTTAATTTTATTGCAAATATCTTATGAACATTTGTATTTATATATCAATATTTTTATACGTTTTTAAAATTGTCTGGGAGTTGGTAAAAATGCTCTGGCCTTCTCATAATTATGTTTTATTCCTTTGAAACAATAAACTTTTCATTCATTCATTCATTGGTAGCACTTAGCCTACTCACTCTAACTTGTTTTGAAGAAATACTATTCTCAAGTCTTTCATAGTTGTAGCCAGACTTTACAAAAAGAACAATACACTCCTATTGTAATCAATAACCTATGATGGATAATGACTTATATGTACTGTTTTATGAAGTTAGATATTTTTAGGCTGAAGAAAATACCAGTAATATTCCTGAGATAAGTGTGCTAAATATATTTATATTTATATTCAGATTAATCATACACTCAAAGAACTTGGTAACACAACTCATAAGTGTAATTGGATGGTATTGTTGAGAATGATACCCATCCTTACCATTCCATCGAGTTGTCAGACTGAATTAACTGATTTCCATTATACCAAATACTGTACAAGTGGTGGGGATGTGATGAAGCCTGGAAAGTCTCTGAGAAATGAAAATTATGTGACTTACACATAGTGAACTGTTCAAGTACAGTATATAATACAAAATTAATAAAAAAAAACATTTAGCTATACTATATAGTATACAACATTCATTTATTTGGGAAAAAGTGAGTTCTTAAAACTGAAAAAAGTTATGTTATTAAATGTTTTATTGATAGACAAAGTACATTAGTTGTAATACAAAAAGAGTTATAGAGTAGTAGTTACATATTATTCAGCAATAGCTTTGTCATTACCGATAAATCATATATTTCATGCATATATAGAAAGCATATCAATTAATCTCCTTTGCTTGCTTGCATATTATATGGAAACTCAAACAATACAGCAAAATCTCCACTGAAAATAATGCTATTAATACATTATAATGAGTATATAGGAGTAAAGAGACAAAAAAAAAAAAAGAAACTAAAACTACAGGCATTAGAAAATATCATTTTGCATAATTACAACAGAAAACTCTAGTATATCTGAAAGGATGTTGGAAGAAAATAAAGGATGGCCATAAAACTTGTAATGCCCAGTAAAAACTGGCTAAGTGAAGCGAGACTGTTAAGGTATGGTTGGGTTATGGCAGGCTGTGTTGGGGTCATTGCTGGTCAGCCACCCCACCACACTAACAACTTATCCTTACAAGGCTTCAGCTGGAAGGAAATCTTGATAGAATAATATACTAAAACTATAAAATGTTCTACAGCTTATAATTCTCTCTAACAGCCACTTTCTTTAAAATAATAAACACTGAAACTTACAATCGACCTTTACAGCAATGGTGCTGTATTATACCTACTTCATTCACAACCAAAGTCTTATGTTAATAATCCTATGGTTTACTTGACTGAAAAAAACTAACACATTGGAATCAAATTCTTTTGGTATTCAAATGAAAGACATCTGATAGTCACTCAATCTTATATGAGTACTATACCTTCATTATGAAATGAAGTTTTCAGAACTACTGTATGTCATTAGTTTGTAAACAACTGGTAGTCTCCTCATATTTAAAATGCTAGTCAATTATCAGAAGTGACTTATATCAGAGAGGGAAAATACAGTACTGTATGTCATGGATTATGATGATTGTCCACTGGCCACTTCCTGACACTGTCAACTAATGCTAATATTGTGTGGTGTAGGCTGCCTCAAGATGGTTCATGACAGCTAGGGTAACCAGCAACTCCCTCACACATTAATTGTCAAAATTAACAGAAAATTTGTACATATTGTATAACAACATAATATTGCCAATCTGCTTTGGTAAACCTAAACCCTGCATGGATATAATGCTATTATATGAAGAGCTATATATTTTTATGGAAAATAAAGAACTACATGCAAAGCAAATATAATATTTATAATAAAAATCTCCTTTATAGAAATAACACTATAAACTCTTACTGACTTCATGAAACACTGACCACAGAAAGTAATAGGCCTGGCAAGAGTCCACAACTTGAATCACTTTACTCCAACACTTCCATACTACCATTCTTTCACTGCTATTGGTACTTCATACAAAACTGCAGAATGCATTAACTCTATAAAGTATTCTTTTTGTTGTATGAATACTGTAGGAAATCCAATCTTCAAGTTCATACTCATATATTCTTTTGGCTTTCACTACTGGAAAGAAAAGAAGTGGCTATTATTATATTCTTTTGAACATCACTTGGTATGGTAGAGAGTTGGAGCATCAAGCAAGTTACACATGCCATGGCTAAATGAAAAGTATCACAAGCTTATGGAGGTTTAAAAAATATATATATATATATATACTGTATATAACAAAACATTGGCCACAGCCTAACACAAGCTAGGACAACCTGGCAAGTGTCAAGACAACAGGAGCCCAAGGTCCCTCCAAGGCAGCTTCATCAACCCACATTATCACTGACCAAGAGCACTTCTGGAAATTTTACTATGTCAAGAAACCTGTTTCTCTAAAATGCCGCATACAAAAGTTAAGATGTATTTCTCTACATAGTCTTCATCAAAGGACTACAGTATACAAAAGCTTTAACTAATGCAACATTTAAAACATCTTCAATGAACAAGAGATTCCATGGTATGATATTCATTTATCAGAAAATACGGGAGATAAAAGTACACCATAATTTCCTTGCAAAATGAAGATGTTTTGTGTTGCTTCATGGAGGGCACAGTGATATGTGAGCAGTTGATGTTACTTTAAGGCTGAGGGATGATATGCTACAACCTACACATCTCAACCTTGCTGGCTGGCTGGTGTGGGCAGTATACTCCTGTCTTGCTACTCACCAGGGAAATTTGACACTCGGGGGGAAGAACTCACTGCAAGGTCCTTGTAGACATTTCCTTGTCACATCAGTCATAGTGTTTAGAGCCACAATGGACTAGTACCCTTCTTTTCATATGTCAAAAATTCACATTTAGATTAAAGATTCATGCCTAGTTTTCATAATAATATTACAAAGAGTTTCAGTTGAAAAGATTCACAGGCACAATCCCAGTCATAAGTTTTGTCACCTCTTGCATCTGATGGATGAACAATTTATCTATCTATACATATACAGCTCTAAGGTCTTGTTCCCTCTGAGTGTTTCCCTCAAGAGAGTGTCCATACCAAATGAGTCTCCAGTTTTCACTGTTAAAATACTCCCTTCTCTTCCTCTTCCCCCTTTCCACAGAGGAATATGGTGACTTTAAAATTACAAAAGCTCAAAATTAATGGACATTCAATTTACACGGAAATTTAATATCTAAAAAACAAAATAACTAAAACTGCATGAAAACACAAGGGTTAATAAAGTCTCCCTTCCCCACCATATTACAGTTTAGTTACAGAATGAACAAAAGGAAAGGCAGGTTTATTCCTCCATCCAGGGTAGGGATATTGCTATATTGGACTGTCCGAATACAGCTTTACACAGAGGCAATGCATCACAGATATACCTCATTGGTTATGATACTGCCACTCTGGAAACAAAAAAGCTGTTAAGGGAGGAATCTGTTGTTGGTAAAGTGATGGCCTAGTGTTTCCTCCAAATTATGCCATGAAACAGATCCCCTATTAGAAACACTGGGGTCGTCCGTTTCCTGGCATTGTTTGGAGGAATCAGTAGCCTTCCAATTTACCAAGAGATTCCTCCCTTAACTAATGTTCATCAACTTCTCAAAACTCATGAAGGTAAAATACTTCTATCTATTGGCAATACACTCCTGTACTATGACTGTACCACCAATGATAGTAGATAGAAAGAAAGTCAGAATGTAATGTGCAGGTGAAATGGTTGAAGAATTCTAGTACCTGGGATAACACTGAACAAAAAAGTAGAGTGTGGGAAAGATATGGACAACAGAGAAGTGCAGAAGAGGAAAGTGGCTGACATTATGAAGCCCTAACAAGAGAGAAGATATTAAGTACAGAGGTTTCAAAGTTACTGAATGAGAGATTACTGATGCCCATTTGGCTAAGATATGTAGATGTAGTATGAATATGAATAATCAAAAGAGAGAAGTAGAGATGGAATAATAATAAAAGGAGTAGAATCAAGAGTGGAAGATATAGTGATATTTGTGCAAGGTGCAGGGTGAGAAAATAACATGACTAAAGAGTGTGGCAGTATTTTGATATAGTACAGGACTGTTGGAAAGAATGGATGATATATGGGTGGTAAATAAAATTCAGGGAGATTAGTGATATGATGAGTGACAGCATATTGGAGCAAAATAACCACTCTATGGTTGGGACAGCAATCCTCATGGGAAAATCCTCGCACAATATGGTTTCTGTCATGACCAATCCCATGATAAAACACTCCTAGAAAGGTGTGAGATGTCACCACTATGAATAAACCTGAGTTTACCTTCAGGCAAGAAAGGCAACAGACACAAATTTTGACAGTGAGAGTACTAAGTCTTGTACATGCATACAAATTTGGGTAATCTTTTAGTGTTGAGACTGAGACAAGGATGATGTCACACTGACTGCAGAAAGGCAAAAATTTTCTGTTTATAATTCCTCCTGAATCATCTGTGAGGCCTGAACAAAGCAGAGATAAAAAAAAAAATTAACAGTAAAATATTGTATTTGTGCCTACACACCATATTTGGCACAAGATAAAACTTCATAATGAGTGGGAAAACATCTCCACCCTATATAAATCTATATTTTGATGACTCACAATGGGTACACCTGACCTAAAGTGCAGCTCAGTATTGCAAAGTTCAGAGGGGTTGTTGTTGTTTGCTTTAATGACAATTAAACAAAGACCCGTACAGTAAATATCTCTTACAATGATACAAAGTTTGAGGAGACATGTGAAGTAGATGTGAAAACCAAATGTTTTTCAACTTGATCACTTGTGTTTTCAATGTTAAAATATAATCTTATGTCAAGTGGGTGTGTAATAGACCAGAGCAATGAAATGGAAATGGAAGAATCTTTAATTTACCTTAAAACAACTACCACACAAAAACAACACCCCTTCACCTCAAACTTTGAGAGCACTGCTGACTAACTTCTCACTCAGTTCCCAACACTCTCCTCACTCCTGTCCCTGATAGCCTAACCTGCATCTGTATTAAACAATTTCATGAATATTTACATAAGGACTGAGAAAACTTCAGAAGGCCTGTTGGCCCAGTTTTTGTCAGTTCTAACCAATAGTGTAGTACTCATATCCTTTGAAATTCAAGTAATTATTCTACCATCTACTGTAATTTAGAATATTTAATGAGAAATATTGTGGAAATCCACATATTAGCAGGTTAATTATAGGGACAGGCTATGGCAACTGATTAATTAACCATATACAAATATCCAGACCATTTGATCCAGCTATGACAAGATCGCATCACAGTAACCTCTGACAGACATTAAAGCAGAATAAAACTATTTCTGCCACAAATTCACATAATACTAGAGACAGATCTAATTTCCATACATAAAGACACAGGCCTATATTTCAAACAAATTCAAGTGGATGTTACACCAGCAATTCCATAATAAATTTTCTATGTATATGGATATATTATTATATATACAGGGTGTTTTGGAATTGTGCCATTAAATTTTGAGGGTCAGTTGTATAGTAGAAACTAAGCAATTATATTTCATACAATTTGTTTTAGAAATGCGTTATTTAAGAGATAGACGACTACAGTACTATGAAATGTAGCGACGTGTTGATAATACAGTACTGCAGGAGGGAAAGGGACAATTACTGGCCATGTTTCCAAACACATCAACTCCTCTTCCCTTCTCCTATGCTTGAAATTTGAACAAATATTATACCTGTACTGAACTGTATTGTCAGACATTGTGGCACGGGCAATGTACTCTGCTCTCATACTACAGTCATGTCGTGTTACCAACTACCATGGTTTCTGCTACATTTCTGACACATAGCAGCTACATGCTGCTGCCCATAAAAATGTAAAAAATATTCCAAGACAAATATGTACTGCAAGTGTCAGAGCTTGACTAGGTCTGGGAGTGCATGGCTTCTGTACACATGCTGTTAACACACCTTAATATCTTTAATTATGTGAATATTGATGCTGTATTGCTATATTTAATATTCGTCCACTAACTCCTAAATAACGCATTTCTAGAGCAAATTGCGCAGAATAAAAATTGCTTAGTTTCCGCTATACAACCAACCCACAAAATTTGCTAGCATAAATTTGAAACACCATGTATATATATACTGTATACATGCATATACCATAAATATACGGTGTCCAACTTAACTACGTTCTTGATACTTACTGCCTTTATCAAGAACATTACGAAGGATATGCAAGGAATGTGATGCAGTTAGTAAAGCAGATAAAAGTCACTTGATTATGTGTTTGAAATGTGACCTGGAAATTAAATTAAAAAGAAATGTCATGAACGGCAAAGCAGACCCCACAGTCAATTTGTTTGTCAAAAGAAACTGCAATAAACATACAAGGCCGACACTCAAAAAATCTCAAGGAGGCATAACATTACCTCTATAAACTCAGACATGCAAAACTCCTAAAAAAAACCTCCCTGGAGGCCCCATTATATATTGAATAATATATATGAATACTATAATTTCTACACACTATGAATAATCTTAACTATAAAGAAATAAGATGCATTGCATATGCAGCTTCATTTTAGTTTTCATATGACATACAGGTACTAGGGGTTCTAAAAATTTTGCAAAATGGAGAAAACACTGATGTAATAAAATATGCTTAGGTAAAGAGAAGAAAGACACTCAGGAGGCAAAAACAGTAAACTGCACCCTAAGACAAAATGATGTCCGGGGGTCAGTGGTGGAGGCCAGGGGGCTGTGTGGCATCAATACCTCACACTCACAGTCTGGTCCACACACGCTCCTTGTACAATCTTAGCTTCTTTAACTCTTGGATATGTTTGCTATCTGTGAGAAAGTTTTTTGATGAATGATATTCTAATTTCTAAGAATCTTCCAAGAAACTTACATTGCAGTGTGTTTATTATGGTATAAAATCAACTTAATGTTATATCAAACATTGATTTAAAACTTAGAAATCTGGAGTACAAATACAGTAATCACCAAAGATGAAATTCTGTACTGAAACAGCAAACTTATCCTTAAATATATTGAGGAAACTAATATCATTGGCTTTAAAAATTCAAAAAAATTTCAAGAGTGTCTATAAAAATCTTATCCCCAATAGAGTTCTACTTCTCTAAATTCATATACTGGGTCACTACTGTGTTTTGTCAAGTTTTAGACGGAGTGTTGATGAGGATCAACTTTCCCTGAGCTGGAGTGGGTAGCTGAGCCCTTCTGAGCCTCCCCTACAAGGTAGTCCCATCCTTGACACTGACCCAGGGGCAGGTCATGTGCATCAATCCTCATATGCCCACGTCTTATACACCAACAAAAAATGCAGTTCAACACAATAGTACTGCATTTTTATATTTCATAGTTATTCACCAAATAAGACATAGAAATGCATAGCACTGCAGCTGTATTTACTGGAATCATGTAGAGTACTTTGCAACTGTACATTACTACAATCAGAGGAAACTCAGTTGCCACATAAGACATCTGTGAGGCATGGAAGTCTGCAATCACAACCTAGTGTATAATTTTTCGACTTTTAACCAATCACCTTAAAACAATCAGATCAATACCCAAGTGCATATGTAAACCACAGCCATGAACACTAGAACAAACTTGGTATAATCTTACACAGAGGACAGGTGAACACTCCTAGCACCCGCCTTACACGTGCTTCTCTTTCAATACCGGCAGAGCTTTGCAGCATACATTAAAGCTTTATATTTTCAGGAGCCAAAAAAGTGTCCAGTTTCACTAACACTGAAACTTCTCACAACAAACTACTGAAAGTCTAATCTTGCTTGTTCGACTCGTGCAGGAAAACAAAAACTGAGGACAATACTGCCTGCATCAGAATCATCTAAGTATGTGGCTCCTGATTTGTGTTAAGACAAAGGGCAAGAACATTGGCAAAAACACATACATCATCTCCTGGTCCTCCATATATGATCGACCTACCACTTCTTATATGCACCTATCCATAGTCCCTTTCAATTCAGACAGAACCTGCTGTTGCATATAATGCTACATCTTTCTGATACTGTACATATCTCTATAATATGAAATATATACTGTACTGTACAGCTTAGGTATTGTTGAAATTTCAAAACAGGTAGTAGAGGAAGCACTATTGCTGACAATATAAATGTTATTTTAAGACAACTTACAAACGTGTCTTTTAGTGAAGCAGATGAGATGCTATGGAACTTAGCTTGCATAATATGATTACAGAACCTACAGTAGGATATGCATAATTATTCCTTGGATGAACTGCATAAGTACAAATTACAGCCAAAGCTAACAGTTATATACAGACTGGTAAAAACCTGCACCTAAAACTATTGTTTTTGATTGGGAACAATATACTGTATGAAGTGTGTGTATGTGTGTGTATATAAAATCTGTCGAACAAACGATGACTGACCTCATATTCAAGGAGCACTCTGTCACCCATTATCAACACCACAACCATATTTTTATACAGTGTATGTATATATATTTTGATGTACCGGTACTGTATGTATATATCAATTGTGGCTATAACTTTATGTTTGAGAAATTTCTTGATGTAATATCCCAGTCAAAAATTATTTTAGTAACACTGGATAATTAAAAAAAAGCAAAGAAAACTGATGGAATAGACAAATGGAAACACTCAAGCTTATCACTTCACCATTAAATTTGTTTCTGAAGAGTCATCTACAGATTTTGATTCAGACTGTTTTAGGTTTTCTGAGTTTCCCTCCTTTTCTGTTACATCATCACTGTGAGTATTCTTTTTACATTCATATCTTTTCTCATACTTGTAGTTATATCTATGTCCTTTTTCTTCTTCCTTGGACCATTCATCTATGTTATATGGAGAGCCTAAACTATTGTAATTAGGAGAGTAAGGTTCTTCCTTGGGCTCACAAAGTTGAACGATGGGCTCCAAGCTTGGTCCTTCAGCTCCTCCTTCACCTTCCTCCGTTTCTTCATCTTCCCCTTCTTCCTCTTCACCAGACTTCATTAAATATTTTGATTCTCTGAGGATCTTAATTTTAAGACTTTTAATGGGATGACGTTTTTTTTTATGGGTCTTGAGACAACGCTTCAAACGAAACATTGCTGGACATTCATCACATCTGATTCTACGCCTTCCTTGACCAGGCCCTTTAGTGTGCATTCTCTGTATATGAGTCTTTAAATTGGATCTTTGAGCAAAGCCGGCTCCACAGTGATCACATTCAAAGGGTCTCTCTCCGGAGTGCAGTTTCATGTGTATCCGTAGGTTACTCATCATGGTAAACTTGGCTCCACACTCAAGACAATTATATGGTTTGATTGCAGTTGGATTTTTTTTTCGCCCTCTCCTCACTGGAGCACATCCTTCTCCGCAGTGAACCCTGTTCTTATGAGCTTTCAAATTTGACTTTTGAGTGAAGGCTTTGTCACACTGATCACACTTGTGAGGTCTTTCACCAGTGTGAGTAACAGCATGAGTTTTAAGATTAGCAATCTGCCTAAAAGCAGCATCACACTGACCACATTTATAAGGTCTTTCATCTGAGTGTATCTTCTGGTGTGTTTTTAGAGTTGACAGTTGTGTAAAGCAAGCCTTACACTGAGGGCACTGATAAGGCCTCTCACCAGTGTGAATTCGCCGGTGAGCTCTTAGATTTCCTTGCTGAGTAAATTTGGATCCACATACTTCACATGCAAATGGTTTCTCTCCCGTATGGCGCCACATGTGATTTTTTAACTGGGTACTGTTTTTGAAAATTTTTTCACACTCATTGCATTTATGTACAATTGGTACACGAGGTGGTTTTGGATCTTTTGGTCTTTTAGGTTTAGGAGGCTTAGCAGCTAAAGCTACTGCAGGGTCATGTCCAATAAGGGAAGGAGGATATTCATCATGAAACTGTTTAATATCATTATATTTTACATCCAAATCTTCCTCAATCCTGCATGAGTCACGGTGTTCTCTAGTTTGGTTATCATTTATATACTGATTAAACTGTGTATTGAAATGGCTGGAATAAAACTGGTGCTGTGAAGGTGCTGGTGTGTTGGATGGATCAGGCAAGGATACAGATACAGCAGGTCCTAAGCTCCCATGGCTCAGGTCTCCACGGTTTGTATACAAAGGATCACTGTAATGTGGTGATTCTACACGTGATTCTCTTAATGGATGTGATGATTCAGGCATCATACGGTGTGTGATGGAATCATAATGTGAGCGCATTGGAGTCATAGAAGAATCTGGAGGAGGAAGAGTGTTCATACGTACTCCAGCTGTGTGGTTGCTATTCTCATGGTTTATACGAAGGTTTTCTGGCACTACTTGGTGAGTCAGCTCAGAGACACACAAATTTTCTGGGACCATATTACTAGTATTAGGTGTCACTCTATGATTCTCTGCCATCAAAGAGTGACCCTGGGGAGTCTCTGCACCCAAACGAAGATGGTGGGTAGTATCCGTTCCAAGACGTAAATGTTGATTGTTGTCCATGCCAAGATGTTGCTGAGAGGCATCAGAGTCAACACGCATATGCTGTTGTACAGTTTCACCTAATCTAAACTGCTGAGATGATTCTACTCCAAGTCGCATATGTTGTGAAATTTCTGTGCCAACTCGCAAATGATGTGGTGTTTCTGCTCCAACTCTCAAATGTTGTGGTTCTTCTCCCACTCGAATATGCTGAGGAGTTTCTTCACTCATTTGCAGATGATGTGGTGTTCCTGCTCCACCTCTTAAATGTAGTGGTTCATCCCCCATTCGAATATGGTGAGGAGCATCTACTCCAACTCGTAGATGGTGTGGTGTTTCTGCTCCAACCCTCAAATGCTGTGGTTCATCTCCCACTTGCATATGCTGAGGAGTCTCAGTATCAACTCTTCCATGCTGAGGTGTCTCAGCTCTGCTTTGTATATGCTGAGGTGTTTCTGCTCCAGTTCGAAGATGCTGAGGAGTGTTTGCCCGAACTGGCAGGTGCTGTGGGGTTTCTGCTCTAATCCGAATATGCTGAGGGGTTTCTGCTCCAATGCGTATGTGTTGGGAGGTGTCTGTATCTATTCGTAAATGTTGAGGTGTTTCTGATATTGCAAGATGTTGAGGAGTCTCAGCTCTTACCTGGAGATGGGGAGTTTCAGCTCGAACTTGAGGGTGTTGTGAAGATTCTGCTCCCACATGCAAGTTTTCTGGCATCATGCGCTGATTACTTAGATCAGTACCATATCTCAAAGATTCTGACCGAAAGCTCTCATTTGATGGGTACCGTATGTTCTCTGAAATTACTCTATGGTCTGATGGTGACCTTAAGTTCTCTTGGATACTTCTTTGAGGAGCAAAGTAATCTCTAAGACTTTCTTGTACCATACGTTGGGCATCAGCATGGCTACGAACTTGATCTTGAAGGCTGCGCTGCGAAGACTCAGAGGGACGTAGAGACTCTGACATTAAGCTGCGATATGAAGCTTCAGAACTTCGCATTGACTCTGTCGACTGCGGACGCAGGGCTTCAACAACCAGCCTCTGGGGATCTGACTGCAGCCGCTGAAGATCTGACACAAGACGGTGGGCATTTGAAGCAATATGATGAAAGTTTGACTCTGGAGTTCTCTGTATGTCTGCTGGATTTCTGTATACCTCACTAGAGGACCTATAAGGATCTATACTTTGCTCTTCTGTCCGTTGCAACTCGGATCGTATTCGCTGTAGGTCTGCTGGCAGGCGCTGAGGATCACTTGACTGTCTATAAGGATCAGCTGGCATTCTCTGACTATCAAGACCATACCTGTTTTGATCTAAAGACTCTGCAGCCAATCTATATGACTCTGGAAGATACCTGTGTGCCTCTGGAGGAGCACCTGACATGAATTTTGACCCTGAAAACATCATATTGTGCCCAAGAGCCATCAGTTGGGCACTTTGAGAGATTAAACTGGGACTGGGGCTGGAGATGTTGGGATAGGTGGCAGGTATCTGCTGGCTTGGGACGGAGGATGGGTGAGGGAACATGGGTCGACCATCTAGAGCCCCTGCTGGAGTGCTGCTTCTGCTCCCACTCTGCATCTGTTGGAATTGACAAGTAAATAAAAATTACCTTCTAAAGTAGATTATTATATGAATTTCAGTTTATTAACAGATTGTAGGCTACACTGTACATCATATACATGCATTGGAACTTTTCTCCTTTTGGAATATGTTCAAGTCCATTTCCAATAACCAATTTGCTACCTACACATAGTTTGCAAACCAGCAAATTCCACTCTTCCATTACTGCTGTTCCCAATGTTATTGCATTTTTTTTTTTTCAGTTCTACTGGTTTATATTAAAGGTTGAATGGCTAACTTAGCATATGAAACTATCTTGCTTGGTACCATTTGTGGTTCATTAATGGGTTCAATATTTCATATCTTACTTCACATGGGTTGGTTGAGAGGTAGCAGGCATTATGGACAGTCATACTGGAGATTAATATTAAGCATGTGTAACAAAAACTGGACTCTAGATTTTCCTATCCTCACCAAATTACTGAAGACGAGTTATCATAGTAGCAGAACTTAGTTTAGTGGAGGTAAGGAGTAAGAAACAAGCCTAGCCACAAAATCAATGCCCTGGTTATTGTTGTGGTTTCAGATTCTAGTGCTGCTGGTGTTGCTGCTGATGCCTGTGCCACTGTTGCCTATATTCAAAACTGAGAGCCCCTCATACCCAAGCAATGAACGACCTGTTCTTTTGAATTGCAGGGATACTCCAGCCCACCAGTAATTTGCAACAATAAATCCAATAACGGACAGAAGATGGAGGTTGGTGCATGGACTCAAGTAACTATACTTTTCAAGATACAACAAGGCTTGGGAGTTGCTCTATTATTAGTTAAGGGTAGTGCAATGCAAGACAAGTGTGTTCAGTAAACTTGAGACTTTGCAGCAGGAAGCAAATGATGGAATTGAAAAACTCTAGAAATTTTTAAATGTTATTTATTTTAAAGGAAGAACTAGTGACCTCTTACAAAGCTTAATTTGAATTTGACAAATCCTTTATGAGACAATGTTCTGATGGAGGAATACATAATGAAATACAAGAAAATATGCAGCAAAAGTAAGAGGCATGTCACAGTAATAACTGTTCCCATCTTTGCATTCAAGATGTTAGAGCATGTAAGTTAAAAAAGAAATTTTGAACAGATGTGGAATTTACAAAGAAAGGTTCACTTAATCCTGTATTCACTTCTCTTTTAAAATTCTTCTAAAAAAAAATGGTTATGTTAATTGAGAAGGATACCACTACTATTAATGTGAAGCCTGACCCAACGATGACAGCAGATATGGTATATAAAGTAGACCAGTCGGCACCCCACCATGCTAACAACCTTGTTTAATAATGCCCAGACTGTTGAGACATCAAGTCTTTAGGTCTGAAAAGTGGTCTTTCCTACTGAAATGGGTGTCAAAGATATGGCCTAAGAATGAAACATTTAGGATAGTGTATTGAGAGAGAAGCATGACCCGCATTAAGCAGGTATCATATCAAAACAATGGCCTTTGCTTATCAATGGAATATTTTAAGCCTACAGAGGATACCCAGGCATGAAATTATACTTCTAGCATACACCGAGATAATGTTGGATGTGGTGAAGTACACCCTGTCAATGGCAATGGTAAAAAGTTTGTTATTATGTATACCACCCTGTGGAATACCATGGAGAGTGGGTGTGAACTGGATCAATGACCAATGAGAATTACCTGGAAATGTGGTTAAATAAGAACCCTTCAAGGAAAGTGAGACAGAGGGCTTCACATCCCAAAGACATATATTAAAGTCAAGAGACAATAAGCCTCCATGATATCGAAGAACATTGCCACTGTGGACTGGCATTCTTTTGGTATTCCAAGCAGATCAGTGAGCAAAGTTGTTGTTGTTGCAAAGTAGACCAGTGTGGTCAATAGACCAACTGGAATGGAGAAATTAACCATCACAATGCATGTTATCTAAATCATACTACTGTATACTGTATAAAGAAAAGTAAAGTGAGGAGGAATAAACAGTAGTCTGAAAGGAGTGACTCTTACAGACCACTCTACGACTTGGTGGAAGATATGGAAAGTGCAAGATCACTGAAGAACTGTGTTTGAGTCTATCTATCTATAGCTCCGACGCCTCGTTCCCTCCGGAAACTCACCCAAGGGGGTGGCTACGGCAGAAGTGTCTCCAGCTTTCCCTGTTCCAAAACTCCCTCTTTACTTCGTCAAGCCATCCTCTGCCCCTCACGTTTCTCTCCCTCACATACTCTTTCACTCTGTTCTGCCATCTAACCTGAGGTCTGCCTCTCACACCAGGTCCCACAACTTCACTTCCATACACCTTCTTTACAAACTTCTCACCTTGCATTCTCTCCACATGTCCAAACCACCTCAATATATTACGTTTCACTCTCTCAACCACTCCACACTCAATACCAATTGCCTTCTCACTCATACCACATCTCTCATACACACTCTCATTACTTTCTCCATCCCACCTAGTAAGTCCACATGCTCCTCTTAAGTAACTCATTTCCACTGCACCTATTCTAGACTGATGAACCCTGCTCCATGTCCATGTCTCTGATGCATATGTCAGTGTTGGCAGGATTATACTATTTCGTAGTCCCCTCACATTTCTACCCTCCATAATCCTCACTGCTCTCTCCCTAATTTCTCCTTTCATATTTCCATATTTACACAGAACTGTACTCAGGTACTTAAACTCCTTCACTTCCTCAATTCTCTCACCCCAGAGTTCTCACATTTATTCTTAGTTTGTACTCCCACTCTGTAGGGTGTGGCAAAGTCAATCACTTCAGTTTCCTTCGTTTACACATGGACTGAAACTCATCTAAGGGTGCGGCCACACTTGCTATAAACATTGTCAGAAACACTGTTATACGCAAGAGGGAAACACGTCACCAGCATGTTAGTAGCATGTCACTAACATCATTTTGACAGTGTTTGGAGCACTGTTGCTAGCAGTCACTGACATGAAGATAACAGAGACGTTCTCGTGAGATGGTCCACACTTGCATGAAGCAGTTCTTAGCCAGATGGCGACGATGGAGGACGTGACACTTGCTGCTGCAGCAACAATGACAATATGTGGATAACAGAAACAGAGACCGAATCGACAGCGATTTTGGGTGTGTCCTTCACTTAGACCAAAACGTAGTGATGAAAGGAACAATATCATAGATAAGCTGATGTCAGATGATGTTGGATTGCTACCAGCACAATTAGGGGACAGTTCGTCATTTGCAAATTTCTTTAGAATGACTAAGTCTGACTTTGATCATCTACTCAACGGTATTGGATCTACAATAAGTAAACAGGAAACCTGCCTCAGACAACTTTATTCTTGTAATAAGAATCAGTAGGATTCCATATAACTGGATATGACTGGTAAAACTCAATCAGACAGCAGATTTTCTCCTTTGTCCACTCTCATCTTCACGCTGCTACAGACAACGCTTGACTGGTCTGCTAGATTCATGTGTGCGGCTCATAGCCTCGTCCACACCAGTGTTATCAAAATGAATCTGGCAGAGATACCAACACGATACTTGACACTGTGTTTTCAACAAGTCAGAAACACTGTTCGAATCATTGTGGAAAGCACATATTTATCGCAAGTCTGGCCACACCCTAACACCCTCTGTAACTCCCTTCCACACTCAGCCATCAGCACAGTATCATCTACAAATAAACTTGCCACCAAGGACCAATTTACTCCATTCACTGTCAGCTTTGCCCCAAGGCCATTCACTTGGCCTTCATCTCTCTCATGGTGACATAACACACCCCTGTCTCAGCCCTACACTTATATTAAAATTCTCACTTAGATCACCCTCTACCTGCACACATACTGTTGCCTTTGCATAAAAGGCCTCAACACTTCTGTCATAGCTCTCCTATCAAACCTATCGTATGCCTTCTCCAAGTCCATGAAGGCAGCATATAACTTCCTACCCTTCCCAATATATTTCTCCGCTGTTGATTTTAATGCAAATATTTGGTCCACACATCCTCTACCCTTTCTGAACCCTCCCTGCTCCTCACTAACTTTATTCCCTGTTATTTCAATCAGTCTTTCAGTAAGAACCTTCCCCTGTACACTAAGAAGGCTTATTCCCCTATAGCTACCACACTCATCCTTACTCCCCTTCCCCTTATACAAAGGCACAATTATGGCTCTCCTCCAATCCTCTGACACTTCTCCCTGCCTCCAAGCCAATGTGCATATAAGCAACATCCACTCACAATGATGAACTGCAAGAGAAAGTATCAGGTGTAATCAAAGCAGAGACAAAGAACAACAATATCAGGAATGGTATGATTGATTGCATAACAGCACTGTACCAATACTCACATTTAGTTCTAAACTTGGACAATACAGTTGTACTAGAGATGCATGTCACCAGTCAGGGCAGTGGAAAGAAATTATTCGAGGAATGTATATGAGGTTACACAGAGAGATTTACAAATGGGAAATTGCAAGACTCCTGGTGAATTGACAAATAAGAATAATGGGATATTGTGTTGGAGAAGAAACAACTGAGCTAGTAAAGAAACAATGGAAGAATGGAAAGGAAGAGGCTGATAAGGAGACCATACAAGAGTGGAATGGCATTAAAATGAAGTTCAATCCACTGAGCATGATCATTTAGGCTATATAGCCCTTTTAAGTTTACAGTACAAAATAGCATTACCCCTCTCCACATGCACTACATTGGCACTGCACCAACCTCTGGCCTTGTATCATCATTGTAGATGTGGGCTCGAAATTACAAATTGACGGGTTACTGTATGGACTTAATTTCCTAGCAATCGTAGAGTTCATTTCAAGAGGGTTTCCCCGAGTGGAATTAATTTGGTGAATTTATTCCTATTTCATTACTGCACAGTTTTCATGATGAAAAACAAAACTGATGACTGTGGTCTCGTTTCGCTGAGTCCTGTGCAAAGCTCAAAGCACCCCTCTCTTTCTGACCCCAGATGGCGAATCCTCCCTCTTATCCCTGGTGAGGTGGGGGAACATCCTCCCTCCACTCTCACCCTCCTTTCCACGTCAGTCTACCTCAACACTGTGGACAGTCATAGTACACAATAGTAAAGTTACTATTTTCCTTTGATGTTACAAAGATATTTATACACATAGATCATGTTTCATTGTTTACCTTGCGAAATGGAGCTTACTGCAACGAACAGCTTATCTTAGCGCATTTGTATCATGGTTACTCCACTTCAGGTACATGGACTGTTTCCAAGTAAATAATTACAGTGGTGCCACATCTATGCAAACCCTCGCACACCTGCAACACACGGGACTGCTGGGGACTGTACCTGTATTTCTGTTCCTCCTCCAGTATTCTTATATGATATTTTCTACCCTTGGCTCTGGAGCCCACCCATCACTTTAATAAATTGAAAAGGGAAATGGGGCATCGATATTTTCTTCAGACATAATATTACCTTTTAAGAAGAATGTTGGTTATATGGAATGAGATAAAAATGTGAACTATTGCACTGCAAAATCAGTAATCTCACAAATTAATACCACTTGTAAGTTTTGTACCATTTTCAGAACATATCAGATGAAGTGTTTTCTAATTATAGGACAAGTATCGTATAAAATGCCTGTACCTCATAAGGGACAAAATAACACTTTTAAGACTGAGCTGATACTGTAATGTGTACTTGTGAATAAAATTACAATATTGTACATATATTATTCACCTCCAAAAGAGTCAATTGTAGCACTTTTACATGATTATAAAAGACACTCAAAATTTGGATACATTTTCTTAATACAATGCCTTCCTTATTCTATACAAAATAACACCTCCATGTACTTGTAAATATTTTTTTATGCCACCCATCTTGTCAGTGTGGTACTGTACTGTACCATAATAATTAATTAATATGGAACATGAATATGATCTATAGATCTGTATCCTTATAAACTGACAGACAAGAGTACAGTGTAACAAGCTACAGTTCAGATACTGTATAGCCTAATCACAAAATCTATTGGCATGTCTCACCCAGGATATTACATGTATGCTCTCTCATATCTCACGGGTAACTCAAATCCTGTATTGGAATGAGTTTTTGTTCTAAAGTATAAAAAATGTATGGTGGTAGAGATCATGAGGCAAGGTCAGGTGTTTTCTCTCTTATGGAGTAAAAGAAGCTTTGAATGTACTGTACAGTAGCTACCTAGACTTAATAATTTTGTTTTCAGTTGGCCAAATAATAATAAGCAAGTGAAAAACAAGCATAATCTCAAATATAAGTCAATTTCATAGTGTGTATTGGAACCAGTTAGACAAGTTAAAGAAAATTTTTATTCATATTTGTTTGTTTAATCTACCCACTTCAAACTAATGGTGTAACTGAGATATGCAATATGGTAACAATTTATCCTTATACGTCTGGGTTAGATTGCCGCCATTATTGCAGTTCATTTAGAGTATTACATTAATCAGCCCTAACATGGTCATTAGTAACCACAGTGTGGAGAGGTTAGGTATTAAGAACATATATGAATATAAACATTTCAGCCTTTAAGTTTCAAAATTAATCAGAATGGACTTAACATGATAAATTTTTGTTCTATTGTATATACACTTCTCAGATCACTGAGTAGAGCAGTTCCCTTGGCATTGCTGACTACATGGCTAATTCCCATAACACTAACCTGGGTTTGATTCCACCACTTCACACCTTCATTACACAGTAAATTTACCAAGTTCATCACTTGGATACATCTCACTTGTAAATTCAGAAAATGACGCCAATTTGTAAATATCTCTACATGAATACAAGCTGCAATATATCTAGTTTGAGTAGGTAACTTCTATCTTCTGTGGAACAATAACGTCAGGGTATTAACTACAAAGCAAGGTCATAGACTAAGGTATGGCTTCAAGGTAAACTTTTCACAAATCACTGCCTTTTACAAGTGAAAAAGTGTGACTAGGGATTGTCCTATTTGAAATATGGAAAAAATTACAATGTTGAGTGGTCAGGTATATAGTTTTGAAATGATATGAGAAAAACTTCAAATTTAGTTAGTTTATTGAATTAAAAAAATAAACCAATCATTTTTGTTGAATGTGCTGAAGGGAGAATCCTGACAACACTACTTTCTCTATAACAATGAGCAATATCTATAAGAACTGCAATAGTTAAAAAGTAGCTCCACAAAACAAAAAAGAATTATAAATGAACTTTCATATAATTATACAACTGTTTGTGCTTTGCAATATCATCTCAATTACTTAAAAGTTTGAACTATCATATGGGTTCATTTCTGTGGGACAATGATCAGAAGCAATCTCATTATTTCTACACAAGGTATTGTCTTGCCTGCCATACATCTCTCCCTCTAATTTGATT
Source organism: Petrolisthes cinctipes (assembly GCA_033782935.1). Classification (NCBI taxonomy): domain Eukaryota; kingdom Metazoa; phylum Arthropoda; class Malacostraca; order Decapoda; family Porcellanidae; genus Petrolisthes; species Petrolisthes cinctipes. Next base: position 3,413,995 of record JAWQEG010000106.1, read on the forward strand.
AATTCTCCCCCTTCTACTGTGTTGCTGCCAAGAAGGTGAAAATGGTCTCCTTTTCCCTCTCTAATTTGTACAATAGGTTCGCCTATGAGATGAGATGCTGGTGCTCCTTCTCCCTCAACAGTGTGTGGCACATCTTGCATTGTATAATGAGAATCTTGAAGGATCTTGATTTTTAAGCTTTTCACTGGATGCTTTTTCACTTTGTGGGTCTTCAAGTTTGTGTTCTGTCTAAATGCTGCTGGACACTCTGAACATTTAAAAGGCCTTTCTTCTGAATGTATTTGTTCATGTGTCTTAAGATTTGACTTCTGGGCAAAGCTAGCACCACAGTTGTCACACTGAAAAGGTTTCTCCCCAGTGTGAAGTCGCATGTGAATCTTTAAATTTGACATCATGGTGAATTTTGCACCACATTCTTCACAACAGTAAGGACGTATGGCCTCCAACTTTTTTTTTCTACCTCTCTTATTGGGAATTCCACCATCAAGTGCATGTAATTTCAACATGTGTGACTTGAGGTTAGATTTTTGTGCAAAAGTGGATCCACATTCTTCACATGTGTGTGGTCGTTCACCAGTGTGAATTTTTTCATGTGTCTTCAAGTTCGACAGTTGTCGAAACCTTGCTCCACACTGTTCACAAGCATATGGCCTTTCATTTGTATGAATGCGCTTGTGATTTCTTAAGTGAGTTGACTGAACAAAAGTAGCTCCACATTCCTCACACTTGAAAGGTCTTTCACCTGAATGAATTAGTTTGTGACTTTTCAAATTTGATTGTTGTGAAAACCTAGAAAAACAAACATCACATTCATAGGGTTTTTCCCCAGTATGGGTTTTCTGATGTGTGCGTAGATTTGATATTTGTGTAAAGGTAGCATTGCATTCTTGACATGCATAAGGTCGTTCCCCAGTGTGAATACGCATGTGTGTTTTCAAATTAGATAACTGGGTAAATGTAGCGTGACACACAGTGCATGCATGAGGTTTCTCCCCACTATGACGCCAAGTGTGATTCTTTAATTGTGTTCCATTTTTAAATTCCATGTCACATGAGTGGCACTTATATTCTTTCCCTTGCCTTCCTCTAGCCAACTTGGATCTCATAAGTTCGGAATGAGCAGATGTAGTGGCCTGTGCCAAGAAGCTAAGGTCGGATCCAATGTCATCAGGCCGACTTCCACTTCGAGACATTTCTTCCCGGTTAAATAACTCCTGATTAGAACACTGATTATCAAAGCGGTTCAAATGAGGAGTCCCTGCTGTGTCCCTATCATTTCTTTCTCGATTCTCTGGTGATGTGTCAGGTGCATTACTGCCTGAAGCAGTGACTGTTTCCCTTCTTGAGGCAAAATTTTCATCAAAATACTGACGCTTAAAATTACTTTCATCTGAATACTGTTGATAAGAAGGAAATGACATTGGGAACATTGATGCTCCACTAGTAGCAGAGACTGGAATACTTTTACTTTTTGAAGTCTGAGGAGGTATTTGTGTCACACTGCTGGCAGAGGTGGAATAAGTATTTTTGCTAAATTGAAGATTTTCACTCTCACTCTTATTGTTTGCTTGCCTACTTATATTATGAGGCAACCGCTCCAAGGAGGGTATAACACGTGAAGAGTGATTTTCCACCCTGCCTGAATCTAAATTCAAATGAGATGCCATTTCTACTGCACTGAAGGATGCTCTATCAGTCTGTGCCTGCCTTAAGGAACCAGCAGTGGCTGGAGCAGAACTGACATCTGGTGTAGTTCTCTGTGTTTCACTTAGTAGCGACTGAGATGAGCTACTACTTGCACTGTAAGGTATACGATGAGCTTCATGATCTCCAGCAGCTAATCTGTAAGCTTCTGCCATGTATCGATGAGCTTCATGAGCTGAGCCTGTCATCAATTTAGCACCAGGAAACATAACATTGTGTCCTAGTGCCATAAGTGAAGCTCCTTGTCCAACAAAACCAGCATCTGGACTTGATGTACTTGGGTATTGTGGGCCAGATGTGACTTGGGCTGCAGGTGTGAGGTCTTGACGAAGAACTGAAGGGAACAATGGCCTGCCCCCTGATGCTGCCCCACTGCTGCTGCTTCGGCTCATTCCTCCACTCATCTGTAAATACATTGTACTTATATTCCTGTACTACACTTACAAATTATCTATGCATTGTATTATCAATAGTGAAAACCATTTAAATGAATTTAAATATACAGCACATTAAGAAATAACACAAAAAAACACAATGAAGCAAGCATAATAACAATGAAATGCGAGTGAATATATAAAAAAAAAAAATTCTTAGGAAACCAATAACCACTTTTCTCTAGAAAATTCGAGATTACATCAATGCTAATACTGTTATACTATATACTGAAACATATATGCTGCAACCTCATTGAAGAGATGGAAGATGAAGAGAAATACTTGATTCATAAGCTATTAAAAAAAAAAAAATTGACAACTGAGGATATGCTCCAAGAAGCACTTGGTACAACTGATATTCAGTTCAAATATTAATGAAACAGTACGGTCATCTGTAATGCTGTAATGCACTTACACTACTTACTGTGTGTCATCCTAGGCTAGATATGACAATATATATGTATAGATACTAACACCAGTTGCTTCTTGAAACAGACCCTCTTAAGGAAAAATGGGCTTACCTTGAAATGACTTTACAGAACCAGATGATTGAGTTAAACAGTATCTTCAGGTGCATGGGAGACAAATATTTCCCTCTTCCATACACTGCTGACACAAAAAGAATTTTTGATGAAAAAATCTATTATAAAACTTTGAACACATTCTGTGAAAAGTGGAGAGAAGAGTTGTGTGACAGCGGCAAAACAGTGTGTAGCTCCCCGCTCGGGTCTGTTTCACGAAGCCATCACCTGGGTCAAGTACACCATTCACCACACTCACTCCCAATTATATCATACTGTACATAGATATTCCCATACTGGCTTTGTTCATTTGCTTATGAATAACAGCAAAATACAGGACTGTACTGCAAATACGATTATTACTATACACAAACAATTCTCTTATTACACTGGGTATACTGCCAATATACAGTATGTAACACTGTACTGTAATACAGTAATTTTGTATATTTCCTTTCAAACTCGTTAAGTGATCTAAAGTAAACCCACCTTATTCTGTACAAGATTTCCACATAAGCTACAATATCAGTTGACGGTTTCACTTACCCTCACCCTATATACCTGTACAGTCATGAGCATAAGTTCGCAGTCACTCCCTGATCACATTACATTCCAGATTGTAGAACACTTGACGTTTCTCCACTGATCATTCATCTTCAATGGCTAGGGATGAAAGCCATGTTGATTTTTAACGTTGCACACAAATGACATTTCTCGGAATACTCTATATGTAAAATAAAAGAATGGAGTATCCGTGAACCTTTGCTCATGCCTCTACCTTCCTCAGTATCCAGTGTGGTATTGTATTATCATCTATTATAATGAGTGCCCTAACTTGTGTAACTTAGTTCAATACATACAACCTTAGTACATGTAAATATAAATTTATGCCTTGAATCCCTAACTAAAAACATGTCAAGGCCACTTTACACAAGGATTCAATACACAATTTAGATCTCGTATTTAGAACTTAAATGTAAAACAAGGGTTTATTGCAGTATAATATAGGTGCAGGTATTGCCAACCCTTCGTCCACCATATTGGAACGGTGTAAACAGCCATGTATTCCATACATTACAATACAGTACAGAGGAAAAAGAGGCTGGGAACAAATCTTTCTTCTCATATTCTATACAAGATATTTAGAGACATGGAGTTAGAACCTTTGCCTGTTGTGGATTCAGAGAATACAGCCAAGTATGTACACAGATGTGGAATGTATGAAGCATGAATGACATGTGGAAAAACACTATATAAGCTTTTCCATAATAACTTCACTCTTCACAATACCCCTCACAATTGGAGCTCCCCTCACAAAAAAAAACTTTCCAAACATGAAATCCAGGAATTCATAAAACAAGACAACACTCCTTAAAACCAGTTATGTACAAGCCAATACTGTATATTTTGAAAACACATTACACAAACATAAAAGATTTCAGTGGCACAGCCAAGTTTCCATTTGAGAGCAGCCAAGATGGGGCCAAAATCTTGTCTGGTGGGGACCACTACAGGTACATACTGTAGTAATACATCCAAAATTTCAGTTGGAATTCAAATTACAATTCACATCAATTTCTTTCTTAATATAAATCACCAATTCAATAACAATTATTCTGTGACATTTGCAAATGAAATGGGAAAGAAAGAAAAGTAAAGCAAATAGCTGTCATGAACATCCACATTGTACCAACGATAAGTTGCAACCAGTACCGTATCTATAATTATAATAGTTACTTCATCTCTCTGTCTGTACTGTACACTCATAGAATGAACCTTTCTCGAAAATGTCATGATTTTAAATGTTTGAATTTTTCCTTCAGTTTCGGCTTAGGGGCATATTTAATACATGTACATGCTGGGGAAGTAAGCCAAGCTAGCTTGATGGGAGGGTAGGCCTTTACTGGTCATTAACACAGTGGGATGTTTAGCTTTATTCTGTATGGTCACATGTTTAAATTTCTTGGCTAGTAGCGGCTTCCCTTAATATTCACTGATACTCATGTACAGGTAATTCCTATACTGGTATACAGTACAGTAATATTATTTTTTTGTCCTCTCTTACCGGTACCCCAAAATTACAATCAATGACTGTAAACTGCTTTGTTTATCAATAATGTCATGGAAAAAAATCTTACTCTATATATCAACTGAAGTACAGAACATTTAACTTGTGGTGTAAGAGCATTACAGAATATGATATCAGTTACCTACGCAAAACAAATATTCCCAAATAAAATATTGCTTTTCTGGTATCAGAGTAATTTACTACATATGAGTGCCAGTCTGTACAGTCATTTATAAAAATCAAGACCCCCCCAGGCAAGGCACCTCTTTATGTGTGATATCAATTCTGGCAACAGTGTATGTGATGTTAGTGATGGAGCTTGAGGGATGAACTTGGTCTGCTCGAAACACTTTGAATTAACAGTAGATGAGATGAAGTATGAGCAGGGATAGTGTTTCAAGCAAACCAGCCTTCCCCCCAAGCACCACCCTACACCCCCCCACTTCTGACGTCAGGTATAATGTTGCCAGAACCGGTATCTTGCCTGGTGGGGTCTTTACTTTTACAAGTGATTGTCTATATATATACATTTACTCACTATGTCAGGGTCCTGCCCAGCCTTGAGGTCATGGAAGCGATGAAACATGGTTAGGTGAGGGAGGGTGAAGTTGGTGTCCCGAGCGAAGCCAAGTGTTGGCTCGCACTCTCTCCCAGTTCACAGCGTCTACCTGCTGCGTCACCCACCAGTTGCCTGTACAACAAAAACTAACGTCAATATCATTATTTGACAGAAAGAACCTACAGTACGGTACACATGCGATCCAAAATTTGCATCCAGGCTTGTTTTCAATTGCCTGATCGATTATTAATTAAGTGAGCTCAAGCAAATATGAAACAGGATAAGCGTTGTAATGGGTTCACTGGTATGTCAAATGATTCGAAACTTCAACAACACCTGGATACAAATTTTGGATTGCGAGTGTACATACAAACCACAATAATAAAAAAAAATACAGTACTGTAAACATGCCATGTAGCCCAATGAGTGCCTGAGGCTAACTCACAGGAGGGCACAACCCTTCCCAACTACGTTTATCGTCAATGACAAGGATTAAACCTGCACCAGCTAGCCTAGATGAAAAGTGAATATGCTACCATTGTATCAAACTGGTGCTCCTACTTCACTACTATCATGGCTTAAGTGTAAAATCACAAACCCCACAGAAAAGGAAGTTACTGTACTTAACAATTTATCTTCTTATTTTATTGGTGCTTATTCTTTCCTTACAAAACCATTCCCCATTGAGACACAGTGCTGTGTAAAATAACAACATTTTTGTACATGTGAATGCATACTTCTTAGAAGTACCGTACATGCAAGCTCCATTGAAAAGGCCAACACTTCTGATTATTCACCACATACAATGCCAGGTATATAGTAATGTTTTGGCAGGTCACAGTAGTCTGCCAAACCTGTTATTGGTTAGGTCAGGTCTAGTTATGCTAGGCCTAATTCTAGAACATAAACAGAAAGAATTTAACACATCTTTTGCATTTTATACCCTTCAATTTCCCTTGTTCTTTAACCCCTGCCTTCTCTGGGAAATGGTATTGTAAGAAAAGAACAAGCAACAATAAAAAAAACTAAAGAAATTGATAAGTATAGTGACTTCCTTTTCTACGAGTCTTGTACGGCACAAGTTTACCTACCAATGTTAAGGACTTTAGGGTTGTGAGCTTTATAGAGTCATGAATCTTCACTACCTTTGTCAGTATTATCAAGGTCAAGCAATCAAGCTGAGTCAACCTTATGCCACTCATGGTATACATGGTGATAACTCCCCTGTCACCTAGGGGGGCTCAATAGCAACACCTTATCCACACACTCTACCCCTTAAACAACAAAATATCTATTTCGGTAAATATTGAATGAATTACCGTTATTGGGTACGGTTTTTCTACCTTCATTACCTACTTATTTAGACCATTCTAAGACTATTTTCTTCTATGGCATTTTCTCTGCAAATGCCCCATTTACAAGATAGGGCATATTCAAATGGGGCATTTTGAAATTAGCTTGACCTTACCTGACCTGACCTGACCTAACCTAACCTAGACCGCATCAGACTACCGGGACCTAACCTGGGCAGACTACCGGAGCCTAACCTGGGCAAACTACCGGGAAATAATCGTGATAAAGTACAATAAATGACTGGGGCAAAATACTGGGACTCAGCCGGATCTGGCAACACTGCTGCAAAACGGTAATTCTTTCAATAAATACCTCTATTTCATAATCATGTATCACAAAATCAAGTACTTTCAAAAAAAGAATTAAAAGGAAAAAAGAGAAATACATGAACTTCTAACAAAGAAGTAAAATACACACCGACCTCCCCAAATCCTGCTTAACATACCACCTACTCTGACATAAGCACAAAAAAAAGTAAGCCAATGCATGCAACCCTCCCCTGTACACATTCATTTTGCAAACTATGTAACCAACATGTTTTGTGATGTGTTATAATATGCTTTGAGTCAGGAGCTGTTACAATACATACATAAACCATCCTTCCTGACACAAAGCAAGCATATACCATGCTTCCTGACACACGCATGCACACACCACCCTCACTGACACACAAGCAAGCACACACCACCCTGACACACAAACATGCACACACCACCCTCACTTGACACACAAACATGCACACACCACCCTCACTGACACACAAGCAAGCACACACCATGCACAGTGTACACACAAGGGGGGGGGGGGGGACACACACACACACACCATACATACATAACACCCTGACACATCCGCTTGCCATATTCCCAACACACACACACAACGCGTCACAATATCTCCTTTCACTATCCTACACCAATGACGCACTCACACACACATTTAATGACGCACATACACATTTAATGACGCACGCACCAACATTTAATGACGCACACACAAACATCACCATTTAATGACGCACACACACATTTAACTACACACACACTAACCTCACCTAAATTATTTAATCCCATTCATATTCATTGGGTCGGTAGGTCCCTAAGCCCGTCAGTACAGCCCTAATAAGCCCATCAGTCCCTACAACAGGCAGCCCATTATGTTATGCCATCTGCTGCCATATTCAAGAACATCAGTGATATATATATACGATGGCGTGGTAACGGTACGACGGCTCTCTTGTTTGTCTATGGAGTCATCGTACCGGTACCACGCCATCGTATGCATCATGAATCTTCTTGAATATGGCCCCTGTTGCTCTCCTCCCTCAGCCGCCCTGCCCAACCCCAGCCCAGCAGCCAGTTTAGTTTTTTTTTCGTCCTCCACCATCCGTCAAAAAAAAACTACTATTTCCACCATTTGCACCATTTACAACATCAACCCCGCCTTCTGTGCAACTCCAGGACACTTATGCAATGTTACTCATCACCTTACCTTGACATTTAGGCAACTTTATACTCCAAATAAACAAAAAACTTCTACATTCTTCTCTCTGGTGGAGTGTCAACAAACACCGCCGCCATCTTGCCACCCCTCAGTGACGTCACTACTTTAAAGCAGTGTTGTCAACTCAAAATTCTCTAAAGTTGCTAAGATGGTAAAATAAAACGCTAGATTATAGGTAAAGCTCTTAAATTTTTCCACTAGATTGGCTTTAAAAATCTGATATTTAGCCTACTCTTGTAATTTTGGCCTTTTTTTGCGCTAGATAATGTGCAGATACGCTAGCTCTAACTGAAAATCTGCTAGATTGGCATCACTGACTTCGGACCCCCGCTAACTTTAAAGGCACACCACATTATTATTATATATCACAGTAATAGCCATAAATAAAATAATTCGGTGTGTAGTGTAGCGTTGCCAAGTAGAACAGTAAAAAAGATATTCAATAAGGAATATATAAAGAACCTAATAATAACATGGGAAAATAGGGAGGATCTTACTTACTTACTACCATTTACGCTACTATTTTATATTTACATAATACTAGTACACCTTTTAAGATTTACACGCTTTACTTTTTGAATCTGTATAATCATTATCACCCTAATTGTACAAAATAATTGACACTCTAAAAATCTTTAAAGAGAGATTATACAAATCATTAAAAAATGTGATATTGGTGAAACGTGGCGATCACTTGTCAAGAGGAATCGATTCATGGTGAGCGAGCGAGAGGCAGTCAATTTTGAGCGACATTTTTAATAACATTTAATAAAAATTTTAGTAACATCAGATGGTTTTCGAGTATGTAACATCTTAATTCATCTAAAATAGTGTTGAATTATAATTGGGCATACGAAGTAAACAAGTTGCGATCAATATGATGCGTTTGACTCCATTACAGAAAATTGAAGCCTGCCACTATTTGACAGGTAGACTGAAGAATAAGGACCGTATGTATACACAAATATTCATAGTGTATACGACGGCGTGGTACCGGTACGATAGCTCTGTCTGTTGTTTGTCTATGGAGCCATCGTACGTACCGGTACCAGGCCATCATATGCACCATGAGTGTTCTTAAATATGGCCTTATATCTTTTATGGAGTAGGAAGTTTAAATAGTATGATGGTTGGTGCAAAGGTCCATATTCAAGAATATTATTTTGTGGTGCACACGATGGCGTGGTACAAGTACGATGGCTCCATAGAAAAACAACAGAACCATCGTACTGGTACCATGCCATCGTCAACGCCACAGAGATGTCCTTGTATACGGCCCACTGTACAGTAGCCTACGTATTGTCCTCGCCAATTTTTTACATTCTACGGCACCTGGATATGACATTTATATTTTATTTTTATTATCTTTTTGTCTGGCAGGGAGGTTAATTTTAGAACCAACTAAAGTACACATATGCTAAAGTATTACAAGAAATATAAACAGTATGAAATATATATATTATAACTCCTTAGCAATTTATTGAGGCTGTACAATCTGCCAAAAAAATGTATCGCAACTCCCTTATGGATAGATATTGTAATGTGCCTTGTGCACTTACCCCTCTCCTACAACTTTTCCTATTGGCTTTCTTTTCCGCTCCATTTTGCTATTCGCTCCTCATTCTTACCTGCACTATACGACTCACATCATTGGCTACTCTCCATGATGATACATGTCGGCAGCGCGTACGAGGCGAGGCCAAGCGAGTCGTGTCGGGTCAAGTCAGTCTCAGTCAAGGAGCGTCATGACTCGCCACTCCCAGTTACCATTAATTTATATGGATGTTTGTCAAAACCGTTTACACCGAATGCGTCGAGTCGATTCAAGTCACGCTGCGTCGCGTCGCGTCGAGTCAACGATGGAGCTGCTGGACCCATTTCTGCTTCAGTCACAGCGACTTACTAACCTCTGAGAAGCAACTTACAACATATTGTTTCCATGTTTATGTCCCGTAGGGGTTACTTACTGTCTATAGTAGCCCTTTCGTACCCCAGCCACACCCTTTCCATTCTTTTAACTGTCCCCTCTTTCCTTATGTTTAATTCTTGCTTGCAAGCCCTCTGTATGACTTTCTCTTTCATTATATTACTCTGCCTTATAAATTAATTTATTGTATATTAATGAGTTGTATCATCACTTACCAACAAATATAAAGGAACTGTGTTTATGTTTTATCTATTCTTGCTCTACACCTAAGTCTACACGTAATTATTGCCATTATTTTCAATAAGAGTATTCTTACCTTAATAAAATAGCCATTCTTTCTTCAACCTCAACTGCACGCCTGTAATTAGTGTCTAATTATGACTACACTCGGGCTGATGCAGTCGGTGTTGTAACAACAAGGATAGTTGCGTTACTATTGGGGTGAATAGACTCGATTATACACGGTAACAATTTATTGGTAAGTAGAGGGTTGTGTAGCAGCAAGCACCTTGTAGCTGTGGGGTCCCGCCTGCCGTGGTCGCGTGGTGTGAGAGAGGTAGCTGCTGCAGGAGGTACGTGTACATAGTGAGCTTGGTGTCGGCAGGCAGTGGGCTGGAGACTACGGCAGGCCAGGAGCAGGAGGCAGAGTGAACGAGCGAAGGCGTTCCGGCCTCCTTTAACCCGGCCTGGGTCGGCTGCGTGCGCCGGCGCTGGTAGACAGGTGAGGCAGAAGATGCGTACAGTAGACAGGTGAGGCGGAAGATGCGTAAAGGTGCTTGATGTCACTACAGTGTGAATGGAGATTGTCGTTTTGACTGAGACTGACTCGCTTGGTGTAACATACTGTCTGCAAAAGACGTGTACTTACCTCCTCTTTACCGTGTGAGGCTGGTATTGTCAATACTTGAAATATTGATAATATTGATATTGATAATAAATAATGATCGTGTACGTGAGGGCCGCTTCATCAATGGTCGAGAAAGATACCGGTGGAGAGCAAGTTCGTAGGTCTTGACTGAAATAGAATGACCATGAGAAACTGGAAAAAATTGGGATATGCATTTGTCCTGCAGTGACTGAAGTTAGGGATGTAGAACAGAAAAAATATATATTTACCAGACTACAGGAAGATCTTGTAGCCACAAGGGAGAGGGAGACGTAGGAGGGACAGCAAGCACGAAAGAAAAAGAATAGGAGAGTCAGTTGAAGAGAGGAAAGGAATGGGCTCGGTTCCGAAGGCACGCCAAAACTCTTAAAATATTGGCAGCATCTCTGTGGATAATATTCCCCTTAGGGAAAATGATAATGAGAGAAAGCCAGACTGGAGAAACCATAGTTTTATTTTAGTTTATTTGTGGAGGCGGATGGGGATACACTACAGGTTGTGGTAACTTGTGGATAATGTTAGTCTGCAGGTGACCATCGTGCAGTAAGGTACGGTAAAAGTACGATCGAGGCATCTCTTGTTGAATTGTTAGTCTTTCACTCATTTTCTACTGAATAGGATAAAGGGTATTACTTGGGTATAGGCACATAAGAGTGGCGGGCTTAGCACTAGCTAGTAGCTATTATAGAATGGGTTATCTGAGCACCAAAGTTAGCGAGGCCCCTCGCACACAAGCCACTTTTTAGTGGACGGTGGCTGCCATATTTCGTGGCTAGAAATAAAACACGTGTTTCTACGGAAGTCTGCACACCAGCCAATTTTCGTGGCAACCACAAAATTACGGTGATCGGGTCCATTATAGGCTACCCGCCACGCCTCGGTGGCTCTCCACAATTATATATAGGCTAATAGTGTTCACTGGAATTATTCCAATTGCAATCATCAGATGGCAATCTACTGATAAAATGCATTGCATTGGTGTTACATAATTATATGCTATGCTAACATATATTTATTATGTCGTGTTGTTATAGTTAACTGTGTAATTTTTTGTATTAAAGTGTTGTTCGATCTGTATACGTACTGTCTTGGGATGCAAACTATTCCGTTGTCAGTGCTTTATATCGCAAAATATTTTGTTGTTAGTACCCTGTGGTGAACACTGGTGGATATTAATAATTTAATATTATAATGTTCCCAGCGAGTGTCATGAGTGTCGTATGTTGCAAAATATAATATTCCTCTTTCAGTGTGCTGTAATCAAGTTACATTAATTGGTCCTGTCGTAAGGGGCCATTGTATTTCTAGAAGTATTTATATTTTGGTAAGGTGAAGTAATTAACCTATCTTTACTGTACTTGCGATGAATAAGACTGTTAAATAGAGTAAAAGAGACGCTATATAGTATACGCCCAGCTATTATAGTGAGCTAGTGAAACTCCTGCCAGCTGCAGAATGTGACGCCAGCTGGCGAATAGCTTAATTGCTAATAAAGCTTGAGTGTACAGTAGATAATTAGAAGCCGAGAGAAAATTAATTTTCTTTTTCTTTCTCTTGAATGCAATTAAGTATATGGTCATAGCTGAATATAAGATAATTACTGATAGATATAAATAATTAAAAATAAGTCAGTAGACCTACTCATGCACGTGCTGTAGGTCTACTCCAATCAACCTGTGTTTGTTTGGAGACCGAAACACACATGAAAGCTAAATTTATAAACCTAATAAATGCTGTAGGATATTAATACATGTATGCGGGAGACATTAGAAATCAGTAAATGGTATCCGAAGCTATTGTTTGATAATTTCCACTGCATGTCCGTGTTATATTATGGAGAAAGTGTGAGAGGGAGCAGGCACTGCCAGGTAGTAACACTCAGCCTGTAATAAGAGGGAGGAGCCCGTCATTATAATGTTGTAACTGGTGCAAACTTTCTAACTAGTCTCAGTCATGTACGAATCGGCGCACCACAACAAGCCCAGCAACGTTTGTGTGAATTTGTGTCTTGGAGCCTCTGACTATAATTGGTATTGTAAAAATAACATTTATACTATTTATTATTATGTGTCATAACTAATTTGCGTTTGGGTGTTTCAGTCCTCTTGGGACTTTTATATCCATCGACTGGAGAAAGAAATGAAGGATAGTCAATTGAATATTATTCAGCTGTTTACCACTAGAGGAATCAACTGCTGTAATAATAATTATCATTGATGCTAACCTTCTTAAGCACGAAATTTAAACCTTTGAAGCTTTAATTGTTGTCTTATAATAGCTACTGAATAAGCTGGCAGGTCCGCAAAATCCCATCTGACCAACAATATTTGAATGCTCTCAAATTAGTTGGCTCTTTCATGGAATGAAATAGTTATTAGAATTGTAGCAGTACTGTAGCCAAATATTGATCATGTAGCTTTATACTGTAACCAGAGAGAACAGCAGCTGATCATAAGAGAAATACTGGTATGTATATATAGACGGTACTGCAGGCTGTACTCTTAACTGCTTTGCTCCTGAATAAGTCATGTACAGTACTGTATTTAACTCTGTACTTAGCAAACATTGATGGGTTGTATCCATACACTTATATGGATTTCATTCAGCATATCAATTTCACCCCTATATTTTTCAGAGTGAAGACAGAACTACAATGAATTGCATTCAGTTTCTGCTCCCAGTGCTGGTGTTGGTGGGATATGTTGGTGCTCAGGTCCTGCTTTCTGGCCCTTGCCCTAAAATACCTCCTATGAAGAATTTTGATCCAAAGAGGGTGAGAGTCCCTGTCTTTCTTGCTCGTGGTTACCCATCAATATTGTATTACAAATTAGTAATTTTCTAAAGACATTTTATTACATGCTATGTTTTATAGTATGTGGGAAGTGCTCGCCTGTATGGTACCATTCTTGATCGAGTTACTATATTTATAATTCACCATTTGACTCGTTATACACTTGCACATCTGACTACTGTACCCAAAAAATTCTGACTAACCAAAAGATAAGCTAGCATTGTGGCACTGTATAGGATAGATGATCTAGATTCTAGAATGTACAGTCGGCAGCATCAATGCGCTTCATTTCCACCTGCGTATATGTATGATTTATAGTGATGTTGTAATACAATTTGCATGCAGAGATGACAAATATACTTCTCATATGGTAAATTACATATGTTGTTAGAATATCAACTGGTTCAGAATGCAACTATCTGGTCATATTAGCATTATTAAGTACATAAGATGGACACGAATTTATGCTGCCAGCTGTACCAATATTTAGCCTAAAGCACTTGCAAAAAGTATCTGTAGCTCCTCCTCTATCAAGCAACTGGTGAAGATACCTGTAATGCGAGACAGCCCACCAGTCAGGTAGGTAAACATGGTGGAGGAAGACATGAGGGAGAGAAATGTGAGTAGAAGAGGCAAGCTTGACCAAGCAAGGAGGGAGTGCTGGAACAGGGAAAACTGGAAACTTATCTGCCATGGCCACCCTTTTGGGGAGTGTTCCCATAAGGAGTGAAGCATAAGAGGTATTGATAAATAGAGGTTTGTTTCATTGCATTAACTTACTGATAGATTGTGTGATGGAAGCACTGTACAGTACCTCCTACAACACTTATCATTACAAAATTATGTCAACAAAAATGCCTCTGCTGAACTGTAAACATTGCACAGCACATGCTCACAGTATGCCAACATCTTACACCTTACTCAACACAGACAATCTTTCAACATGACCTCTGAAAAAGATTACTGGTAGAGCTGCTTTACTTTGCTAATTTTCTGTGGGTTACATGGTTGATGATCATATGGACAAGGGCAACAACAACATACTGCTGATTGTTACTTCAGTTCCTGGGGCGCTGGTATGAACTGGAGAGATATTTTGTATCATACGAAGGCCTAGCTGGTACCTGCTGGGTGGAGAACTACCTCTACAACCCCAACCGCGGTCATTATACTCGCCTCGACTGGACAGATCATATGTGAGTTCCACACCTATTCTAATCACTCAGAATGACTTTTGGAGACCCCTTAGGAAAATGAAGCCCTAGTCAGCCACATAATTCTTGTAATAAGTAGAGCTGAGAGTATTTATACCAAGGAATATAAATATTATCAGTGCTATAGGCAGTAATTTGTGACATAAACATGAAATATATATGAAATATATAAACTTGAAATTTATAACATCTCACTCACTAATGCCCATCTACTAATGGCTTCAGGAATGTAGAGACTCGATGCAAGAGATTACAATATAACAAAATATTTTCCCCTAGGGAGGTACAGTTGAGCAAGTAGAAAGTGCAACAAAAGTCTAGCTGTATAAGGCAACATGTGGCAGTTGTTTGTAGTAAGCCCTCGTGTCTTTATGAATGAATCACTAGGAACCCAAAGCCAATGTAAGGTGGAACGTGATTGGCTGAATTTTGAGTGGTGGTAAAGATAGATATATACAGCCAATTTTTTCTTGCACTTTCTACTTGCTCAACTGTACATTGCCTGCAAAGATGTGGTCAGTATATGAAGGGTTTTTCACCCCTTAGGACCCAAGCCATTAGCTTTCCTCTCCTCAGCTGTCTCTTTTTATTCTTTTTTTCTTTGTGTTTGCTCTTCCTTCTCTGTCTCTTTCTCCCTAGTAATACAAGGTCTTTCTGGCCTAGCAGCCTTCTTTCTTCCCCTTTGTAATCTAATCCTTTTGTATTCCAGAACACGTAAAACCCTACACATAGAGAATGGACTGACCTTTAATAAGTATGAGCCTGGACGTCTGCACTACTTTGTGGAGCGCCCTTTCCTCCCATGTTGGTTACTGCACAACTGTATACTGCATTCAAATAATTTGCTTGAAATAGTTAAAACACTGATAAACTGTTTGGTTTATTGTTAAATAGTTAAGATTATCTTTATGTAGGTACAATACTTGTTTAGGGAAAGCTGAGAATATTATGGACTTCAATGGGGAATGACTGTGGGTGTGGCCCATTTCACTGGGTATTATGTTTCTCTCTGTATTTCCTTATATCTTTTTCCCTCGATTGAAAGCAAAATGGACCTTGATGATGATGAAGATGGCTGATATACTATACTGTAACTGATTTCAGTGGTGCTTATTTTGACTAAACTGTATTAAACTAGTGGATGAATATAGTGACTATGGATGCGGAAGTACTAAATGTTTAGTATCTAGTTGTGATTATGAAGAATAAAGTGGGGTTAGGGAGGATTCAAACAAGCAATGAAGCTACTATGAAAAATGTGCCTAATTTCTTTGCTTGTACCTATACTAAGTACAGTATAGATCCCTGATTTACTCCTCATTAACTTGATCCAGCCTTTTCACATAGTTTTACAGGGTGAATACCTCATCTTGGCTACAGACTACTCCACCTTTGCTCTGGCATGGCAGTGTATGGACCTACCTCTTAAACACACAGGTGAGTTCTGACTCAGGTTATTAGACCAATTAAGTGGAAATGTTTGATATATCCAAGGGACAATAGTTCCATCCTTCCTCATATTTTTAAGTAATTTGTAATGGATTATATTTGTTGAAGAAATGGCCACATTCATTGTTGATTCCATATGTATGTGTTTGTAATGTTGTGGGTTATAAAAGGAAAGAATAATGTTGAGGTTTTAAAATGTAGATCAAGGACAGAAAAAAGAAACCGATTTGCTTATCAGAAGATCACAGTGAATTGGGTGAAAGCAAAATTTGATAATGCAAAATTAATGGCTGGTTTTCTCACTTATTGAACTTTCCATACAAATTTACTATTTGTACTGTAATACAATAACTAAATGAAGGACGAGTTTTTATACTTACACAGGTCTGGAACAGTATGAAATGTGCAAGGTGTGTACAGTACTGTAGAACTAAAATTCTAAGTATTTTTTTACATAAAAACTAATGCAATGATGGATTTGACTACCTCAGATTCAGTTTTGATTGTCAACTCCAATGTCTGGTGAATTATAAATTTCTAAAATCTGATCAGTACTACCAACTGTATTTGTAATGCTCTGGAAACTTATCACTGACTTAATCATTTTGAGGTGTTTACTTGAAAACAGGGATGTTTTCCAAGAATGATCAAAGCTAAAATGGAATGTTCAGTTTATAATTATACAGTTACATTTCCTCGTCTTTGATAATTTAACTTTAAAGCATGTGCTTTGATCATAAAAGAATAAATCAGAAGGATTCTTTGATGCATCTTGCATTCAATTGTTGTCTCGATGATCAAGTCTGAATGCTTTTCAGATTACCAATGTGCCTAGCAGTGGAATAAAAGCTTAAACAAAAATTTTGCTGAAAACACTACATTTTTGGCCAATTCATGCTTAGTACTATCTTAGTAGTTACGATTCACCTCATCTGTATTCTTGCATGAACAATTAATTGATGAAGGTGGTGGATGCATGGTGTCACGTTAAACCATCTAACTGTTTCTTGAAAATCACCAGAGATCCTGTGGTTATTGTCAAAGCAGCAGTATCCAGAGGCTTATGTTGTCAAGAAAGCAAAATCGATTGCTTCTGGCCTCGGCCTGGATGTGTATCTTCTTCGAAAACAAGATCGAGCTGGCTGTCCTAATTAATACTACAGTACAGTATACTGTACTGCCATTTTAGCTGTACATAAGATGTATACATGTACTATAATGTAAATCAGAAGTTTTCAACCCTGATAGAATAATTTTTTTTAGCAAATGTTCTATTGTATTTTCCTTTGTAAAATAAAAAATCTTCATACTACAAGTAGCCTGTTTAGCTGCCATTATTGCTGTTGTCCAGACACAGTGTGAGGTGGAAACTATAGTTTCCTTTCACACCTAAAGCTGTGAAAGCAAAATGCCAATACTGTAAATGGCCTCTTCTCATTGTAGTGCTATTTTTTTCAAATACAACCCTGTATTGGAAGATTTTTCTTACTATTTATGATTTCACAGTATAGACTGAATTGGATTGCACTAAATTGAGCATTTACTGTACGAGAACATATCTTATCACTTATAGAATGACACTGTACTTACCATCAGCAATCCAGAGCAAAATATGTCAATAATATTCTGCAAGTAGTACTTATGAAATCACTCTTTAGTAGCATTTGTTACATTTCTATTACTTGCCTGCTTCCTTTATGAGAACTGTTATTTCATAGTTGCCTGGAATGATAAGTATTTTAAAGACTTGGTCAAGCTTTTAACTGGATTGAAAAAGGGCACTGTTATACGTAAATAATTTATTCCTATATACAATTGTCCTGTAACTTCTGTAACAATACAAGTACAGTACAGACCTCACATTTTACGTCTTCTGTTGGAGTATGAAACAATTAAGCAGCTAGGTATTAATACTGCCTATCTCTGTCGTAAACTTCAACAGCTCTTTCCTCCAGAAACAATTTAGCATAAACCAGAGAAAGTATTTGTTAAGCATACTATTATTTCCTTATTTGTGCTCCCTGATCATACAGTACCAAGCAGTTTTCAATAAGTAACAAAGTTCCAACAACATATTTTTTCATGCCACCTTGACATATAATAAAAATTCTGTAATTTGAACGACAGGGAAATATAAGGCTTTCAAACTTTCTATTTTCATATTAGGGCAACAACTAAAGTGTTGCTGTACCCTCATTTTTAGTGCCATTATGAAATCTAAAGGTAAAAGTTTATCTTCCACTGATGATATTGCAAGAGATAAAAACTTTGACTATTAATAATCAGATTCACAAGGCAAAATATATATTTCTATTAATATCTAATTTTAAGCCAACATAAAAAACTTAAACATACATGGTACATTAAGTTCACAAAAATTGTATCATAACACGAGTGTCAATATCTACAACAAAATTACTAATCTTGTTAACAAGGGGACAAGGCATTACCGTATTTACAACAATCAATAATGTCCTGTTTATAAAATGATATTGAGAATCTAATGACCAGCAGCTACAGGACTCACTTACATATTGTATGAGCTATCAGGACTCTCAAAGCTTCCACAGCAACTTGACAGCATTGATGATGCCTACATCAGTGTAGATGAAGTAGCACAGTCCTCCTAATGTGAGGAAGGAGAGACCATACACTGCACCCACAGCCAGCTTGGGGATGATCTTGCCAAATAAGCTTGGACGTATATAGTCAACCACAATGGCCTCCACACCCCTGCAAAGTGAAAAAGAATTATTGTACCAGTACTGTAATTGAAAAAAAGCATTAGATTATTCACATTTATTCTCTAAGTCAGGAGCTACCAATTGTGACTAAAACTGGCTGCAGCAAAGTAAAAACAATACAGTACTATCCATCATCTAACAGAAGGGGTCACTAGAAAGGTAGTACACAATATTAAATTAAATGTAAAGTAGTAGAAATACTAAAGATTAATGAAAAATAATAACAGGCATACCCTGTTATCTGACATATGTGTATTGGACCTGAAGAAAACTTCAGTTATGGAAATATTTAATCTCAAAAGATCCTGTAAGAAATTTTTGTGGCTAATTTCATCAAGGCAAATATTTATCATACATTTGTTGGGCTTGACTTTACACATCAAATGTCTCATATTAAAATCTTAACCCACAATGAAATGCTAACTATGAAAATTATTTAAGTTACCCTTGATGTATAAGTATATACAGTAATTCTGAAAAAAAAAAAAAAAAAAAAAAAAAAAAAAAAAAAAAATAATAATAATAATAATAATAATAGTGACCTAGTCTCTCTTGAATATTCTGGTCTACTGAGCAAGGTCTCTGTTTTAAATCAACTTAGATATTCATTTTGTTTTTTCAATTTGTGAAGAAAACTTTTTAAGTACCGTAATTTGGGACAACTGACACCCATTAACTCTTTTCCCATTCACAAGATCTCCATCAGGAAAGGGGACAGCAATAACCTTGAGCTGCCACAATCGCCCTCTGATTCCTATAGAAACCAAGTTGTGACTAACCAGTGTGAGTGTACTGTCATGGAGAGAGCCAGGAAGTATTCCATTGCTGGGTGAGGAATGGCCACAGCAGCTGGTATGGCCCCCACCAACACCACAGACAGTAAACGCTCTGCAGTCCAATGCATTACATGGTCATGGCCAGCCTGCTCCACCTCTGGTGCTGCCTTCGTCACAGGGGATACACTGAAGTGCTTAGCCTGGAAAGGTGGGTGACAACACAACTGAAAACAGGCTACTAGAATAAGGGTAAAAGGGTTTGCAAAACATCTGCATGTGGATGTATTAAGTTACTGAACTTTTTTATAATAATCTTGTATTATACAGTACTACTCTTATCTCCCTGTAAGGGAATACTGTAATGCATACAAAGATGTCAACAATATTTAATGGTGGTGGTGATAGTGGTGCATAATAAGAGCAGTACGGTACTGGTATATGATTATTTACAATTGGTAGGTCGGGCTCAGTGTGTCTTACTTTGAATGACTTTACTACCAATAATGTGGCCGTTCCAACTATATTTTAACATCTTATATATGAGCAAAGGAGACAGGAATACAATATGGTGAATGACTGTCCGAGATCTGCCCAGTGGGGCTGACTTTATTCTCTGTGAATACTAGCCATCCCCCACAGGGCTAGAATAAAGATTGTTGTAGGATCTGATCACTTTTAAGTGGATCTGACGAGATCTGCCCACATGGATTAAAAATCCACATGGTGTACTGCAACCAGAGTCTCTTTTTTTACACTGCTGTGTGGACCGCCAGCACACGGGGGTGCATTATCCCTTTACATGCAGCAGTCTAAACTCCCTCCTTCTTATGGTCCCTTCAGGGCTGGTCTCATTGAAGGTGAGGCCCCACTTGTAGCTCTTGTGGTAACGTGGACTTGGGCCCACAGCACTGGCTGTGGGATCAAAGACCTTTCCCACAATCTCCCTGGCGGTAGGAGGCCCCCAGACTCCCTGGTCCCATTTCCCTGGGATGTGCTTCGGTAGCCCAGGCATATAGGGCCAGCCCCTCCTTTATTTCAATTTGTTTTTTCACTGCGACCTGAGCGTACCGTGGGTCTGTGGGGCAGGAGGTCATTCTGACCTGGGAGAACATCAACAACAACAACTGTGTGAAAATGCATGCATTGGATATGAATGAAGCAAATGAACTAATGTATGAATGACAAAAAAGTGGAAAAGATTGTGGTGTAAAGTATGTTGGGGCCTCTCAACAGAGAGACCTGGTGTGAAAGGCAGACTACTGGTCAGATGAGTTTTAATAGGTAGTCTCTTCCAATGTTCTTGTGAGAGTTTCAATTAATAGTACCGGTATTTATCTACTCTGAGCAAAGTTCTCCCAAGGAATTATCAAAACTGTGTGCCTTTCATTATTTTCTGTAGTATGAAAGATTTCCAATGAAAGGCTTCAATATGAAATGTACAGTCGGCAAAAAAAGTATTGGAACCACTCTTACATTGAAATTAATTATAACTATCCATAGGGGAATTCCAATACTTTTGTTGCCGTCTGTACATCACATGCCCAAGAGTAAAATCAGGAATTACTATACTATACCTGGAATGGTAGAACAACTTGGGAGGTGGTTGATGTTGCTGGAGCCACTGCACGGTATAAGCCATTTAACCGTAGTGATGCAAACTGACTCCCAACTGTCCCTGAAAATTATAAACACCATTTTCAGTAATGAAGACTGTATTAAGGGGATAATCTCCTGTAGACAAACAGGAGGGCTGTTGCTTCCTTCTAACTATGCAACAAAACAGACATCCCCTACTCATAACCTGGGGTAGTTTGTTTTCTGGAGTACAGTAGTTTAGAGGAAGTGTAGCCCTCCAGTTCATCAACAAAAGATTACCATTTAATTAAGTGATGGACACCACTATCTTTTATCTTGTATATACATGCTAATTTCTAAATGATACAACTAAAGCAACCGACAACTGTTTCGAACTATTCTAATATTGGTGTCTCATAATTTACATGCTTTCTTTCACTATATTGGGTGCAGAGGAGAGAGTCAACAGGTGCAAACGGGAATAACAGATTTATAAGTGCGTGGACACATTCTGGAGCTTACTTGATGGAGGGATCACTTGAGTGGTCCTCCTAAGCTGATTCTCTTTATTCCTTTAAGTGTTTTTGTGTCTCTTCTCACATCTCTTCAAGTCAGTCTAGCCGCCCCATTTGTGGGAAATGGCTTAAAAAGTTATCATCTCAATATTCACCAATTAGACTGTCCCCTTGTAAATAATTATTATAAGGAATTAACAGTAAATATTGAAAGAAATACCGTTATTGCGTACGGTTTTTCTACCTTCCTTACCCACTTATTTAGACCATTCTAAGACTATTTTCTTCTATGGCAAATGCCCCATTTCCAAGATAGGGCATAATCAAATAGGGCATTTTGAAATTAGCCTGACCTTACCTTACCTAACCTAGACCGCATAAAACTACCGGGACCTAACCTGGGCAGACTACCGGGACCTAACCTGGGCAAACTACTGGGAAATAACCGTGGTAAAGTACAAGAAATAACCAGGGCAAAATACTGGGACCTACCTGGACCTGGCAACACTGCTACAAAATGGTAATTCTTTCAATAAATACCGAATTAACTCCTAAAACTGTTGGGGTGTGTTGGCAGGGTATGGCCAAAAGAGGTTAAATTGCCCAAATACACAAGTGCAATAACTGAATCCTTCATTATAACATTGTGTATCATGTTAAGTATATTAGTGCTGATTCGGTAAAAGTTGACAATTACTACTCCAAGTTTTTGTGTTTTTTGGTGGAATTGCCTTTATTTCATTGTTTTTTTTATTCAGTGACTATCTTGGAAATGGGTTATTTGCGGAGGAAATGCCATAGAAGAAAATAGTCATAGAATGGTCTAAATATGTGGGCAATGAAGGTAGAAAAACCGTACGCAATAACGGCAATTCTTTCAATACATTAGGGCTACCGGACATACTACCTGAAACTAAATCCACATTACTGTTAACAGATTAAAGTAAATTAATCTATTATTTCCTGAAAGCGCATGCTATATCATACTTTCATACAACACGAGTCAAGAATATATAAAGTGGAATGTACATGAATTATAAATAAGTACTGTTCCACCGACTACTTTTATGTTAGATTGCATCATTGGAAATCAGTGTAAACAAACATATATTACTCACTTGCTAATAACCCAACCACTACAATACCTTCATATGTATTAGATGCATATGTTCATAATCATACCAACCAAAACTATATTATAATACATTCTTTACAACGGAAATATAGCCTTACTTTGTCTAATAACCGCTCGTAAGGCCGTCACCGTCGCCATGATGGGTGACACTGTCCCCCATGACCCCCAGCCCCCTAGGCCGCCCCCGCTCTTTGGGGGGCTCGGGGAGGTGTGCTAGTGTTGCCACTTTCAACTGGGGCTCCACTAGTGTTACCAGATCTCAATCACGGAATTATTCTTATCCTGTACTCCCTAATTACTGTGGTCTGTTTGAAGCACTGTCTTATATTCTTATCCTGTACGTACTCCCCAACTGTAGTCTGTTTGAAGCACTGTCATATATTCTTATCCTTTACTCCCCAACTGTGGTCTATTTGAGGCACTGTGTTAAATTCTTACCTGTACTCGCTAACTATGGTCTGTTTGAGGCATTGTCTTATATTATTAACCTGTACTCCCCAACTGTGGTCTGTTTGAGGCACTGTTTTATATGTACGTATGTATATATATATAGTAATAGTTACGCTTGAAAATTAGTTGAATAAAATTAAAGTCGAAGGTATCTGTGCTATTCTTATGACAACAACTTAAAGACAAAATGTATAAATATCAGCTTCAATAGTACATTGTTTTCTCTTTTCTGGTGAAAATCTTATTGTGTGAGATAGTCGTTGACAAATATTTATATTAATCACATCAAATCCTCGACTTCAATCAGTGATGCCAGGTCTAATTGACGAAATATCCCTAACTTCACCTTTAGAATTTCCCTATTTGCCTCAATAATTCCCTGTTTATCTGAACATTGACGGTATTTTTGGTATTTCGTCTGGTAAAAATTTCCCTATTTACTCTTGAACAATATTTATATAATTTCCCTGTCTGGACTTCAAAATTTCCTAAAACAGAAAAATTTCCCTGCAGCTGGCAACACTGACGTCAATGATTGTAAACAAAACAGTTGGGCAAGGAGTTGAGGAGTGCTTGGTGGCATTCCATATCATTGTTCTCTGCGTCACTACACCAAGCACACCATACAAAATGCGTATATCTGTGAATAGCGAGACGGACACTATTCCTTTGGAAGTGGCAGACGACTTAGAGCTGGAAAACTTCAAGGCTTTGTGTGAAATGGAGGTAAAGAAAGTGAGGGTACAATTGAGGGTTCATTTAGTTTTACTCAGGAACTTAGGCTGTATGTTCTTTGTTGGAAACACTTTAGTTTTAATCGAACTTACAGAAGTACGTAATTTCAATATAGACAGGTAATCCATTTGGTTAATGTATAGATAATGCCAATATTTTTCCCTATATTTCTTTGTTTTTCAAATTTTTAAACAAAATAAGTGCAGGTTTGAAAGAAAGCTCTTTGTCAGTCTATCAAAGGTTCTTTGGTATTATTACAGAAGTAATGCATTCTTGGCTAGGGCCGCGCAGTGTTACTACAAATTGCCCCGGTCACTTAATGATAGTTTACACTGGTAGTTTGCCCAGGTTAGGTCCCAGTAGTCTGCTGTGGTCTGGGTTAGGTCAGAAGTACAGAAGTACTGAGTTCATTGTATTGTATATTTGGTAAATATTGAAAGAATTACCGTTATTGAGTACGGTTTTTCTACCTTCATTACCCACTTATTTAGACCATTCTAAGACTATTTTCTTCTATGGAATTTCCTCTGCAAATGCCCCATTTCCAAGATAGGGCATATTCCAATTGGGCATTTTGAAATTAGCCTGACCTTACCTGACCTAACCTAACCTAGACCGCATCAGACTACCGGGAAATAACCGTGGTAAAGTACAGGAAATGACCGGGGCAAAATACTGGGACCTAGCCGGATCTGGCAACACTGCTACAATACGGTAATTCTTTCAATAAATACCTTATATTTTAGTATCATTACCCACTATTTTGGACCATTCTAAGACACTTTTCATCTATGGTGTTTTTCTCAGAGGTGCCCCATTTTGCAAACATAATTTGGTAATTAGGGTATTTCTTGAAAGAATTACCGTTTTGTAGCAGTGTTGCCAGATCCGGCTAGGTCCCAGTATTTTGCCCCGGTCATTCCCTGTGCTAAAGGGTTATTTCCCGGTAGTTTTCCCAGGTTAGGGCCCAGTAGTCTGCTGTGATCTAGGTTAGGTAAGGTCAGGCTAATTTGAATATGCCCTATCTTGGAAATGGGACATTTGCAGAGAAATTGTCATAGAAGAAAATAGTCTTAGTATTATCTAAATAAGTGGGTAATGAAAGTAGAAAAACCGTACGCAATAACAGTAATTCTATCAATATTTACTGAAATTAGTCTGACCTAACCTAACTTAGACCACAGCAGATTACCGGGACCCAACCTGGGCAAACTACCATGATATAACCGGTGTAAACTATCTTAAGTGACCGGGGCAAATTCCCGGGACCTAGCCTGATGTGGTGACACTGCGCAGCCCTAGCCAAGAATGCAATACTTCTGTAATAATACTAAAAATTGTCTTAGAATGGCATAAAACAGTGGATAATGACAATAAATATACAATATAGTGAACTCAGTACTTCTGTAAATTTACCAGTTCTTGGTATATCCCCGGCCGATAGAATATAAGGTCAAACCAAGCAGCTAGTTGGCACAGACAGGAAGAGTTATAAGATTTTTCATAACCTCTCACCCATTAAACCTCAAGACCTATTCACCCTGTCATGGCACCATGGTTTGAGAGGCCACAAATTCAAAATCTATATTCCTCACACAGCTGCCGAAGCAAAAAAAAAAATTTTCTCATGCCGCATAGTCCCAGTATGGAATTCTCTGCCTGCAGAAATAGTGGACTCCCCCACTCTTCCCCGGTTTACAGTCATTTCGCCTACAGGTTATTTTGCCCACTATGCAGTCGTTTTGGCAAACCACGGAGTCATTTCGCCCAAGGTTACTGGTGTTTCATTTACCTCTCGTTTGTTAATTGCACGTTTCAACTGGGAGTTCGTGGTTCATTTACCTCTCGTTTATTAATTGCACGTTTCAACTAGGAGTTCATGGTTCATTTACCTCACGTTTCAGTTGGGATTTTGTGGTTCATTTACTTATGCTTTGTAATTGGTCATGGCCATAAAATTCAGTCAGTTCCTGGTAAGATGGCAGACTGCTCAGACGAGTGTATTCAGTGCCTTGTGCTTGTACAGGCAAGGCAAGAAGGTTTGCAGTGTGACAGGTGTAGGAGGTGGCAGCATAGGAAATGTAATACTGGCATATCTCATACAGATTACTGGACAGTGTCTGCGGATAATGTATACACGGGTGGACAGGACTTTATTTTTTATTCCTTCTCTTGATATAAGTTCAAGAGGTTGGTCTCCAGCAGGCCTACACACATGATGACAGGGACATACAAATACCTGCGTAAGGTGATGGCCCTTCCATTTCTCCCCGAGGAAGATATAGCTCCTATATTCGAACGTCTCTCTCGTCTGGCCACCACAGACTAATTAAAAATTATAATGCAGTATATTTCAAGAACATGGATCCACAGCTCCACATGGCCACCTTCTGGCTGGAGTATTTTTAGTCAGTCTGTGTGTACTAATAATGATATTGAGGGACGGCACAATAAATTAAACAAATGTGCTGCAGGTAAATGCTACCTCCAAATTTACCTCCTTGTAAACCTTCTCCACAATAAGGCTAAACTAACATCTATATACATAAGGCTAGTGTCTGAAAAAAAGCTACGAAGGATTCAGCGGAAAAAGTATAGGGATTTGCAAGGTAGAGTATTCGCTCTTTGGGATGAGTATGTGAGGGGAGAGAGGTCATTATATTAACTGCTGAAAGCTTGTGCTCATCTCAATGGCCCGGTGTGCAGCTGAATCTTGCCTGTTTTTTTTTTAGAGGTTACTTTACATTTAAGTAGGTTTTAAAGTTTTAATTCCATATCTATATTCAGTTCATGAATATAATAAACTTACACACAGCCTTTCTTTTCAAATTCTTTATTTACCACTCGATAATAACCCCAATGGAACTTGTACCCAAGATTGGGGGAAGTGACGTGCTACGAGAAGTAAATGTACCACCGGTAACCTTGGACGAAATGACTCCATAATGTGAGCGAATTGACTGCATAGTGTGGGCGAATTGACTTCATAGTGTGGCGAAATGACCGGATACCTTTTGCCCAATTCAAGACTATACTAACTCATCATCTCCACTATATTCTGTTTAGCCCATAGATATGGGCTTCATACACACACCTGATTATGTATAGCCTATATTTCTATACACATTTACCATTCTTTTCTTTCCAACTCATCCCATGCCATTACAACCAAATTTACAAATGCTCCAACACACTGTACCAGTCACCCCAATGCTGTCCCTTTTACTGCATAACTCGATGTTTATCTGACTGGCGTGTCATATTGTGTTTTGGGCTGCTTGATCCTTGGCGTGTCATGCGCTGCTGATTGGCAGCTCTACCAGGTGAATAAACCAGGTGAGTGTGTGTGTGTATAGGTTAAGGAGTTCTTTTACTTTACAGGTATTACGGTATTGTAGGTGTGTGTGTGGTAAGGAGCTGTTTTGATATACAGGGACAGGTATTACTGTAGGGGATAAATAGAAGAAAGCTAATGTAGTATATATTAGTAGTAATTTTACTATGGGAAATATGACATGGTACTGTAGGTAAACTGTATGCGGTAGGGAGGAGATGGCCAGCACCTTCAGATTATTGAAGAGGACAGAAATCACAGAAGAGGTACTCCTTAAAGTAAAGACAAAGGGAGATTATAACCACATGGTTGTTGTTGAAGTTCCTCAAGCTGTCTGACCGAGCAGCCCCAAGCTCTTGAGGAAGGCTATGGCTTGAAACAGGCTTTCCCACAATGCCCTCAGTGAGTGTATGTTGTGTTGTTGGCGAGTGTCGTTGTGTGCGTTGCAGTCTTCCATAATGTATTTAATAGAATGGGGTGCTGTGTTGCATCCTGGACAGGTATCTGTGATGGCTCCATCTAGCTTCTTTTGATACGTCAAAAGGGCCGGATGATGACCGCTTCGCAGCCTGGCCAGGTGGACTCTGTCCTCACGGGGAAGGGAGGATTTTGATGGGTGGATGTCGGTGGGTCGTGCATGCAGCAGGGTGTTGTTCTTAAGTTTTTTGATGGATTGGTGGGTGATATGAGTGGTTTTGACGTTGCCTCCCAACTCCCAACTCTTGAAATTAGAAGGGAAAGAAGCAATAAATGCTAAATTATTTGATTTACTTTTTTATTAAAAGTATTGTATCATGGTGTGTGTGTGTGTATTGGTAAATGAAGTGTTGGTATGGCCTCTGGTCAATTTTTCATTGCTTTGGAGGTATCAGTAGTCCCACTAACTCGTATTTGGAATTTCATGACAGGATTAAACATATCTCCACATTTGCACACATTCATCCGGTCGAGCCTCTGTTTGTCATCTTTGGGAAATTTAGGAAAGTAATGGCTTCACCTTTTTTATGTTCAGAAAGGCAGCCAAACACTGCACAAGTATTCAGCATTCTGCAGGGCACGAATATGTGTTGCCATCCACAGAAAACGGAACTCCATCCAGGGTTTGCTGGCCACTTGTCATAGTAGGACTGACTACTTACGTCCCATCATACCCTCAGTGAATCCTGATCATGACGTCATTGTCCATGTGACTCACCAGAGTCCTGCTGCCTCTTGCACCAACTTGTACAGGTTTAGCGCACTGGCGGTTTGACCTTATATTCTATTGGCCTGGGGCATATCTAGACAACAGTAAATGTTTCAATGAAGTTGAAATATGGCTTGGTAATGGAGCACTATAGGTGAAACCTGAGATGCAAATTATTTATTGCACACTTTTGTATTAAGATAATGTAAGCATATTTTTTGTCATTCAGTAGTACTGTAATCATGGCTTCATAGACCTACCCAAAATCTGTAGATACCTTACACTGTTCTATTATGCAGGTTGGTATCCCAGTAGGAGAGATGGTGGTTGTTTTCAATGCTCAACCACTCACTGACAACAAGAAGAGTCTAAAGGATTATGGAGTAAAAGATGGAGAGCTATTAATGATCATAAGGGCCAGCACCCTTCTACGGCGTGCAGCAGAGCAGCAGAGGCAACAGCGGCAGCAGCAACCACAGAGAAACAGATCATCTTCAGGTATGGAATTTGGAATTTAACTCTTGATTGTAATGGCTGTGGTTCTTAACTACGGCATTATATACATTTAGCCTAGTCGTGTAATTTGTTCTCCCTTTTTCCCCTGATGTTCCATCCTTTTCCTTTTTGTTTTTTGTTTACCTTATCTACACCTTTATTTGCGTAAAGTAAGAAGTTTGAAAAAATATTATTTGTATCAAAATAGGAAGAGTACATGAAAGGTATATCTACCAGATTATAATTTGACAGTTCATAAAAATGGTTCTTTGACTTCTTTCACAGTGGGTAAATGAAGCAACACTCTTGTGGATAAGTATAAAATGGGAATGAGTTCATAATGAAAATGCAGTGCAGCTGTTCAGTAATTGTTTTTATAATATGTAATTTTTGCTAATCTGGAGGGATTCTGTAACATAATTAATGGTTTTCAGAGATTACTACTAATGGCTGCTTCCCCCGACAGGTGTTAATCAGATAGACTTCGGCTCCATCCTGCTCCCAAGCGGCCATGAGCCAAACGCCCCACCTCTCCCGCCTTCAGGCCAGTCTGGTAATGGCAGTGGTGGCAGCGTGGGGGGTGAGGGGGGCGAAGAGGGGGACATGGGGGTGTTGGGGCTGGCAGGTGGGGCAACACAACACTCGCTCCTTTATTTTACTTTGGTTTGTTGCTTAGATTTCTCCCTTTTCCCATCATAGCCCCATAGCTACTGAATGGGATATGGTCCTGTGTTACTGGGAGAGCAACTGGCCCATCACTTACTAATTACTGTGGCAATATCAGTGAAGTTGCACTTTTTGTACCTAAGCTTTCTGTGGTCAGTGTGGCCTATTTTGAGTTTCCCAGAGCTATGATAGCTTCAGGGTTTCATTACAATTCTTCAGTAATGAGGTTGCTGTCTGAGAAACTCTCTTTTTTTTATTTATTGCCATTAAAGATTCTTGAATTTGTGTATGAGTTGTAGCCTCTGCTTTAGTTGTATGAAAAGCTTGTAGAGTTGTATTTAGAGAATTGCAGCCTTAATTTTCCTTGTTTGATTTCTGTGCACAGCTAAATTGTCAGAATAACTGCAGCAAAATAAAAATTAAGGCAGTTGACTCACAAGTAAACATATATAACATAACCTTAGATTGCTTAATCCAAACAGGAAACTGTCACCTTACAAATTCTTGCTATATACTCTATAGAGACAACTTTAATTATCTTATCAGTTTGCATGCTTTTAACACTGATCTACTAGTGAACAACTGCTTAGCAGACATATGGTTTTCTTCTTTACATCTTTTCTCACTTCTATGTGGGGTTGATAGGACGATGTAATTTTGACAGATGATTTTATGGCCGAATGCCCTTTCTGGGTTGATATATAGCTGATGTAGGTGATATTACCATGGATGTGTTGCTGGCCTTATATCCCAGTACTCATACTTTGCTTGTTTCTCCAAATTGTTTCTGACACTACAGTGCCTCACACATAAAAATTTTCCACATAACTTCTATGTGGGAGAAGTAAATATTGTACAATCTGTCACCACAAACCCTAGCCCACTTGAGTCGAAGCCCGAGATCTGGAGTAGGCTATTTCTGGACAACAGCCCACCCAAAACCTCCATTGGTTCAAAATGTGTGTGGCATTGTGATGGTTTGGGTGGGCTGTCATCCAAAAACCGCCTACTTCAGATCTCGGGCTCTGACTCGGCTTGGCTAGAGATTGTGGTACGCAACTGTACAGTACTGTATGTCATGGTGCATGTTTATTGGCATCCAAATTCCAAAATATCTTTAACGTTTGTTTTCACTAATGCTCCCCAAACATTCATACGTGCCACTCTCTTATATATTTCTTGGAAAGATTATATTATATAATTTGCATGCACACTCTAAGCATCAATTTATTTTCCTGAATTTTTTTCTTGTGCTTAAATACTTCTTAGTTTTATTCTAAACAGAATATTAATCTGTCAGTACCCTACAAGATCTTTGCAAAACCTATTTGAAGGAGGATTATGAATTTAAGAAAAATAAGTGAATTTGTTTTTCTAACCATTTGCCTGCCAAAACATTGGTGTGTAATATATACTGTTGCACTGTGTTGCATATAGCAAGCAATGCAGTAATACAGTATAAATAGTGTTCTTGATGCTTAGAGTGCTCATGTCTGAGAATTGCCAGTTTTTCTTAAATATTGTATTTTGCAAATGTATTATTTTCCATAGATTGACAGCATTCTTATTCATTTTGAGATAACTTGTGTGCGCAGTGTGAAAGCATTGGTTATGTTAATGTTACTAATTACCAACAATATTTTATAAAGAAAATTAAATTCCATTTCTTTATGGTCTGTGATGATTCATTTTAAAGTTGGATATTACAGTACAAATATTTAAAGTATCAGTATTATAATTCTGGCATATTTAATCTGCATGGAAGCTTGCATGAATGAGATACGATGCATTGAGCTCATACAGTTGCTATAAATGCTAATGGTAACAATGTTATCCTCTATGTTTCTACTACATGATGGTGGGTAACCAGGAACCAGTGGAGGTGATGATCCAGCTGTAATCCGAGATATGCTGCTAGCCAACCCTGAGCAGCTGGCCCTTCTTCGCCACAATAACCCCAAACTCGCCGATGCACTCACAAGTGGGGATCTTGGTAAGTGTATGGGCTGTGCATAGGGACAACTGCGATATTTTGTACAGTACAACATTGTTCCTATCCAAGCTTATGTGAGGATTACTATTTTTAGATATAGGTGTGAATATGTGCCATAATTATGGAATATCCCTTTTGCTACATCCACAAGAAATGGGAATAACTACTACTTGATCCATAGTATGGTTGCTTTTTGCCTTCCATACTTTCCAAAATTCTGGACAGTATTTGGCTGGCTACATATCAGGAGAGGTTTCAAATCGACTTCAAATAGAATACAGTCATTAGATGTCTGACCGATTCAAGAGGTCTTAATGGAATGAATGAAATGACTAAGCTAAGAGATAAGTGTTGGTGTTAGTTATTTGGCTATGGACCCACTATCTGAAAGTGACCATGAAGAAGTACTGTATATAGATGGTTGAAGGTTGCTTTGGTTTTGCTCTCCTGAATATGAAATAAAACTGATTCACAGAAAACATCTCCCAGCCCCCAATGATGATGACTTAGCCAAATCTGAAGTATTCGGCAACAAAGTTTGTGAGTTCTCTCAACTGAGATTTGCCTTGAGTACTGCTGATCATTGAGAAGCATGTCTGAGGTTGCTGGGGGGAATATTGTACTGTGTGCCAAGAGTATTCTTTTATATTGCTATGATGATTTTATAAGTTTGAATGTTAATGTGTGATTTTTACCAGTTATCACTTTTCTAATAATCTGTTACATATTCTTATGTTAATTTTTTTCTCTATGTATTAGTCATCATATTTATTTACAGTTGGCTTGTGGATCTCTTCTCATGATAGTTACAAAATGATTTTCCTAGTTAGAAACTAATTTTACCTCTTATGGGAAAAATACAAATTGTTAATCACATACAAACAACCAAAATGTTTATGAAACAAAAGAAATATTGTTCAAAATAGCGTATTTATTCTGATATGTGGTAGAAACACAATTACACATTTTATAAACAATAATAAAGCATAAAATGTTTATTACATCACTCATGTTGAGGCATTGGATTACTGAGTGAAGGGCTAGCAGGCCTGGGTCTATGTTACTGTTGCAACTCTGTGTTCTAAAAAGTTGTAAAACTATTACCTGAGATTTATTTCAAGGGTGGAAAACATGGTCACACCAAAAGCGCTATACTATATGCCTATATTGTCCTAGTCTTGCAATTTAAGGAATATTATTGTACTCCTCCACTCTACTAATGGCATATGAGAAATTGAATTGCTGTTGATGATGAGGATTAAGGTACGCCATTCCATAGTAGTATACTGTACTCTGAAAAATATAAACACATTACAATTATTATTTTCTTGTAGTATAGTATTTATAGCAGTCTTACAACTTCATCCTCTTTATCATATGTTGTCATAAACAATCTTCCACAGCCCAACTCTTAATTGCATTGTACCAACCTCAGAAAAGTTTGCCGGGGTGCTGCGAGAACAGCAGGAACTTAAACGTAACAGAGAGCAGCAGCGCATCAGGTTATTGACAGCAGATCCCTTTGATATGGAGGCTCAGCGGTTGATTGCCAGTGAAATACAACAAGAGGTCAGTTTTCATAAACTTTTCTGTAGCTGTTCATATGTGTCCACATTAGAAATTGTAAAAGCTAGCTGTGATTGGTTGAGGCCCACTGTCCAGGAGCTAGAAATAAGGAATTAGCTAGTCGGATTGAAGATTATGATCTCAACTGAGAATATTTCCCTGAATCGCAGTCAACATACAACATTAAAGTTTCTTTAATTAATCATTTACCTTACATAATTATACAGAATGGTTATTTCAGTAATTTCTATCAACTTAATTTTGTTATTTTACTGACAATGATGGCTATCAAATCCAATCAAAAGTCATATTAAGCGTGACTGCAGTACACATTTCACTTATTGAGTGACGAACCCCCAATTCAGGACCTTTTCTTATCTTATGCGCGATGCTTCCACTGAACGAGTTTTTGTGGCCAAGAGTGGCCCAAATCCGCAGCCGTCCCCTGAAGCACATCTAAATCTCATGACACCAGCCGCTTACACTTCTCCCCACACACACACACACACACACACCCTGACACACACACATACACACTCTGTCACTCTATAAATATACTGTAGCACCTTAATGATCATAACAAAGTTGATAGGCGTTAAGTCCAAATAACAAACAAAACAATCGCTCCCACCAGCCAGCTTCTCCCTCTCACTCAGTCAGTTTCCCACTTCCTCACGTCCTGTGTACCCCCCTCTCCATATTCGCCGACTTGTTGCCCCCAACCCTACACCCTACCAACCAACACCTGTTTTCACCATGCCAAAGTCGGGGAGGGTTGGGGTGGCTGGAGCATGGGGTGGTCTAAGCTCTGCCCATCAGCCCACGTAATTGTGATGTTGTTTCGGGGAATAGCCTTTTCAACGGCCCCCTTGTCTTTTTCCTTTTTCTTTCATTGATGTTGCTGATTGCTTCATATCTAGTTTGCCCTTATGTTTTCTCTTATTTTCCACATATTTTATAATATTTCCTTGATCTATTCTATCTCTTCTTGGCTGTCGAATTCAAATAAAACACTTCCTAGGCTAGAGTCAGTGTTACTACAGTCAATCCGTTAGTTCTAGCCCAGGCCTTTTCAGTGTTACCATAGCCATGGCTGTATATAGCCCATGCTGGCTATTATGTGGACTGTGAGGAGTTATGGTGTTTCTACTCTTGACGGGCTAACAGCTAAGTCGTGCCAATAACCCAGCAATCATTTTGATGGAGCAGTATCTCGCTATCTTCATTATGTGTTCAGTTGTGGCTGCCCTTGACTTTGAAAGGTTTAAGGATGAAGTGAATGAGATCAACAGTGAATGCAGTGCAAGTGGGAATGGTGATGTGGTGACTACTGGCGGTTGATGGTAGTTATAGTCACAGCCACCTTGGAACCCCATCTCACACTTTTAGTGTGCTTTGGTACTGTTATTTCTTTGGTAATAACTTATACTCATTGCTACTGTGACTCATAATCAAATCACAATTACCAAATACTGTACTGTACCCTGCATATTGGTGTATAACATCTCAGTAAATTGTCAATTTGAGGCAGTTACCGCCCATAAGTAATTTTCCCCATATAAACATGTATTCACACTATGCGATTTTATATGTACACGAGCCCCTCTGTCGCCCAAATACCATGCGAACATACTGTACTGCACTAACAAGATGCAATACAGTACAGCAGGTTCTTAATGGCTGTTAAATGAATGGCATTCAAACCTGTTATAATTAAACAATATAACATTGAAAATTATAATTATTAATATTCATTCATATTACTATCAGCATGAAGAGCATATACTATTAAAAGAATATATAGGTGTAATGTATTTTCTGCACGTGGCTGGAATAGTTTTTGCTCAAGTCAAAGTGATGAGTTTAAATTCATTGGCCATCAGTCCCCAGCACCTTTTTTTTATAGAAAATGTCGAGGGTGGAAGCGTGTGGAAAAGACGCATAAAAATCTAACCTAATGAATGGAAGCCACAGATGTAAAATCAGAGATGATGATTATTATTGTCAGAATAAAAATGAAATTAAAAAAAGGTGAATATTCATCTTTTACTTCTCTCTCATTATTATCTCTCCCCTATGACAGAATATCAATGCCAACATGGAGGCAGCAATGGAGTACAACCCAGAGAGCTTTGGTACAGTGCACATGCTCTACATTAACTGCCGAGTTAATGGCCACGATGTCAAGGCTTTCATTGATTCTGGTAGGTTTAATATTGGCAAAGTGTTTAGTGATGGTGGTAACATCTGTGCTATACAATGGTACAATAATGGATTGTATTTAGCTAAGTTAATCATCCTGTTTTCAATTGTTTTTTCCTTGACAGATTTTTAGAGCTTTGTGAGCCTTGATGTTTTAGGGTAAATGCCAGTACAAATTAAGTGATTCTAGTGATGAGGAAAGGGGAGTCTATGTAAT
Organism: Petrolisthes cinctipes; assembly: GCA_033782935.1. Classification (NCBI taxonomy): domain Eukaryota; kingdom Metazoa; phylum Arthropoda; class Malacostraca; order Decapoda; family Porcellanidae; genus Petrolisthes; species Petrolisthes cinctipes. The sequence goes on from JAWQEG010000106.1 coordinate 3,449,993, forward strand.
ATGTAAGTGGATATTGAGAATCACCAAATAAGTGAAGAATTTATATAACTTCTGGTAGCATAGTAAAATAGAATGGAAATTAGAGCTCATCAGTTGACTGAATATTTTTGTATTGTGACCATATGGGATTGCTGTATCTACTGTATGTGAACGGCCCATCATGGGCTGAGCGGGCAATTTTTTGATAAGTTCAGAAAATGTAAGATATATTACTCTTTCATAATTCTAAATGATAGTTCCATCCTTAGTTTAAACCTTTGGACCTAACACTTTAATTTGATGCTGTTATTTTACCAGGGGCTCAGACAACCATTATGTCTGAAGCGTGTGCAGAGCGATGCAATATCATGCGGCTGGTGGACACACGGTGGGCGGGTGTGGCCAAGGGTGTTGGAACCCAGAAAATCATTGGTCGTGTTCACATGGGTCAAATACAAATAGAGAAGGACTTCCTCGCCTCATCCTTCAGTATCCTTGAAGAACAACCTATGGACATGTTGCTAGGGCTGGATATGTTGAAGAGGCATCAAGTGAGTAGACAACTGACCTCTGGGGCATTAGATAAGTTGTTCAGTACTGTACTGAGCTTTAAATTTGTATTGAGAACAGGGAGAAGTTGTATGAGAGATTTGGCATTAGTACCATGGGAGTTGATGTCGAGTGGTGGAATGGATGAAGCAAAGTAGTTTTGGTGTATTGGGCATGTGGAGAGAATGCTGGAGTGGGAGTTCATAAATGAAAATGAGGCTGATGGACCAAGTGTGAGTGAACAGTGTGAAATAGGAGTATGAGTACGTACGGATGGGAGTTCTTTCATGTGAGGAGGGACTGTTTGAACAAGGAATATTAGAGACTTCTGGCATTCTGTGGGAAAGTTACTGGAGGGATTAAAGTGTCAGAGTTAAAGACAGACAGATAGATGGGTTAGTGTAGTGGTGGTGTTCTTGCCTCATGCCTTGTCCAAGTTCAAGACATGATACTGTATTGAAACTGGTTGGAGAGGGAGTGTGCCCTCCTGTGACCCAAATATTAGGAACATGATCTTTCTTGGGTAGCTAAAATGGAATAAGTCAAGTTTCATTGATATTCAATATACTGAAAATAAATTTTCTGGAGGCTGCTTCTTTCATATTTATATAATATTCTGAATTATTTTAACACTGAAATGCTTGAATACCATGGTTCCTTTCAGCATGAAAAAAAGAAGTTAGACACAGCTTCATAAAATATTTTTATATTTTGCTCAGATGTGTATCGACCTAAAGAACAACAAGCTACACATTGGAACGACGGGCACATCTACCCCTTTCCTGAGTGAGAGTGAGCTGCCCAGCTGTGCCCGTCTCACTGCCTTGAGTGAGGAGGAGGCTCGCCGGGAGTCGGAAGCAGTAGCAAAAGAAAATGAGGACCGGGCTCTGGCTCAGGCATTGGCAGCTAGTGCAAAGGAGCAAGGAGCAGCAGGGGAGTCATCTGGTGGGTCAGGACAACAGGGTACCAGTAGTCAAGGTAGGAACTGCTCCTTTGTGACATTCCCAAGATGCAAGCAAGTGAGGTATACACAAAAGTTAATGTAACATACACTTGAGTTTGTATTTTCTTTTAAGTAAATTATTGCTTTGTTGCATTAACATTTAACCTACTACCCTATCCACAGTGCAAACATACACTAGTGTAAGAAGGAGTAGGCCTATATCTTGTGGCTGTTGTGTAATACAGTCAATTACAATAATGATTTCAATATTACCCTGGCCAGTCACAATGCAGAGCTTGAACCAAGACTTACCATACAGTTACTGCCAGGTATTACTTTTCACCCAGATATCCCCAACTTGTTCATATGGTAGCCTCACAGCAGATCCCTGACTACTTCACAAATGTGGCAGGAATGGTAACCAAGCATTCATTTTCTGATTGAATTGATTGGAATATGCTGTACTGTAGGCAGTGGTGTGGGAAGAAACTGTTATATCTGTGCTGGAAGTTGTTTGGTATAATTTATAAGATACAAAGATATGGCAAAATTACAGCCAGTGGGAAAAGTGATAATCAGAATAAGAGTGCAGGGATGAGAGCGCTGTTGTAATGGTAATCAGACTCCAGGGTGTCTACCTAGTTGCTACATACAAATGGGTGCTTGGGAGTGTAAAATTCGACCTAGTACTTCATAGGTTATAAACAATTCTCAGAAAATATTGTTAATTTTTTTCAATTTTATATATATATCTCAACTCTGTAGGTTGTCAGTAGCCTGTGACTTGCAAGGTCCTGAGATTATTGAGTGAAGCTACGAGGTGTTGAATGTTTCACATGTGTTGCACTAGATGGAGACAATGGAGTTTCAAGGTGTTTGTTGCCTCTTTTTTTTTTTACCTCACTAGATGTTGACACCTAATTTTTACAAGTCACTATCAGGAGAGTGCAGCTATTGCATCACTGAGAGCATCTTGGAATATCTTCTATGCTGTGAATTGGTGACGATATAGGGAGTATTATCTTCACATGTCAGTGGAGCCAGGATACTTGAAGAACACCTTAATAAAAAAAAAAAAATAAAAAAATAAAAAATACAGAAGTTAGGTGTGGACTCGATCCTGGATCCTTGAATTCTGCAGACCGTTGTTCTATCCATTCTGCTCTCATCTTCCCCATATTGTTGATTGCCTTATTATCATCCTTACCATTATGATCATTGCTATTTTGCACTTTGGTTTTATTCATTGTGCTTTCTTCTTTTTTCCATGTCAGGTGAACAGGAGGGCAGGTCAGGAGAAGGCACAATCCCAGAGGCAGCATCAGCAGGGTCTGGAGACACCACATCTGCTCCCTGCCCGGCAGACAACTTCTCAGACTCAGACATCCAGGAAATAATGCAGATTGGCTTCACACGGGCTCAGGCAATTGATGAACTCAGGAGACAAAATGGCAACAAGACACAGGCCATTGCTGCACTTTTTGCAAAGTCTCTCAAAATGTAGCATTGCCATAAACAGTACAACAATCATCTCGAATATCCATCCTCACTTTCATTGCAAAGATCATCACATTGATAGCTCTAGATAATGAAGATAATAGTTATTCTTGCCACAGTAAGCATCTCAGCTTATTACTCTTACCCACACCATCTTTCCTAAAATGAACTGAAAATGTATGAATTACCTTTATTATATTCATGACGGTGGTGACACAACAATCATAACCCTTAACAACAGCAAGTGTCATTAGATATATTATACAGATACTCACATCAGTACATACTGTATAATAATTATTATCAACTTTTACAGAAGGACAGGGCTGAATTCATCAAGTGCAACCCACAAGGCTCAGATCATGATTAGTGCTGGGTTTATAAATTTAAACTTAATCATGCTAGCCTAGAATATAGTTTTGTAAAGTGATGGAGTTGGTGATTTCATTTAGGGCCACGAATCTTTTACTAACCTGTTATATATATGTATAGAAACATGTACAAGATAAATAGTGTTATTTCTATTTATAGGTGGGATGACTACTAACACTTACAAAATAAGGTCTGCTAAATAAAATCAAACATTGCTCATGAAGAAACTAGGTACTATAATAGCCAGATTTTCCAAATCTAATGTGATGTTCCCATGTACCCCAGTCTCTCCAGATGAGATATCATGTACAACATTTTTATAGCCATTTTTATGTACAGTAATGTATTTTGAACTCTGTTCATGTGTCTTTTTTTTGTATGCTGGAAACCAAGTTTTATATTTATCTTTTCTTATTTTATGAGGACTTTTCATTTACTGACTTTTCTTAAAGGTACCTTTGTTTGCTTCATAATATTTTAAAACATTCTTCTTTGTATAACTGCTCATAGTTACTTCTTGAATTTTAGTTCATTGCAGTAAATCTGATTTTCATCTGTAATCAGTGAATAGGTTGAGTGTAATTTGAAAATGCTATTAACAACAAAAGCTGTGATAGTGGCACAGTTTTAGAGGAAAATAGTTATACCTTAGAATGTGGTGCACCAGAGTTCTAAGTACTGTATCATGATGTGTATTTTATAATTTGAAAGGACATTGTTGGGTGCATTCTTTTGGCGGAGTATATTTTCTTTCATTTATAATGTTAAGTTGATACCAGTACCAGGTTGGTGTTCAGAATATTATCCTTATACTATTCCCTGTCATCTGCATATATACTGATGATGAAAAAATTATCTACACAATTTGCTTAAACAGTGACATGGGAGATGATTGTTGCAATTAGATAACAGGAGTTTCGAGTTCTCATGACCACAAGCATTAGACCCCAATTTACAGAGACAGATAATACATACCCAGTGTGCCGAAGCCTCCTAGATAAGTCGCTCACCAAGGGCAGTATGAATGTGCCCTATTATTCTATTTTGATGTGTATCTGTCTGTGTCCTGCACTATTGTTACCTCCATTCCATTTATAGCCACTTGTCAGCCTTTCTTAGCGAACCCCCTACGTCTCTCTCCCACAACCTGTATATTTTGTCTGTACCTACCTTTTGACCCATACACTATATAGATTTTTTTTGTAATTTCTTTCTGACACTCCCATTCTTGTCTTTGCCAAATAATCCTTCTGGGCTTGGTACTAGGTTTCATTGAAATAATAATTATTTTATATTTTATGGTTTTCGTGTTTGTTTTTTTCATTTAAGGTAGTGGGGCTCAGCGAGGTGGTTTCAGCACTTTGATTAACACTACTGTTGTAGTTTTGTCTTGCAGAATGCATACATTCACTCCACCACCTAGTCTTTTAGGGTCAGGGAGTGAAATTGCTGGCAACCTCCCAGTATGAAGCTATATTATATGAGCAAGAGTTCTTGCTCTTCTGCCATGGCCCCTCCCAAACAAAGGTAGTTTCTTTGAAGCATGAACTACAGTATGTATAGATTGATACTTTACTCTGCTGATATCATTTTTTAAGATATAACAAAATCACAAATAATTTATTAAAACAGAGGAAAGTCACACTCTTCATTGGTAGCTAACATTCAGATTCCCTGTGTAACCATAAACAGAAAGAACCTGTTGATTAATGGGATAGGCATTTACCTTAACAGTGAATGGTGAAATGGAGAGATATAATGGCACTGTGGTATTAAGGGGAGATTCTCTTGGTGAATTGGAAGGTCTCTGATTCCTCCAAACTATAACACGAAATAGATCCCTTATTAGTACCATTGCGGGCGTCTGTGTCCTGGCATAGTTTGGAGGAATCGGTGACCTTCCAATTCACCAACAACAGAATCTCCCCTTAAAGAATAAAGTTTGACCTTCACTTTGGTGCAGTTGCTCACAGTTTTGGTTAAAAGTTGCTAACATTAAATTCGTCTGTTGCCTTTAATACAATAAAATGGACAGTTGTTAGAACAGTTTAGAGATCACCTATTAGAAAAGAATGGGAGTGAGTAACTGGGTAATTGTTCCAAGGCTCATCTTGCTGTTTCTTGTTTTTATAAACTGTAGCTAGTTTGTATTGTATAGTTTGATGTGGATGACAATGACTATAACTTGAACAAAAATGGACCTTCCACACCTCAGTCAATGCTACTTATATGTCTGTTTAGAAATTTATTGTAAATTCTTAACTAATGGTTGATTCCAGTATATATATGATTTCTAATATCTATTCATAGCTTTTACAATAATGCTTTAGTTGCTTATAAATCTCTGTAAATACAAATTTGTTAATATATATACATTTTGTTTGTTTAAATTTTTTTTTATACCTGATGTTCACCAAGGTATAAAATGTTTCATGCTCCACTGCTTACTACCTCTAGTTTTAGATATTTAAATCTGTTGTAGCAATAGTTTTTCAAAAAAGTATGGTACTATAATGTTTGTACAGTACTTTCAAACTTGATATGCCTCTGGATGTAATTTGCACCACCTTCTTAGACTCTAATCACCCTGAAGTTTTGTGCCTTGTGTCAGCCAGACTGGTACTTTTACTAGTTCAAACCTGATCTTGGCAGTGACATATCCAAGTTACGCGAGTCCATTACCTTCCTGATTGTCAGCCTCATAATTCCCGCAACACATCTATCTTCTCCAGCTTCAGCTTTCTACCATGTTTGTGCCCTATGTCTTTTGGATTTCAAGGAATGGGAAGAAGACAAGGCTACTCTACCCAGCCCATCTGCTTTCCCTATACACCAGCACCTGCACTCCAGATGCCTGTTGGTTGTAAGAGAAAGTTGTGAGATGTGGCAGGTGTGTGGTATAGCAGTCTCCCCTGCAGCTGCTCTGACTCCTCTCGCCTCCCACTATATGACCTCGCTGTTGCGGCGCCTAATGTCAATCAATCAATCAATCAATCTCGCCTCCCAGGGTATGGCCACCAGCCAATTTCGAATAATGGCTCCGTGACCCCGTCACAGGCTCATTAGCAGTTAGTGGAGTGGGTTTGCCTTTCCCTTGATAGGGTGCTTGGTGCATCAGAACTAGCCACATGTAGTACATTAGGTTTATTTGCCTCCATAGGTGTAGTCAGACAAACACAAGCACCTGGGCAAGTATAATTAGCACAAGCAACCTGCAGTGGCTGGAGCATACCTAATCATTTTGGCTGTCCAAAATGCCCTTGCCCCTGCATCAAGCAAGCGGAGGTAAGAGACCACCCATAAAAAAATGAAGCTTAAGGTGCCAATTCCTGTGACTTCCTACGAGAGCAACAGGCATTGTATTTAAGGCTCAGAGGTCAGTACAAATGACGGTGGCAGAAAACGTCAGGCCAGCATCAACCAGGTACTTCAGATCAACACATCTCGACCTTGACCACCTACTCTATGCATCTACAGTGTGTCAATATAAGGCTCCTCCACCTGCCTGGATAACTCGACTGGTACAGTCACCAGTGCTGGCTGTTACAATCAATAAACTCTAGTTCACTGATATTGGATAAACCTGGTTTTTCTAATTATGACCTCGAAGCGTCTCAGTTGTGAGGAAGTGAGACGGTGTAGGACCACTGTAGGTGAAGGAAGGGAAAGAAACCTATATCATTCATTTTACGCTGTATGGCATACTATTTTACCTCCATTGTTCCCCCCCCCCCACACACACACACGCTTCTCCCCCCTTATCTTTCTTTCCCTTCCTACGCCGTCTCACTTCCTCACGATTGAGACGCTTCGAGGCCATAATTCGAGAATCCAGGTTTGTGAATATCAGAGAACTGGAATTTGTAACACTAACAGCCAGCACTGTGGCCAACTGCACATCATACCGTTAGCCCAAGAATGAGAAATTTGTTTACCATCTGTCCAGTCAGCCTCGGTGGATTGGTGTATACGGTACTCCTGTTAAATCCAGACAAGAGTTTTCCCAGAATGCTTACTCCAACCTTACTAGTTCATCATTACTTAAATACTCGACTCTTGACTTCAGCAAGTACCAAACTTTATCATTTTCAAGTACATCGTAGTTTGCCCCTGTTACTACCATTTTCTGTTGCCTTTTAAGCTTCACAGAGGACGGCCTCACTCTCAACAAGAAGTAATATAGTGCTCCTGGACCAGGCCAAACTAAGTAGAGTGAACACGTGGTAGCGGGGAAGCTTACACACGGGGTATAACTTTTAGGTCGAGCCGTGCTTGCGGGCGAGTTGCTAGCCCTGGTGAGTGCTGAAGTCTGTGACCGAGCCTGGGTCGAGAGGTGGCAAGAGCAGAGGCTGCCAGTAGTTTGTATGAAGAACTGGAAACAATGGAAGGGCAGAAGAAGATATATAGAATAGCAAAGTACTAGAACAAGGCAACAAACGATAACAGCCATGTGAAGCAGATGAAAGATGGAAATGGGAGAGTGCTGAGGAGAGAGTAAGAGAGAGATGGAAGGATTATTTTGAAGACCTACTGAACGAGGAGTACACGAGAGAGCACCATGAGAATGGAACACCAAACCAAGGATTAACAACAGGAGTGACAAGAGCGGAGGTGGAAAGTGCACTGAATAAGATGAAGAACAACAAGGCAACGGGGCTGGATGAGATACCAGTAGAGGCGTGGAGGGCGCTTGGAGAAGGAGGAACAGATCAGGAACAGATACCGGATGAGTGGAGAGAGAGTGTGTTGGTGCTCATTTATAAGGAGAAGGGTAATATGCAGATCTGGGAGCATATCGTGGACGCAAGGGTGAGAGGCGAGTTGGAGGTGTCAGATTAGCAGTTTGGGTTCATGCCAGGACGAGGAACAACAAATGCAATATTTATTTTAAGACAGATGGCGGAGAAGTATAGAGAGAAAAAATAGATTTTCATATGGTGTTTATAGATCTGGAGAAGGCCTATGACAGGATACCAAGACAGGAGCTGTGGAGATGCTTAAGAGAGAAGATGGTGCCTGAGAAGTATGTGCAGTTAATAATGGAGATGTACAGAGATGTGAGGACCAGAGTAATTATATACTGTAACTATAATTGTTAATTTACGTATGATACAATGATTCCTTTTCAGCTCTCAGAAAATATACTAACCGCTTCTCTTCTTCTTGGGTCTGTTTCCGTCGTGTCCTTTTTTAGCAGGCTGTTTGCTGTACGTTGTGACACTCTTCTGCTGGTCTCTCTATCACTTCCTGTAACGTGATTGCTAAACAATGGTAAATAGAAGTTACGAGTAATACTAACAAGACAATCGACGTGCGTGCTTGGAGAGGTGTGCTTGAAGCGTACAGAAACAAATTAACACACGTAGCCTACTATTCACTCAATCTTGATCGCAAATATCATGATTGAGAATATTCTCGATCTTGGCACACATATGCATACAAACACGGCCGCATGCACATCCGTTCAAGGAAAAAATACACACCTAAGAATTCATTCCCAAGAAAGATCAAACACCCGATAAAATAGATATACGCGACAAATGCATACACGTTCGTTTAAAAAACATGCTTATCTAAGTATTCGTATTACATAAAGAAGTCCACAAACACAGTCATCCTAAGTAGTGAACACATACACATTCGTGTGAAATGAAGAGGTTGACATTTTTGTATCAGTCTCTGACTGGACACTCGGGGAAAAAAATTCAATAATCTTGAAAAAATAATGAGATAAATACTGGATGATAAGTGTGGGAAGAAACAAGTGTTTTAGTCCAACCTCCATAATCAGTACCACTACCATCACGAACACTACCACCACCAAGCCTACGCCATAAGTATTCTAATCACAACTTGCTGCAACAACCAACATCCATATTACAACAGATTGTCATACTAGAAAAATACACCCATTTGTAGTACCTATCAGAAGTAGGCTTGTTCCTAGCCTTCCAAATAGTAATCCATATAATCACTACCATAAATATCCAATTTCCATCACAAACACAGACCATGTCATATGTACTACAAAAATAATACCACCAGTACCGCATCTATCCAAATCATGACACCTGCTATTTAACTCTACCCCCACACCTACCTCTCAGTCTATAGCGTCTACCATCACTACCACACCTGCCACTATACCGATAGCACCATTTCACACTTGCCAGTCTAGGGTCCACTACCACACCTGCTACTACCGATACCACCACTACACAACTGCCAGTGCCACAACAGCTGCTATCATTACCACCCCCACCACTACCAACTCACCACTCACAATGGGCATGATGTCTGCAGTGTCCCTCTCTCTCTTGGTCCTCTCTTTTACACTGACAAGGTAAGTTATCCACCGTAGTTTGTATAATCCTGCGACAAGACTTATTACTAATATTTTCAGGCATCGTGCTTACCTCCTTAGATGCATAGAAATAATCATCTTAGCCTGGATTGCTGCGACCATGGCTGTGACTATTGTTAATGGAGTACCATATGACACTCACTGTTTATTAGAATCGTCGAGATTTAGCCATAATATTTATATCCTCAAATTGCGTTTAAATTTTGCTCAGAGTTAAGTGACTATTATAAAAATCCTTCTTGCTTGTGGAGAATATAAGAGCTAAACTCTCTCTCTCTCTCTCTCTCTCTCTCTCTCTCTCTCTCTCTCTCTCTCTCTCTCTCGTCACAGCTACAATTATTACTCTCTAAATAATACTCATATACTTTTACTTATCAACTTGTTTGCATATCTTTAACATTAGTGTACACTCCCTCATATTCTCTCTTCGTGCACACTTGACCATTCTGGACATGATGACCATAACTCTATCCCTGTTTCCTTCGAGTGTCGTCAAAACTAATGAAATGTTCCTGGCTAGCGTCAGCGTGCGTGGTGACGGAGAGTGTGAGTGCGGGTTAGTGGTGCAAGAGGGTAACCGAGCTCACCAACTCTACATACTCAGCAATACCCTCACCCTTGACACTTGTAGATCATACATCCCCTGTCACAGGTTCTGTGCCCAGCAGGTCAGTCTTCACACGCCAGGTAATACCATCAGCCAAAGTTCGACATCACTCGTTATATTTACTAGCCTGTCATCACATGGAGTTAGCCAGTCCAAGGAGGGGTGAGCTACCCACTATTGGGGCAGGTTGGAGGAGGTCTCAAGGGACAAATCCCATATAGGAGGGGTCGACCTGGACACTGGTTGTCTGGACTGTAGACCAGGGTAGTAGTAGTAGTAATGGTTTATTGACAAAATAAGAACATGACAAAAAAAGTTTATAGAACATATTTTAAACATAGTATACATTTGATTAAAATACACAACTTACATTAAAATTTTGTCCATTAATTTACCATTATCCTGTTTGCTATGTGGCTTCATTTATGCATAAAAACACAGCACATCATGGACATATCTGCACATGGGTAGCCTAATAACTGGATTGTGACACGGCGGCCCGAGGGGGGCCGCATCCTAGGGCAAAGGAGGAAGGGGGAATGGCCAGATACATACATAGACACAAGGAACTAGCTCAAAGTGCATTTGTAAAGAAATTCACTGGCTTAGCGATGACGATGTCACGTGCAGATGGCTGCAATGAGTCTACGGAGTCACTATACTAGTCATTGACATCAGCTTTTTAATCCAGAATGGATAAAGAGGATTACATCACTTTTCTTCAGTCCTTAATCCTTATATCATTTCAGTTCCTTGACAAAACCAATGGAGGACAGCTACTGCAGAAGTTTGAGGACATGGAGACCAGTCTTGGAGACTTTCTCTGTGGTCAACTGGCAACCCGTGGTCTTCCTCACTTCCCACCCTCACAGGTTAGCCTTAACACGCACCACTCATGTAACAATACTTTAAATTGAATTATCAATATCTCGTTTTCAACTCAATCTATGTAATCATGCGGAAATTGTTTTCATTGATCAATTTTTAGTCATTGAAATGTATTCCCTTACGTACTGTATAGTCGGCGACAGAAGTCCTGTCGCCTCACCTGTTTCACCGAAACACGCAGTGTTATGGAGTCGAGAAATATGCACGTTTTCTACACCTAACAATCTCGAGTCTATGAACATCACTTGGTGAAGCAAGTGAGGCGACAGGACTTTTGCCACCGACTGTACATTATATTGAATGAGCTCTTTGTGCTTGCTGTCAAGTAGCAGTCACAATTTGGGAAGTCGATATAGTTTATTCTGACCAACTCTCAACTATTTATTATGGTACAGCTAAGAAAAAAAAAAAATAAACAATAGCCTAACTGCGAGCATGTTTACGAGCCCACGACCCAAACCTCCTCCCTGTGTTTCTCCGGCAGGTTTATGTGTATATGAGCATGTGTCACCAAGACTGGGAGTGGGTGGAGGAGCGAACCAGGGAACCTCTGTGTTGTTTCCATGCTCACTACGCCTCCTGTCGGCAACTTGGAGCAATCAACACTAAGATCATCTCCACCCCTGACCTCCGTACCTCACGTGACCCACCAGTCCATCACGAGCAAAGAGTGATTAGTATTCAACCTGTCACTCCTTCACCACCCCAGTCCCAGCCGCCCTCTGTGGCCAACATATGAAATTTGTTTCTAGTTTTTTTTTTTTTTTTCAGTCCCTACAGTTAGTGGTAAAATGTATATGTGCAAAATTTCCCGCAGAGGAGTTCAATGGCGACAAGAGATTTTTTTTTTTTTTTTTTTTTTTTTTTTTAACGGGGGAATCGATGCATTATAAAGAGTCATGAATGAGATTTCAATTTCTTATATTACGAGAATTTCTACATCCAATAATTTACAGTCAGCTCATCCTGAACTTTTTAATAGGTTATTATCATTCTCCTGTGTGATAATTTCGCTCAGTTACCGGTACTCTCAGCAAGAGTCACTGTTAGTTGTCAGCCAAACTGTTGATCTCTAGGTAATCATATTAAGTGACTAAAAAAAAAAAAATCATCCCGAGGCCATAGTTATATAGAGCATTAGTGGGATGCATCAGCTCGATGACTTTCGCCGGGAGTCAGCTGTTACTGCTATTGAACACAGTAATACATGAAAATTACACGAAATAGACATGCAACTTTATTGGATATATATATATATCTCAAGAAAACTTCACTTGTTGATCACAGAACTTTCAGACATTATGTTTAGTAAGAAGAACCCCAAACATTCCAATAAACCAACATCCTACGCTAACGACGCCAGTAATCCAGCTGGAATGGGTCAAACAAAACAGCTGAGGTAGAATGATTCGACCGCGCGCAAACCTTAGCAAACGCCAAATAAAGTCCACGGCTGTACCAACCCACATTTCACCATCACCCTTCCCAAAATATTAATGTAAATACTATTCATTCCCGACCTTGATTTTCATCTGGATCCGGTAAAATTAAATAACCTTTTGGTATCATACAACCCAATCATCCTGTGAAATTCGAGCAAAATCCGTTTATACGTGACTGTGGTTTCCGGATCACTAACCAACAACAACAACAATAAAAGGAACCAGCAAATAAATATGAGTGATCACATAACCTTCTGCAAACTCTTGTTGCAAAGGTAATAAAGTGAAGCACCACGTAATAGGAGCTTTTGGATTATTCAGTAAGGTTAGTTGAGGGGGTAGTACAGGTTTAGTATATCTGAAGCTACTGATTTCTCCAGACTATTCCAGTAGCTGTAGCCCTCAGTTGTTATATTATTATTGCAATCACTATACAAACTGGTATTTATATTACATGTTCAACATAGTACTTGGTAAATAGTACTCCTGATAGTGACGTGTATAAATAAGGTTTGGTCATCTAATGAGGCAGAAGAGAAGCTACGGTACCAACATTACCACGAAGCTCCACTGTCTCATCTAATACGACACCCAATAATCTTTGGGGGGCCTCGCAAGATTCACGGGCTACTGACAGCCAACAGTCCCGAGGTTGAGATATTAGAAAAAAGAAAAAAAAAAGTCTGTGTGGGATGCAGAGCCTATTTTTAGTCTATAAACCATTGGTATTTCTTAGCTTTAATGACCCTCGTGTACTCAATAAAAATTTGATTACATTAACCAATTTAGAGCTTCGTTATTCCAAAGTCATCAAAATTTTCCGTGTGGTGCTATCTCGGTCATCAATAGGAAATTAATTGGTTCTGAATATACTGTATAAATTATGGTCTTACGTGGATATTTGGCATCCTTCACTTATGTACTATTGGCCACAAGAATTCGTTCACACGCTCTTGTTTTCGAGGGTTTACAGCCTATAGAAAATGTAAGACTCCGTAACTGCAATACAATATTATTATTAGGTTTGTTGTTTTGTAATCTTGGTCACTTGGTAGACCATTCATTGCAGTACTTCCAGAATAATAACAACCTTTCTTTCCATATAGACTGTAATATTTCCTGTGGACAACCGTACTTGCTATATCGAAGAAAGTGAAATGATCAGAAACAGAGTGTACGTTACATACTCTACCGAACTACAGGTCATATGTATTTCAGATTATTTGTTATCGCATGAATGTCATATAAAAATCAAATTGGTCTGGGATGATTAAAATTTTGTGGAGTCCCTAACACACTAATAAAATTGGTATAAATCTTTGGCTGTTTTACTTCAGTCTTTCTTTCTGACGGCTTCAATACGATGCATGACACGATGTCTAAGAACGCGCTTAAGGAGTGATTATTTTTTTGGTGAATTGTAGTTCCTTAATTCCTCCAAACTATGCCGGAAAACAGACGACCCTAATGTTACTTTAGTGTGTGATCTGTTTCCTGGCACAGTTTGGAGGAATCAGTAGCCCGCCAATTTACCCTCAAGAGAATCTTCCCATAAAAAAAAATAAAAAAAATCCGTCTTTAAGTTTCATACCCTCGTTTAATGTCGAGGCTTGCAACAGATAGGCTAAAGTCTTGAAATCTACATGACCTTAAGGGGATAGTCTTTAGTTGGTGAATTAGAAGGTTCTGATTCCTCCAAACTATGCCACAAAACAGATCCTCTATTAGTAACGATAAGGTCGTTTGTTCGATGGTATAGTTTGGAGGACTCAATAGTCTTCCAATTTACCAACAAGAGAATCTCCCCTTAACATCAGCAATGTCGTAACTCGATGTGTGTTTACCGGGTATAGGTGACTGGTGAGATGATTCCTGATCGTGAGTAGTGTTCCTTCAGCGTTGAGTAGAGCACCATGACACCATCTGTTACAAATTATCAGGGTGTGGCACTTTTCCTTTCACATTCGTATATCCTGAACCTCATATTATCAGATGATGCACTGTTGATTAATGTAGTATTTTCCTAAACGAAATAATGAAGTGTTTAGGCTACTGAAAAGTGGTGGTACAGTCACGGTCAATAGTCCTGCAACACCTTCCAATGAGATGGCTTCGAAAACTGATACGAAACTATAGCTGTTGGTGTGCAATATTGGTTCATAAGATTCACTCAAATTGTTCGTTTTTATTCACCAGGTTGCAGGACTTTTGACCATGACTGTACAAGACTGAACATTTATGAAGTTTAAGGACGCTGTGATCGTGTTTGAGAATTGGAGTCTTCTGCTTCCTCCTGACTATGTCACGATACACACTCCTTCTATATAAGTGGTGTGTCATGGCAATATTTGAAGGACTCATTTACATCCACTATACGACTCTGCTGCTGAATTCTTCGAGCTGCATATATTCCTAAAATAACACAACAGGTGCCTTCCATGATCATTATAACCGAGACTCTGCTTACGAGTAGAGGAGAATGGGGGTGAGGATCAATAACGAGCTTATGTGTGTGTGTGTGTGGGATGAGTGAGTGTGTAATGAGAAGGTCAGGAAGAATGCGAGTGGTAGGAGGATCAATGGCGAAATGTCGACACGTATGGCAGGAGTGTGTGTGTGTGGGCAGAACCAGGAGTGTTCGACATAGTTTAGAAATATATACTATATAAATATACAGTGGTGCATGATGAGGTATTTACTAAGAGTGTGTCTTTTGTGTAGAAATTATCTCACTGCAGTAATAAATGGTTAATGGTAATGGCGACTGTTAACTTACACTTTTCAGTCACCACCCTGTACAATATTCTGAGTACATTATGGACTTCGAAACTCAGTGTTAACATTTGTTGGACTAAAGCATACCTATCTTCTTTTTAATCAAGAATACAGAGCAAAAGTGCATCTCCAATACTATAAGTATATACATCATGTTCAATAGTAACTGACTTCCTATATGACGACAGGAGACTAATTATTACACAACCGTTCAGGCTACGAGGTATTCAGGTGTACCGTGACGCTGGTCTTGTGTATACACGGCAATGTCTCGTCTCATAAAAGACTCAGCAAACCGTAACACCTCAACAATACACTCTCACTCTTTCACTCATTCGGTCTGCCTACCCTTCTCTTAGGATCACAACTGACTACAGCTTTTTATTATCTAACCAAACTATTTAAGGATGATACGGTTATTAACTTTTACTTTTATTAACCGCGATTGTGGTGAGCGTAATGGTAACAGCTTACTTGTTAACAGATGTGATGGCAGAGAGGGATATCATTTGTGTGTGTGTGTGTGTGTGGGTAGGAGTGCGCACGTATAAGTGTGTGTACGTATTGCGTGCATGTGCATGTGTGTGTGTGTGTGTACATAATTATGGGACCATATCGTACTGTTCACATATGACCCAGCTCGAATCAATGATAACTTTATATAATTATATTGTGACTTACTTCATTCTCCACTTTGGCTCCCTGCATATTTATAGAACATCCTGTATGTAAGGGGTGTTATTAAATAATTCCTCCCCCCCCCTTGCCCAGCATAAATGGGAGCAGGTAGAAACATGTTTGTTTATTTATATATATATATATATATATATATATATATATATATATATATATATATATATATATATATATATATATATTCTCTTTCAAACAAGCGAGGTTGAAGGAAATGGCTTGTTCTGCATTAATGAGTTTATTATTTATATTTTCAATATTTCTTA
This sequence comes from Petrolisthes cinctipes, assembly GCA_033782935.1. Taxonomy (NCBI): domain Eukaryota; kingdom Metazoa; phylum Arthropoda; class Malacostraca; order Decapoda; family Porcellanidae; genus Petrolisthes; species Petrolisthes cinctipes. The sequence continues at coordinate 3,466,368 of JAWQEG010000106.1, forward strand.
CAGTTTTTCTTAGGTCTTCACTTAGATGTTTGAAAGAGAATATACTCCCTGGCTACACCAACATATATATATATATATATATATATATATATATATATATATGTGTGTGTGTGTGTTATGAGTGACAAATTTTTCGTTTACGTTACTCGGAAACCAAATTCTCATAATGACGTCATATGGTCGAAGACTCCTGATGAGATTCCTATGAAGACAGGTACTGTACTGTACGTACCGTGAAGTCGTCAAGTCCCAAGACTGCGTTGGTGTGTTCATTATGTTTTCAGTCAAGATTTTAATCTGGATCATCAAGCCACACGTAACCAGCTGGGTTGGGCCCTATTTTATATCCGTGATTCTCTCCCAGCATGCGATCCCTTTCATGAAAGATCCTACCTGTGTTCTAGATGTGCAAGAGGCTGCATTTCTTCACGACACAGAGCCTTTCATGAAGGCCCTCGCAACTCAACGCCTTCTCAAAGACAACGAGATAAACTTTTTCGGAATCGACGAATGGACCTGCAGTTGACCAGATCTCAATGTTTGTGAGCACGTGGGTGCGATCATAAAAACTGATGCTGCAGGAGGTCATTCATCGCCGTTTTTCTCGTGCCGTTTTTTGAGGAGAATGTCAACAAAGTGCTTTAGAACATGAGAGTAACAACACACTTTTCGAGTCGCTTCTACGAACCTACTCAAGCCGAATTCAAGCTATTCGAGAGGCGCATGGAGGAAACACAGCTTAATAAATTTTATACGTATAAACTCGCAAATCAAGTCCCTAAACATTAACACGAATTTCATTTATGTACAATACCTCTTCTAGCATAGTCTGAGCAAAGGGGGGCAATCCTTTAATAACATCCTGTACGTAAGCGTGCGTACACTATATAGTGTGTATATGTGTACTTTTGTACTGTATGTGTGTTTTGGGCCATTGTGTCAAGGAAGAAATACACTCAGCTTTTTCCCACAATCCCTATAGCAGTTTTTCAAAGACTTCTAATACATCTTTCACATTTCACTCTTGAATTATCCCTCCTTTCCTTGTTATTCATTCAAGCATTTCTGTTTTTCATCTTTGTCTTCTTTTCTCACGGTATTTGACCTTTGCTACGTCTGTACTGTCATTTGAGCTTTCATGTATACAACCACTTGGATTTCTATTGAGGACAGACAAACAAACAAACAAACAAACGAACAAACAAACAAACAAACTTCCGAAAACTTCTGTAAAAACCGACCATATCCTTTTCTATACATATGGTTTCCCTCAACTGGAATAGGTAAAAAAAAAACAAAAAAAAACAGTATTTAACTTTTAAGGGGGTAACAAAGTGTTATTGAACCTGGAGCAACTGATTCTTCCAAACCATTCCAAGCAACAGGCCACCATTAGTTTTGTTCATCTGGTCTAGTTTCATAGCATACATTGGAATTATCAAGGCACTCTAATGTACCAAATGTATTCCCTTAAGTAATGGATTTTTCCTAGCACATATACTGTATACTCGTCTGGCGTTATTAAAATTATGTTATATTAGACGTAAGCAGTTCTATAAGGATTAGATGAATTAATTTTTAACCATTGGACGTCATAATATAGTACTTCTCTCCAACAAAAACAATGGTATGGTCTAACGTAGGGGAAACGTTATGTCGTCAGCCGTTGTTTAAGGGTTGAGGCCATCTCTCCACTTTCCATTCTCTCTGGTTGTATGGAGTTTGTTTACTGTAGCCGAATTTCGCTTATGAAGGGAGGTCAAGTGAATCCCAAACGGCGGTCACAGTGGTCAGTCAAGAGGATGTTGGTGTGGCAAGGGATGTAAGTTGACATGACTCAGCCTATAGTTACCTCACCACATAGCATAGATTTTGTCTTTGAACACTGGTTTCATGTTTGTATCGGCACACACACACACACACACACACACAGAGCACGACTTGAAAACTAGCATTTAGATCATAATAAAATCTGTAGGATATCCCCTGGGTACTGTAAATTGACTGCATCTACGAGGTTGTTTCATGACGACCTGCGATAGGTGCTGGAACTTTATCTAGACTATTTTTCTAGAAGTATACATTCAGTACAGTGCAGTACAAATTATGTCAGTCACTAAAATTAAGCTGTCACGCAGATGATTCGACTTCTGATTGCATATTAATAAAAAAAGTCGTACAAAAATGTCTTTGTTCCTGTATCTGGCTTAAACCATCAGAGGGCAATGATCCTGACAGTGTCCTTCCTATTGTTAAAAAAACTATGCATCAATGCCGACATCCTACTAAGGTAAACTTTATCACAGTTGTTTTCTACGTGGTTCCCTTCCTATTGCTGGAAGTTTGCCTTTGTCTTACAAAGAACCAGTTACACTTTCTGGTGATATGAAGGAAGTTGAAGGAATCAAGAAGAACTTCTTGAAGCTTGTGCCTGTGGAAGGGGCTGAAGGATCATTATTTCTTCTTATATTGTTTTTATGCTTAGGTAACACGAAGGGCTATAATACTGTCAATAGTGGGCCCAGTGGGGCTGACTTTATTCTCTGTGAATATTAGTTATCCCCCACAGGGCTAGAATAAAGATTGTTGTAGGATCTGGTCACTTTCTAGTGGATTTGACGAGATCTGCCCACATGGATTAAAAATCCACGTGAGGTGTACTGCAACCGGAGGCCTTTTTTTTTTTTTTTCCACTGCTGTGTGGACCGCCAGCACACGGGGGTGCATTTCCCTTTGCATGCAGCAGTGTAAACTCCCTCCCTCTTATGGTCCCTTCAGGGCTGGTCTCATGGAAGGTACGGCCCCACTTGTAGCTCTTGTGGTAACGTGGACTTGGGCCCACAGCACTGGCTGTGGGATCAAAGCCTTCCCCCCAATCTCCCTGGCGGTCGGAGGCCCCCAGACTCCCTGGTCCAGTAAGCTCTGGTCCCATTTCCTTGGGATGTGCTTCGGTAGCCCAGGCATATAGGGCCAGCCCCTCCTTTATTTTAATTTGTTTTTTCACTGCGACCAGAGTGTACCAGGGGTCTGTGGGGCAGGAGGCCATTCTGCCCCGGGAGAACATCAACAACAACAACAACTGTCAATAGTATCGGTCCCAAAGGTCGATGCCTTCATTTAGTGAACTGAATGAGGAACCTTGAAAATTGCACTAAGAATACCACCACACCATTCACAGTATTATTACTCCGTGCAATGACTGACTGTGTGTCATGATAAAAAAAAAAACACAGGTTAAACGACAGGGAATACGACGGTAAATCAATGCCCTCATTAAAAGGATTGAATCAACTTGATGTTCTATTTTGTCTAGCACTTGACGGTTTTGCTTAGGAGAAGGAGCCTCTGTGAGTTCAAGTGCCATACAATCTTTACCACGCTCACATTCTTGTAAGTTGGTCCTGCCTACTCTGGATAACAAAGTGTTGCCGAAGAAAAGGTAACAACAAAAATGTAAAAAACTACATATATTGATTAATTGGTATATTCATTTTATTGTAAATTCTTATGAATTTTTGGCAAACCGCAGACGATTTTAAAGACCTAAGACAAGTTGTTAATGAGCTGAAGTGTTACCATAAACTCCATCTGTCGAATATAATTAGGGTCGTGGTTTTTTAAAGTCAAAATACCACAAGCTAGCCCTGCCACTCATGGTGTAAGAGGTTGTGGGCGATCAGTCCCAGGGTCAGTTCAGTACGCTACGAGGTTATAAAAGGAAGGGAGAAAGAATAGCGGGCTCAGTATTCGTCATGAAGACGGAGGGAAAGTGCTGTGTACCACCTGTCAGTCGCTCCCTGGCATGGCTGTCGTTGCTGCTTCTGTTAGCGGCACCAGCATTGGCTAGCGGTGAGTTTATTTTGTATTCCATATCTCATACATAAACTTTAAGTTCGCAACAAGGTCCCTACCATCACCAACACAGACATGTCTCCCCTTACGAATAGGCAGGTTGGTTCAGGGAAAAGTGTTTTAGGCTTAGAATAATAAATCCTTATATACAGTTAAAGATATCTCAGCCTTTGCCACTTAAAAGTTTCGAACTTTCAATGACTTAATTCCAACTATATAATAATATTGTTACGAGTCCAATGCCCAAGGACATGCACATTACGTGAAGAGACAAGTTCCACTTTGATTGTGTTAATTTCCGAATGGATTGGAACATTGAATCTGAAATGTTATAATTTTTGGGATCACCATCATAATGGCAGTCAAGTAGCTCACTACAGGATCTCGCGTCTCCTCAAAGGGAAGGATATTCCCTATACACATGAATGCGAGTGATGAAATTGGTTGTGGTTACAGGTTGGGTGTGTGGGAATACATGTGGAAAGAATACTTGTGTTGGATTGCTTGGCTTTGTTTGTGAATATGTCAATAATCTGAGAATACGTCCTCGAATATACCTCGACAGGTTGCCCCCAACGTATAAAAGAAATGTTAGGACTGAGGCCCGTAGTTTAAAAAAAAATAAGGACCCTTACTGGAGCTCTATGAATCCTCCAAAATAATCCAGGCCACAAAACCCTTAAGTATTTCTAATAGAGAATCTGTTGCCCGGAGTAGTTTGGAGAATTCATAGAGCTCCCAGACCCTTACATTATTTAAAACTACGGGCCTAACACCTCTGACTGAGCTCGCTATCCAATGAACCATTGAGGATCGGAGTACTAAAAACTAACCCGAAAGTGTCCTTGACTGTTAATGTAAACACTATTAATAATTATAGTTAAAAATAGACACCTTAATGACAAACTCAACTGATTATACACCGCTCTCGTACTGAACATTTCTGTGACTTGTCTGCGATACTAGAATTCATTGATAATATAATACATCCAGTTATGAAATCTCCCGGTTTCACGCTATCTAACAAAATTGCTATAGACCTTTCCCTTTCCCGGTGTCACAGTTCAACAACAAAAACAACCACAACAACATTTCTATTTTATCGTGACCAAATTAATGGATAGCAGCAGTAATAAAAACGGCTTCCTCAACCCAAGCAAACCAGATACCCAAAGTAGATAGAGTAATTAGAAAACTCTTGCTGTGTGCGCCTATAAGACACAGTATCAGGAGGGCCCCGTCCGCCTACCCACAGTGGATGTGAAGAGATAAAGAGGAGGAAAAAAAGAGAAACATCTGTAATAAGGAGGAGACGCCAGCAATTCTCTGGAGTGATTGACTAAAGCCATTCATCCTTAGATCAGCACAGGTTTCCAATCTCTGTTGACTGATTTTCAGCAACGCAGCCTTGTCACTGTCATACACAATGCCTTGTATTACAGTCTTGCAGTACGGCACTACCTTCACAGAGATTATTACATTTGTTTATGTTATGGTACCTTCATAGAAAATTGCTAAGGTATACTGTCAAACCAAGACACTCGTATACATACATTAATAGATCCATACCGTACATACTTTAACGGGCGCGAGTTGATGGATGAGAGACGTTGTGCAAATCCACAAACAAATATTAGATTATACCAAGGCGACAAAGTGTTGTAAAATGTTTTTATTTTACTTCTGGGATATGTCCACACTAATTACCATAATGTTCATATATTAGTGAGCAGGAAACACTAGCTATTGAACACTAACAATAATATAGTATCAAGATTGTCGGGGCCATTAGTGAGCAGGTAATACAAGGTTAAACATGCAGTGCCTCTCATCCATCTACTCGAGACTATACATATATACAGACAGACAAACAAAGGGACATACAAAAGGATAAGAAGGTAGATGGCCATCACCAATGGGTCTTAGAATAGTGTCGTCAGAGGGGTCCACAGAGGTACTGTACAAACAGACGCATTAACACTGATCTGTTATAATAATCTCACACCACGCTGCAACGAGTGAAAGTATAAACAAGTGTGCATCTTGTTTGTGCATATGTGTGTGTGTGTGTGTGTCACTTATTTCATTAAGTTCTGGCATTATAGCAATTTATATAAACGATAAGGTTAAAGGGATATATTTATACAATGTATAATATTATTTATGTCTGAGATAATGAAAACGCTTCCATTTCTTCGGGCCTAATGACTCTACTCCTGAGGTGGATTTTCGGACCCTTAACTCACAACCAACTCACCACCTAATAATAAATGGGTAGTTATGATGTGTAGCATAGCTATAGGTGAGAGGTGGAACACACTGAAAGCAGACAAAGTAAGGAGGAAATGTTTGGAAGGTTGTCGTCCTGCAGTGGGCTAAACAATGATGAAGATGAATACTGTAGGTAGGTGAAGAGTGTGTGTGTGTGTGTGTGTGTGTGTTTGGATATAGGGAAAGTGGCCACACAACAGTGACTGCTGGCATGCAAGCGCTAACAATTATCAGTTTTCCAAGTTTTATGCAAACTCTCTCTCTCTCTCTCTCTCTCTCTATATATATATATATATATATATATATATATATATATATATATATATATATATATATATATATATATATACATATATATATATATATATATATATATATATATATATATATATATATATATATATATATATATATATATATGTGTGTGTGTGTGTGTGTGTGTGTGTGTGTGTGTTTTATGAATTACTGTACACTGTTATTGGTGGGAGTGATTTCCTTGTTATTGTTGCTCCTGCTGTTGTTGTCAGCTTCAGTTCATGTTGTCGTAAACCAAATTGGCCAGAACAACCAACTTCACCCCAAGTTCTTTTGGTTACCCAGCCTCATGGACGGAGAATAAGGGTTAAAATATTCACTAATCATTTCCTGAGGTCATACACGTCTTTCCTGGAACACACTATATCAAACCATACAGAAAGCTAAATACTTTTGTTTCATTCTACTATAAATCATCCATTGTGTAGACTTTTGGAGTACTTAACAGTTACTTCTGGAAGAAGAAACAGGTGGTTGAGAGATCGCTTCGATTTTGCTCCTTCGAATGTATTAATTAATAAACGGCTGACTAGCGGAATCTGCGGAAAGCGGTCGATAAACTGAGCCCATCTGTTACGATAAATCAGTTGTTATATTCCCTTCACTCCTTTCGCGCCGCCAATCATATTCGTCCTTTCATTCATCACAGATGTCTGCGTTTAGTTAACGACCGTACAGTTTTCTTTTTCTTTGTTCGCTTTTATTCTTCTTGAGGCCACTAATCACGTTCTTTATTCGTCCGAGACGATTAAATTAAATTATCTCGAAATATATAACTTGTCCACAATTTTTCCCCTTCACTCCGGCTGTGGTGAACATTCTTGGTTGTCCTTTCAATTATCACAGATGATTGGCTGAGTTAAGGGATCCTTGTTCACGTGATCGGTAACAGTTTTCCCTGATGACTACTCACTGCTCAATGATTAGGATACATTTCTCCACTCTCCCATTCCCCTTCACCCATGCAGCTAGTTATTAATGATAACTCATCCCAGATGTCTCAATCAAATAATAAATTAGTTCTCCACCACATATATATACTCCAGGTCTTAGAATGGTCACTATGCATGATCAAAATAATATCTTTTCGTTTTTTCCAGATAATAACAGTTGCAATTATATCTCTCCACACTCCTACAGTTTCGCGTTTACACAACCCTGTTATAGAAAGAAGCCTTCTCAAGTAATTGGTCTGAACTCTTATGTGGTAAACCCTTTTGATCCCTCCATATTCTATGCATTTAATGAAACAGGCATTAAAACTATTTCAGGGTGATGGAGCAACGTAGGAGACAGGTTTAATAACTGTCACTGTTTAGGAAACTGAGAAAGATCTTTTTGTAAAACCCGACAGACAGACAGACAGACAGACAAACAGATAGACAGAATATGCTCTTTATACTGTATACTGTATGAGTGAGACATGTATGTATCTTATCCTGACTACTATAACCTTAAGATTTGTGAATTCATACATGTAGCCTATTGTTGTCAATCCGCTATACAGTGTATCTCAGTTCATCATCAAACAGGAGAAGTGATACTATAGTAGTGTGGCTGTACACAAGACTGAATTGTTATAGTTTACGCTGCTGACGGTACATACATCAATAAAAGTGAGAGTTGTGGTAAGACAATATGGCCACAGGCGTTACCATAAATGTTAAGTGATGGGGAGGGAGGCAGGAGTTTATAGATGTTACCAGCTGTTACGGTCTCTTGCTTCCTCTTACTCTACAACAAACTCTCACTCTCACTCCCACAAAACTATAATTAATCATAACTAGTAATAAATAACCAATGATAATATGTAATACATAATGAGTTAACGAGAAATTGTGTCATAATAATTCATAAATAAATACCTTGTAATAAATTAAAATAATAGCAATTTAGTAATGTTATCATTTAAAAGGTGAAAAATATCTTTCTGTTGCAATCCTTTCTTGGACTAGTATTAATTTCTCTAACTTCCGTATAACTTGGTAACGTCTAAGGATTGTATTAATTTTAGGGGAAATCACTGCCCTCTATATCATACAGAATCTCCGACTTCCTCCAATTTCAGGTGAGGTGGGTGTGAGGACCAACCCGACTGGCTGGGACTGGCTGACGACCCCATTCTCTGAACTGACTGACGCTGGGGAAGAATTCTTGGCGAGTTCGGACCTCGGACTGGACCAAAACAAGAGAGAATTGCATAACTCCCATGACACATTTGACCAACATAACACTAAAAACAGACTGAGCATCTTACAAACAGCAACAAACAGGAAACATTTTAACAACAATAACTGGCTGGATAAAGAATTTGGGCGTGAAAATGATTCAGTTTTCATCAATAATTTAAAAATTGGGAGTATATGTCACCCGACCGTTCTCAAACACGACTTTCGACAGAAGATCATTTGCGTAACTCGAAAGAGACTAAAAGCAGCTAAAATGCGTAAGAATTACAAGAGAAGACGCGTTACAAGGAGCTCAGAATATAGAGAGTATAAACTGAGAAAGAACAGTGACTCGGAGAGAACACACGAACTAATAGAGAGAACTGGCGACTCAGTAGAGAGGCCTCACGATCCACTCAGGAGAATTCGCAAACCACTGGGAAAAAATCACGAACCAGTGGAGAGAATTCGAGAACCAGTAAGAAGACTTCGCGAACCAATGGAAAGGACTCGTTACTCAGTGGACAGAACGCGCGAAACATTAGAGAAAACTCGTGAACCATTGGAGAGAATACGTGCTGTAGAGACCAGGAGACGGGATAGAGCTGACAGAAGGAGTGACAATTTGAGCGAAGGAAGTGAGACATTAATTAGAAGACGAGCTATACTAGAAACAACACGCAAGATACTGGCCAGAAGACACGAGACACTGGACAAAACTCAGGAGATAATGGACAGAAGACACGAAACGCTGGGCAGGACTAGCGAGATGCTGGAAGGAAGACAGGAGACATTAATTAGAAAAGCACAAGAGCTACCGGAGAAAGGAAGGAACCAGAGGAGAAGAGAAGGCTTGAGAAAGAGAGAAGAAGGAGATAGGAGTTGGCTAGACAGAAGCGAAGACGAATGGAGAGATAAACAGAGGAAAGCATACCATTGGGACACTACCAGACGGAGGGGAAACAGGGAAGAAGACCAGCAGGAGGACAGAAGTATGACAGACAGACGAACGAGACTCAAGGGACGACGTAACAGACAAATCGAGTGGACAAGAGAGGTCGACGATAGTAAGGGTAGGCTCACAAATATTTACTTGGCTATTCACATATTATATATATATGAGTGTGTGTGTGTGTACTGAAGCGCATACGCAAAGGAAGCCCATAAATCAACATTGCTTGGTATATAATAGTGAAGATAGAACATTGTTGTCGTTGATCGTCCCAGAACACTGAACGGACCGAAATTCCCCCTCAGACTTCATAATTACAGGTGACCACCCTCCCCTCGGGCGGTGTGTGGCCCGTACTGTACTTGGAGAAGTCTTTCCATATCTCGAACCGATTTCTTCCCCTCAGGCTGACCACCTATAGAAGTGCTGGTGGGGGTGAGGCTAAGGTATTAAAAAGGTCACATTCAAGATAATTATTACTGCATATCCGAAGGCTTAGGAGTAGTAAGTCCACTTCAATTAGGCATAATTTCGCAAATCCCAGACGGTTTTATTCGTTACAGTGAAGAGCGGTCGTTTGGAGCCACTCGATACAAACTACATCAGGTTAAACAATGAAGATGACTGGTAAAATCTTTCACAAATGCCATACCGTGTCTTGTAAGAGGTTTGTCGCCCTATCTTAATGTTAAGTACCTTATAAATCCATTTCGTAAGAGTTTAACTCCATACCAGTAATAAAATCTCCACAGCACCCGACGTCAACGACTACAGTATAATACTGTATAGCAAAAGACCCTCGTCGTGGCAAGGGGTTGAACCTCAATACACCTTTGACCTAAAATATAATATCATGTTCTAGCTTTAGCCAAGCCTCGAACCCCTACACCCCTTATTAGTGAGGCAAACCATTGACATCGGATGTTACCCTTAACCTTTATTGTGTTAAACCTCATTCCAGATATACCAGCATAATTAATAACGTATATATTCTGTTCAAAACATTTAAAGAGAAGTTGAGAGCAAAACTTAAAAATGTTCTGTGTATAGAAAGTGTAGAATAGTTATTGGTTCATACGGGTAAAAGAATGGTCAGATAGAATTGTCATGAGATTGGTTTGGTACACTCCAATAAGTCTCCTGTATACTACAGACAATATGAGTAGAACAGAGTATGAAATGGCTTCTATTCAAGAGACAACGTGTCTTTCTAAGCATATTCCTTCGGTGTGTTAACCGTTTCACCGTTTGCTAATAATTAAGAGATGAAAATGAAGATGGAAATGTAGATAATTTTCCATGATTTTTATTTAAGTACTGACCATCAGAAATGAATTTGTATTTGTATTTAGTAGAACAATTAGTACACAAAATTCAACAAGCAACTATACTTGCATATAAGGTAAGAAGCGAGAGTGAGAGCGGGGAGGTGATTTACTAATTTAACTTATAATTACGTGGTGAAGGAGTGATCATTACGGTCACACAACAGCCCTGGGTGAGTGACAGTTGTTAGGAGTCGTGTGGTCATTCTTCACTCCTCTTCTCTTCACAACTTCAGGACCATACTATTACTCAGGAACAGTGGCTCATATTCAACAACACCGTTATCGTCTGCCCAGAGGTTCGGATCTTAAAGGAACAACATAATTATTTTTGGCATTATGTAGGCTACAGAATCCTTCACTAGCTAGATCTACTAAAACATGACTGATTTTTTTTTTTTTTTTTTTTTTTTAAGCTGGTAAGAATCAGTTGCCTCCATAACTGACTAAAACTGTGTAGTGTAAGCCACGATAGAAATCTTATGGGGTTCAAGATTGTAAGATGGTTAAGGGCAGGAGAAGGAAGGAGCTGTAAAATTAAACCAATTCAAGGAAACAAGTACATTACGTCATCTTGCCCACCTGCGATGACTCGAATTGCTAAACTTAAAAGTAACCTGTCAGGATGGTCACTCAGCCTCCCTTTCACTGATGTCAAACCCACACCATTATTCCAGGAGACAGTAATTATAACGTTACTGAGTGCTAACGGATGTAGGATGGATACTATCAGATATGTTCAATTTATCTCCCTTTCACCGCTTCCCCCCTGTCTCACCATCACCACAACTTCAATAACTGTACGGTACTGAACACTATGGCTGCCAAGTTACTTCACCCTCTATTAATATTTTCCCCTTCCCTCTCCTCCTCCTCCTCCTCCTCCTCCTCCTCCCTGGACCCCAAAGATGACGAAGTACAGTAGTTCCATAAATTTCGTAAGGGAGGAGTCAGCTGGCTTGATATTATTTCATAGCTATAGTTCCCTGTCACAGTAAATCTTTTCCTGTACGAACGTTTGCACACGGTTAGTGAGGCTCTGGAGTGAAAGGAGCGACACAGACTCTTGGTGCTGTGTGGTAGATTAGGAAGAGTGGTCCAGCAAGTCAATAATGCAGTAAGTTAATTCTTTCAGCTGAATATTACCGTCTTGCGTTAACCTTAATAGATAAATAAAGTGTAGCCTATCATCAGACGATTAGAGTTTAAGATATGTGGTTTATCTTTGTCAAGTTACTTTTACGTGAAGAAAATTGTTTGTTGATGAAAGAAATGAAGCTCTGAATTGCTCCATCGGGACAAAGAGAGACTTAAAATAGATACAGTACTTGTGCTTGAATGTCTACGATTAATGACAGGGACGGTCTGCCACATCCAATGAGGCAGCCTACCTGTGATGTGACTGATTAAATTTCCTTCCAACTGGACTACAAAACAAACTCCTTGGGCTATATTGAGGCACTGTGTTTGTTTAGCGTAGCGTGAAGGCATTAGTAACTTCCAGTTTGCCGACAAGAGCAAAATTATCTTAACACTTAAATTTCTATACTGGGTCGTCTTGGATGATGAAAAATTGCACTTCGCTGTAATACCTAAGCCTTCGATCTCTTCTGAATAACATTAATTGGGAAAAGTCAATTCTTATGTCTGTATGATAAGGATTTACACGGTGGTGGGTGGGATCCTTGGCACTGAGTACTCTATCAGGGAGACATTTTCTTGTCTCACTGCCTCATTTAAACTACCTTCCTTCTTTTACTCTTGCTTTCATAATGTGTTATTTACTCCAGCTGCAATTTCTTATAATATCACATAATAATTCTACAGTAATAACGGTAAAAACTGTTATATAATAATAAGTTTCCTGTTGAGTCGGGTAATCAACGTTGCCATACTTGCCAGCTGCTCCATAATTATTGTAGCAAAGGGTAATAATACGAGGGATGTGATGGAGGGGCTTGGTTTGTTGGTCCTCTGATGGATTACTTCTGTCGTTCTCTTTCTCCTTCACCTGCTTCTCCCTCCCACCTGCTCCCTCCCCCTCCCATTTTTCACTTTCGTTCCTCCAGCCTCCTTCGACCCTTCGCTATTGTCTCACTCTTCCTCATTTACTCCCTCTCTCTCTCTCTTCTTCCTATCGTTTCCTATACTTCCCTCTCTTTCTCCGGCATCATTGACCCGCTCCCCTATCCTCCACCACCACCCCTTCCCTTCCCTCCAACTTTCTGCCACTGTCCCTCCTTATTCACTGTCTTTCCCTTTCTCCAGACCTTCCTCTCACGTAAGTCCCTCCTCCATGTAGAGTATTTTTAGTGTTGTGTTGCCTGCTGGTGTAGTGAAGTAGCATTTACAGTGGTGTGGTGTAGTGTGTAGTGTTGCATGGCGGTGTAGCGTATAATTATAGTATCCATGGTGTGGTATGTGTGGTGATGTGTAGTGTATAGGGTGATGTGCCGTGGTGGTATAGCATGATGAGGTGTGGTGTAGTGTTGGAGCGGTGTTGAGCAGTAAAGTGTTGTAGTGTATAGCATAGTGTGGTGGTGGTGGTGGTGGTGGCCGTACTGTACGTGGTGGTGGTGGTGGTGGTGGCCGTACTGTAGCCTACGTGGTAATATTTACAGGACCGACATATGGTGGGCTGTTCATCACTACTCACTCCCTCCTTCCCTCCCAAACACACACCCACTACACACTTTCACTCTCTCAACCCAAACCCAATTCGTACATAACTTCTGGACAAAATCATAACCAAATCCTATCAACGTTTTTAAGCAAACCAAAAGAAGGTGAGTAATTTAAAATCCCGCTGCAACTCTTTCAGCAACATAGTAAACAGGATATAAGCTCAAATTATACCTTATATCTATATGACTATTATTTTTTTAGTTGTAACATATTAATAAATCTTCACCCTCTTGTGATCTTGGCCGCCATTTGTGTTTTCATAACGGTATCATTAAAATTAAGTAAATCTATAATGGTGTCATAAGCTATACCTCAAATATGTTTAGTTTAACGTACTGTTCATTATATTATATAGCATTGAAAATAACTAATATTTATTTGGCTCTTTCATAATATTGCAAGTTGTAGCATTCTTTAGTCGATAATTAAATTCTCTTGGACTAACTTTCTTGGATTCGCTTGAGCAGTTACCTTTTATCACAGCTGTGCTTTAAATACTCCTGGTTTCTAATAACTGCTTAACTTAAATTGAATTGGAAATGTAGGGTGTTCGGTCGTGTCAGATCAATGGAAACTATTCACAAACCCAAATAATGAATGGTGAGCCAAAAAAAGTAACACCATAAACAGTCAATTTTTACGAGAGCATGCAGGGATGCTTATAGACATTTGACAGAGTTTGTTTGTTGAGAAACGTCACTAAAACTATAGAAGGTCCCAAGAATTGATAAATTAGATTGTGGTGTATAGCTCTGTGTCCCCCCCTCCCTTCCCCCTCCCCCCCTTCATCCCACCACCACCACACCCGACTGGTCAAGGTGGGGAAGCGGTTTGAGTGATGACATAGATATACCTCTACCTAATAACTGGTGTGAAGCAACAAGTTATAGTGATGGGCCAATTACTCATGCTACTACGCTTATTTGCACGGGTTGATGAGGTCGCGTGGTCGTACTTTTGTCATCATGGTCATCAGTCATTTGTATATTATGCCATTGGGGAAAACGAAATATCTGTCTGTGTGTGTGTGTGTTTTTTTTTTTTTTTTTTTTTTTTTTTTTGAGGGGGGGTTGTTATGTGGCATTTACATTCTTTAACTATTGCTGTATGTGTGTGGTATCATTTGTTTACGATTTAGTGATTTTATGTTGTATCTGGTTAGACTCTACATTCGGTAATCGTGCTTAATTAAACTTAGTTGTGTGTTTGATTCGTGTTGACCTCGTATTATGTATTTGGTTCATACTTCAACTTCAAGGAAAGCCAAAAGAATCTAAATCAAAACAGGAAACTCTCTGTCGTTCAATGGTTAACTATACACTTCCTATCCACAGTTATACCACTTCTCATTATATCTATCTGTTCTGAACGTGTACTGGTTGTTGGTAAGGTGTATGACCAGATTATATGAAATTTTATGTGTGGACTCCGTAGAATTATTTTCGTTCTTCGAGATAAGCTTATAATATGTTTCGATTGCTTTGTCAAGATTCTTCCTTCCCAGAGCCTGTTTTCATCCTCAAGCTATTTTAGCTCGAGTAGAAATAACAGTAGCAATAACACATTATACCCATCTCCTTACGACTATGATATTATATACAAATGAACCACTTTCACCTCCTTCGTCAGACGCGACCTCGGTGGAGCTGGCAGCAGCAGCAGCGGCGACAGAGGCGAAGAAGGAGGTGATAGAAAGCGATTCGGAGGACCTGGAAGGACAGGACTCCATAACTGCTCCCATCTACGTGACTATCGTCCAGCGTAACACCGAAGCTGACTACTTCCTCGACAAGCATCACCCTTACCCTCTCCCTGACCCATCCTATATTCCTCACGATCCTCCAATCTACCATCCTCATGACCCTGCTTACCCTCCCCCTGGACCATCCTATCTTCCTTCAGAACCTTCCTACCTTCCACCTCACGAATCCTACCCGCCCAAACATCCACCTCTTCCTCTCTACCACCCGGATGACTCCGCCAAGTACCACCACCCACTGCCCGAATACCCACCTCATAACACCAACTACTATCACAACTCTCAAAACGTTCATCACCACATTGAAGTAGACAGTAAATACTACCATCCCTCTGAGCCTCATCTTCCCAGCTACTCCAAACCCAGTTTCTATAGTGATGACATATACACTAAGTCTTTCCACCCACCTCCACCGCCACCACCACTACCGCTGCCCAAACACGACAAGAAGTTGGACACTCTTTACGGCCCTCCCGTCTACCATCCTAAAGACCCCCACCCAGTACCGGCATATCCTGCCCATCCACCACCACCACCACCACCTCCACCCCATGCAAGCTACCACCCTCTGCCACAGTACTACCATGCCTACCAAACTGACGAAGTGCATTACCATAACCCTCATTATCCCCACCCTCACCCTCACCATGACCCGTACGATAGGATAGATTACTACGAACCCGAGCACAAGGTGTTGCCCTCGCCATACCCATACCCGGACACGGCCACACCCATTCAAGAAGTCAAACACGAGTACAAGAAGGGATCCAGGTCATTTGAGCACAGCGTCAGTCACTTGTCGAAGCTACATGTGGATGGAGACAAACTATATAACAACGCCCCACCACATGGGTTTATCAAAGCAAAACACGAGGTCAAAGTTAGCCACAACGACCGGCTATACCTGCCCCCGCCACCGCCTACTCCATCATCGCTTTATCACAGGTACAGAGACGAACCCTTCCCACTGCCTCCCCCCGACGTACTTGTCCCCCGCACTCGCCCCCCTCGCTACCCTTCCCCTGACCCTTACAATGACACACCCCAACCGCCCCCTCTCCCAGCACTAGAAGACATGGACCCGGTAATATTCGACTCCCTCCCTGACTACGACCCGGCAACTCCTGAGTCGGTACGTGGAGAGTTGATCCCGCTCCCCTTGCCTACCCTGGACGATCTTCTCCCTTGTCCTTATCCCCCTTGTTACCCTTCCCCTGACCCTTACAATGATACACCACAGCCACCGCCTCTGCCATCCTTTGCAGACGTAGAGCCTGGATCATTAGACTATTTCCCTTTCCCTGACTATAATCAAATACCTCCTGGACGGTTGGTCAACATAAAGTACACTCCGACTATCCCTCCTCCAGATTCGACTCTCTCCCTCAAACTAACCCATAACGATTCTGAGACCACTAGACCACCCACTAGACCACTTCCCATTCCCATGCTTCCACCTCCTTCTTCCACTTTCACTTTCAATATCAATTATACGTCAAATGTAACTACAGCACCCACAGTGTCAACTATATTGCTTTCTTCAGTTTTAAAATCCGTACCAATTCAGAAATATGGCAATAGATCAAAAAGTACCCCCCCTAGAAATATTATAAGGCCCGTTGCAACCACATTTTCCTCCCCCTCCTCCTCCCCGTCCCCTGCACCTACCACTCACATCACACCCACTTTTGCAGCTGAGGAAGAGGAAGAAGAAAGTCCTACGCCTTGGTCAGCACCACCCACCACCACCATACGACTACCACCCACCACAGGCCATCCCTCAGCACCACTACCGGCCCCTCCTGAACTTATAATCGAAACTGAGACTCCTGATCCATCGACATCATCCCCAGCAGCATCACAGTCTCCACCAGTGATACCCACGACCTCCAAGCTTCAAACATCACTCCTACCAACTCCAACAGCTTCAGTATTGCCTGTAGAAGTAATAACACAGAGTCTGGATAACTCAACCGATAACACTGGGGTAATTTTGTTGATAGATTCAATGACCAGCATAGACCTTGACATTCCCTCCAGACATCAAATCCCACCAGAGATTCTAGCGTCCCAGACACCCATGGATCCCCTTCGTCAGATTAACACACTTGACTCATTGAAGGAGATCCTCCTAATAGCAGACTCCCTGACTGACGTACCCAAATTGCTTCCCGACGATACTTTACCACCACCACACATCATAAACACCACCACCTCACTAGATTTATCCTATTTGCAAGATCCATCACTACTCCCTCAGACCACCAGACGAACCTCGAAAGAGAAACTGCAAACTGTCAGGGTCACCAGCGGTGAGGCGACCACAACCAGTCTTCTCCCTTCGACTAAGAAATCTATCAGTAGCAAAGACCTGTTCCAACTTTTCTATTCTGACCGTAAACAAGTACCAGCAGATGTCACTAATGTCTCGCCAAATGCTATTCAAGAAGGTGACAGGGAGAAACTGGTGCATTTCCTCTTACACGGGAAGCAGGTAAATGACAGTAACAGACAAAAAGACCTAACAGAGACAAAGTTGAGACCTACAGTGATTACCAACCAGCAGATCACATCACAAACTTTCTTCCATGAACATAAAGGAACGGACAACAGACACTCGGACCAACCCCCATCAATGTCAGTTTCCGAGGGAGAGCTCAGCCCTGCCTTTAATCCCTCAGAACGGTTAACAGAAGACGGACCATGCGGATTCCAAACCCCTACCACACACACGACAGAATCTCCCACTTCTAGTCTTAAATCAGGTCAAAACATGTATGAATCAAGTCAGAACATGCATGGATCAGATCAGAGCATGTATGGATCAGGTTCCACAGCTCCAGTTACTCAAAAGTCGAGACTATACGAACCTGCAACAGACAGTCAGACCACCATTAATGCCGTGACCACCTTGCCTGAAAACGCTGCGACTTACCGGGTAGAAGGACGCTCCATCTCAGATACGGATGGAATTGTGCGAATACGAAGATGGCCAATACCACAGAGGGGCGCGAAAAACTCCTTTCTTGCAGTGCGTCGACGAAGGGGAGATAATGGGCACAGCAGAAACAGAAAAATGAATTTGCCTGCTTACTTTCAGTTATGATACCTCTTCTTGCTGTAGGTCAAAAGTTTCTTATGAAAAGTTGCTCAATTTAAGTTACCACATTACACAATAGAGTTAATGGACAATGTTTATGCAAAAGCGTTTGTTCTGTGGAACATGCATTACTTAATTAGCGAGTTATTTCTCAGAAGAAAAAATGCTTCTTTTGTTTTGCTCTTAACCCTTTCGTGCCTGATAGAATTACATGCGAGTCAGTAACACTTTTTCATACACAGATAACATTAAGTGTCATATATTTCATACTTCTAAAACCCTTCCACATGAGTTAATTAAGCTAATCTGTACCTCACACACTGATATAATGAACGTAAATAATGTAACCCCAGAGAACGGACACATCTATACACAAAAATATGATGCAGATAAGAGTAGCCTAGACCGTGAGGGAGAGGGTTAATGATACTCCATTAAATATGTCAGAATGGTACATAGAACAGATATCCAATGTTTATACAGCCACATTCAGAAGTCGTGTCCATTCCTACTGAACGTCAGGTCTTAGATACAGAATTTTCTGTGTGGCGAGTAAATTTATCTGAAGTCTAACAGATGAAAATAATGAAATACGGCGCCGTTCTGAAGGAGTTTATTACTTGGCTTGTACAGGAATATGTTATTTTAACACCCACAGCTGGATTTGATGGGAACACTAGACAACTTCGATTCTCGAGGGTGATGTAAAGCAGTTATCTTATACTCCATTACTCTGTCCAACTTGGGTGACGTATTATAATCACAACATTTCAGGTAACGTTCCGCCAGACAATTTCACTCTTTCCAGCGAAAACGCTATCCAATTAAATTAAACTGACCATAGATACCAGCGAACGCAGCATCTGAATCTGATTGTACAAACAGTTTCAAACATAATCACAACCTATCCAGAGTACAATATAACCTGCTGCTTGCCAGGGAGGAGAGGGGCAAGGTAGTACGGTTAATCCTTTTTCTTTCTTTTTTCTTGTGTTCTTACTCTATAGACATTGGCCGCATGCCCAGATCACCACAAACACACGTCACAACTTTTGAAATGACATCCAGCTTCAGAAGGAGGGATTGCTGCTACTGTATGCTAACATTATATGGCATTGGTAACCTTACTTTGACAATGGGAATATGTTCTTTAAGAGGTGGGACTAAGATTTAATAATTATCCATGTTTTGACAATCTCTTTCACACCCAGTTCATGTGTATTGATAAGTTTTATGCACGATGGTAATAATGTGCATACGGAACTTTTTTGCTCATTACTTTATCTTTCTTTAGAAGTCAGAAAAATTCTGATCTTCTTACAGTTCACTGCAAGGACTAGAACCTTGCATGAGGGAGAGTTATGGCCATGGATGTCTTTCCACACGTTATTTGGTTTTGAATGGGAAGTACAAACTGTGAGGAGGGATTAGGAAACCACCATATTATCACGGTGTGCAGGAAGTGGTGTTAAATTTAATATTATATTGTGCTTGTACATACTTTTCCAGCTAGTCCGTCATATTTATTATACAGTAAAACGGAGGGAAGGCAGTCTGGGTGTGACAATTAAGCTTATTAGACAGGACAAGGCAGGACACACTAATCTCAACTCAGTAGTCTCAGCTGCTCAACAGACAGGACAAGGCAGGACACACCAGTCTTTTTAGCAGGTCATCAGACAGGGCAAGGCAGGACACACTAGTCTCACCTCAGTAGTGAACTCTGCTGAATATGGGATTATTTAAATGATGTTCTTTATGTATTGATATCTAATTTAATGTACCATTGTCAATTATTTTTACAATAAAGAATTTACGTGAAATTGAAACTTTTCTTTTTCATACACAACAACGATAAAAGTACTTGCAAACTTTTATTTATTAACTTTTTTAATGCAGCTGTTAATATAATGGAATTAAACTCACAGTACTGTGTTAGTAGGTAGTAGGCCTATCTACAGTACTTTACTATTCCCAAGTGGTGGTCGTAATGAAGATTAATATTTGTACTTATCCTGTTACAAATAACCATACAGGTTAATTTTAATTGGTCATGTAACATTATATTACGCATCCGTATTCTAATTTCCTGCCCACGTACTAATACTAAGAAATGTAAAAGACTTCAGCTTGTACTGTAGATTTCATAACTGCTCTGCTGCTGCTTAACCTGCCACATCCTGTGCCTGCGATATTATTAGTCGGACTTAAAATAGTCATTACGAAGTTCGCCACGTCGACTGGTTTGTTGGGTTGCCTCTACTCGCCCCACACTCATTTCCTTCCTCGTATTGCATGAGTAACCCAATCAATCATGAAAGTACAGCCTATCGCAGCGGATCTAGCATTCTTCAAGTGACTACAACAATCATAATTAACAGTAAAGTTTGAAATATATTCTCCTACGGCATTGCTATAACCTAAGGGCATACAGTATTAGCCCATCACACTATATTGCTTTTAGACCCAGCAAGAGTATTTAAATTGGCGGGTAAGGGATGTAGTTATGGATCGAGCACCTTCATTCAGGCGCAAACTACCACAGAGTTCAACTTGTCACCTTTAACTCGACAGTCAGACGCGCCACACAGACCACCTCAGCACCGCCTCAATCGTGAAATCCGGGACGGGTTACCTGATCTGAGAAACCTTACCAGAATATGCAAGGTCATCTCTTTCAATACCAGTGTGTCCGATCGTTAGCTTTCGCTATAGTTATTATCATAGCCTAATATTAATTATTTCTTGTTGTTGGGCCATGAACATTTCTGTAATTGTAGAGTATGATTTATGAAACCTACTGATGCATTTAATAACGGTGCTTATACCTACTAAAATGTGGTGACTGGAATGTTACATATATTCAAGCAGAGTACTAAGACAATCAGATAATGAAGTTATATGCAATGTTAATTAGTTTAGTGTTCTTCAATCTCATATTCAGCTGCCACATGCATGAAGAAAATATAATTAGCCAGGTTGATCACGCAAGAAATCCTAACGGTGCCATCCTTTGTGTTAAGTATTGCATAAGTTACAATCGCCCACACTGAACAACTGTTGTTCTTAAGCGCTTAGAATGCCATTGCGGGTGGTCGTCATCGATCCATAAATCACTGCTGCCCCTGGCGACACCATTGTTAGGGATATGAGTGGTGGAATGAGTGTGGAGTGACGCAGGTGCAGGAGAGATGAAGCCAGGGCGCGCACACTCGGACAGGAGTTGTTACGGCCAATCCGCGCCTTGCTGCTGGTTAAGGGGGTAGTACAGTGTTGGTAATTCTGGAGCAACTAATTCCTCCAAACTATTCTAAGCAACAAGACACCATTATTGTTACTAATCTGGTCCTGTTTCTTGGCAAACTTTGGAGGAATCAACGCGCTCTACTGTACCAAAAGTATACTATTATATCCCCTTAACGATAGCCCGCGTCCCGATCTTTGCACTACCTCATTGTCGTTAACCACCGTCTTATTCCCTTACCTAATTCGCCACTAATCGTTCCTGCCACTCAGTCATAAATTACAAGCAAATATTAGAAAAGCGAAAACTTACTATTAATTATGGGTATCAGCAGTAGAGGAGATGAAGAAAATATGGCTATAATGTGCAAACGAAGTTATAGTCGTTGGCCGTAATTGTGAACTTGACGACTCAGTTCCACTACTTAAGTTGCCTAGCACTGTCTGTCCCTGCTCACTCGCCTCCAGTACCGTAATTTCGGCCACCTCGTTCCCGACCTGATCATGAGGCACTAGGCATGAGGAGTGTAGCCTGGTGGAAGTGGGAAAAGGTATATGAGGAAACGATGTGTTGAATGGTAAATGTGTGAGTGTTGTGTTTACCGTGATAAAACCCAGGTGGTTGATTGTGTTGGTTGGTTGGTTGGTTGTACTGCCTGCCTGCCTGGCCCGTCTCACCTCACTCACCTCACCTGCCACCTGGAATTTTTGCAATATTACCTCCAGTACGTTGCCCTTGGATTAATTTTCCTCTTCCCTGCCCGTGTCCGCCCTTGGAGGATGGCCAAGGACTATGAAAACTGGGGATAAATGAGTGTGAACAATACCAAGAGAGTTAATTCAATGTGAACGAAAACAAGGGGAAGGAAGGATGAAGTTGGTGGGAAAATGTCAAGGGTTGTGAACCAAGAGAAGAAGGTGGCAGTGATCGTAATAAAGCAATGTCCACCTCTCTTGACTACTCTACACTTCACCACTATAATTCTACATTATTTCACACCTCAACAAGGGCTCTAGTCATGAATATGTAAAGGAAAATAGAGGGAAAATTTTGATAGTAGTGTTACAGGTGAAGTGAAGCTTTTAGAGAAGGTAATGGTCAATTATGTGTTGTGTGCGGATGGATAATTACAGGAAATTATGGTAAGCAATCAGAAGTAACTGCTGTAATGATAATATATGGTTATTAATGAAAATTTGGTGTGTATATCCTCGCTTCAGCTACTATGTGAACAGTACAAGGAAATGAGGAAGGCCATGTCACATGTAAATTGGTATTTGTTAGATTATTGCATTTAGTTGTGACTAAATAATTTGTAGTATGCATAAGAAATAGCAACATTGTGACTTGAATAGCTAGTGGATTTTAAGTGTGTATTATTTAATTGCAGTGATTATCCCAATGAGAGTTGTGAAAGAATTGCACTGAAAGTTATCCTTACAGTTATCCTCCTAATATAATGTAATGGCAGTTATGAGTGGCTGTTGCCCTCACCTTTTACAGATCATTAAAGGTGTGGCTACATGAAAAGTTTGAATGATGTACTGTGTAGGCCTATTTCAAGAAAAATGTGTAACGTTAGTTGACCAAATATCCTCTGTTAAAAAAAATTTCAAAGTGAAAATTTGGTAAATATCTACTCTATTGCCGATTGGTATTAGGGTGTTTTAACCTACTCTACCCACTTATTTATACCATTCTAAGACACTTAATGGCATTTTCTTCAGAAATACCCCATTTCCAAGATAGGGCTTATTCAAATGGGGCATTTTGAAATTAGCCTGCGGAGCACCATCTGCTGGTGGAGCGGGGCATAGAATATCCAACAACAAGTAACAAGTAACCTAACCCAACCTAACCTAACCTAACCTAACCTAACCTAACCTAGACCCCAGCAGACTACCGGGACCTAACCTGGGCAAACTACCGGGAAATAACCGTGGTAAAGTACCGGACCTGACCGAGACAAAATACTGGGACCTAGCCGGATCTGGCAACACTGCTACAAAAACAGCAATAGTCTAGATAAATATAGAACAAAATTTGTGCGACCAATAATAACAAATACTTAGGTTGAACTGACAAAAGCAAAGGTCAATATTTCATATGTAAACAGCAGCACTGGTGAACAGTTGCGTTGCCTTTGGTTGTACCAATATTCCTGCACTATATACTGTACAACATTATACAGTGTACAAGTTTATATGTGGGCCGAAAGGGAAATAAGGCAATGGTTGAGTACAGTGCACCAGAGTTTGGGAGGCAAAACCTACTGTAAGCATGCCATTTTTTACTACTACTTTCCTCTTATTTGGCTTAGGTTAGGATTACTTGTGATAGGGGGACGTTAATGTAGTTTAACTGCGTAGATGGTGCAACTGCGGCAAAGGGCCATGAAATTAGAGTGGAGAAAACTGTACCGGTAAGCTATGTCTATATTGATAAATATGATATTTATCAAGTTTAAAACAATAATGAGAAACTATAAAATATGACCCAGGGTAGGCCTTTATGCAACTCAATCCCCAATAGTGACATGGAATATGATAAGTAAGGAAACTGAACTAACCTGTAAAGAGGTTCAATACATATATACTATATATATTATACTTTTTGTGGACCTAATTGATCATTCGGGTATTCAAATGGTCACTCAGTTTTATTTCCATAGCTAGTTGCTGTTGTGTTTATTAAATTCTGGACTTATATGTATTTTAAACAGGAAGAAGACTTGATCATTCAGTAATTAGTCTAACCTATGCTTGTTGTGTAGCTACTGTTTGTTTGCATGCAGATACCATACTGCTTGATTAAGAGTAGGTAGGGTAGTGTTGTATGTAAGAGAACTGCCATGCAATGGTATTTCAGTCGGCAAGATCTGCAGAAAAAGGCTTGGTATTTATTGAAAGAATTACCGTTTTGTAGCAGTGTTGCCAGCTCCGGCTAGGTCCCAATATTTTGACCCGGTCATTTCCTGTACTTTACCACGGTTATTTCCCGGTAGTTTGCCTAGGTTAGGTCCCGGTAGTCTGCCCAGATTAGGTCTAGGTTAGGTTAGGTAAGGTCAAGTATGGTCAGGCTAATTTCAAAATTTGAATATGCTATCTTGGAAATGGGGCATTTGCGAAGGAAATGCCATAGAAGAAAAAATAGTCTTAGAATGGTATAAGAAGTGGGTAACGAAGGTAGAAAAACCATACGCAATAACGGTAATTCTTTAAATATTTACCAAAGGCTTTCTCCACAAATATATAATATTGGATTAAACCAGTGTACAGTACAGTACTGTTACTACCATATAAACAAAAAGATTAAGTTACCGGTATTTTAATGAATGAATTGACCATAGTAGTTGCAAAGTAGGTCTCTCAATATGTAGCTAGAAATTATGTTTTAATTTTAGATTCTTGTTTAATGACAGCTTTACTGTTTGAGTAATGCAGTGTTAAAATTACAGGCTGAATCTGGGTTCATGAAGACCAAGGAGTTGGGCGTAATGTTGGCTGAGGCTACACTCGGACACACCAGATCATACCTGCACCCCTGAGGATCATGGATTGTGTTGTGGAAACTAGGCCACAGAAGCAGGAGGAGAATGAGATTCTGGGAAATTGTCTGGACGGGGAAGAGGTGGCAACAAAAGATGAAGGGAGAAAGGACAGTGATGTTGCAGGGACTGATGAGGAAAGAAAAGACAGTGGTGTTGGGGAGACAGATAATGATGGAGAGGAGGTGGAAACAGAGGAGGAAGAAAAGAAAGATATTGTTGAGGGAGGTACAGATGATGAGGGTGAGCTACAGTCAGTGTCGCCATCCGAGACCAGGAAGGTATCCTCCTTGCATCCTATATCCCCATTGCACCCACCCTCACCTTCTTCATCATTGCCAACATTATCATCACCCCCTCATCTTCCCTCACCACCACCCATACCCCCTCTCTCACCACCCCCATCATCATCGCCATCACCTCCTGTAGAGAACTCTGCTGCACTCCCACCATCATCACCATCTTTGTCAGTCCCACCCATATCATCAACACCTCCTCCACCATCACCGCCATCACCACCCCCATCTCTACCACCGTCGTCTTCACCTCCACTTCTGCATTCACCAACATCACCTTCACCAGCACCCCAGGAAGCTGTGGTGGCACAACTGAACCAACTGCAGCAAACGGTGGTATCACATATACTGCAGTACCAGGCAGGAGTCATTGCTCAGTTCCAACAGGTAGGTTAGAGTATGATGGATATATACCATTTCCTGATATCCTTACCAGAAAAGCCATATCATAATGGACAAATAGAGGAGGAATGATGACTAATGTTGCTGAATATTAATTTTGACCAAATGTATTGGGAAAATTGATAATTTATTATATTCTCAGGTTTTCTTCATGTTAAGATCATTCTTCCTTAATCATTATGTATCCACAGTGAATGAGAATCCAGATAATTTTTTGAGTCTCCCAGACTCCTGACAGCAGTAACTCCTAGGGAGGAGCTGTCTCCACCTACTGCATTAACATTTCTTTCAAATATCAAAAATTTACTGTCACAAATGCAATGCTGCAAACTCAAACTACTGTATTACCTTCCACAACCACTAAGTTGCAAACATTTTGATATGTTTAGTTCTGCAAATGTAAACAAACTATTTTTATTCCTTTTTGTATCATGGCTTAAGTTTCATTTTATTCTCGATCAATTTCTAGATACCATTAGAGAAAATTATTAAGTTTAGGACAATTTTTTTTTTTTTTTTTTTAATAATTGGGTTATAAATAATCACTAGTTAGCCTACTCATCCATTTCACAGAACCCCTGCTGGGTGACAAGCCAGCAAACACAACCCACAGTAAAAGTCCTTGATTGATGTTTTACCAGAAATGTTCCATTTTATATTTCATGTGACAACCATTTGCCATGCCGTTCTTAAGTTAATTCTCAGGTCATTTACTATGTGGATCTCTTGTCTTGGCAGCTGCAGCAGCAGATGCTGTCACAGATGTCCTCAAGTAATGGTGGTGATATGGGCAGCCAAAACCCCCAGGTCACCATCATCCCACAACCTCTGTCTGTGCTCACCTCTCAACCTACCTCCAACACCAGCCCTACAGCCACTACCACCAGTAATTCTAGCAGTAGTGGGACACCTAAAGCCACCAACTTTGACCTTCACACCAAGAACCTGCGTAAGAGACGAGCCTCGATGATGACTTTCAGCCCTGGTACTGATGGTAAGCTTTGCAATGCTTGGCATAAACATGCATTACAAGCACTATACACTTTAGTAGTAATTTTTAATTTTACCATAATACACTCCCTATTCTCTCACACTACTTGGAATATATAAACACATCCAATCTGGTCTGGAGTTCATGTGTTGGATATTGTATACCATATATATTTCTTACCCTCTAACAAGTTTGAATTTAAATAAACAATCTGGTCACTACGGCTGCAAGAAATAGGAGAGATTCATTCATAAGCCATCCTTTCCCGTAAAGGAAAATGTGGATGTTAAACGAAATAATGATGATGAAGAATCTGGTTGCTGGTGTCTTGCCAGGAATTAGCACTGTGTCTGATTTACCAGCTGCTTTTTGGCCTCTCAGTACAGGGGTGGATAAAATGTGTACTACTGTATTCAAGTTTCCATGTTAAACTTTAATGGTCATATCATTTGGATTTGCTTTTGTGCACCCCATGATAATAGAAAATTCATAGGCACTGGGTGCAGGTCTGGGGTTCAAACTAACCAGCATCACACAAGGTGAATGACTTTCTATGTGATAATGGAAAAAGCTGGGAATAATTTTGAGGAGCTGAGTGTAGAATTCTGTGGTAAATAGTAGTGTAAAAGTTCATGCTAAGCAAGGCCTGATGCAATTCTTATAACTTTTTTGTCAGGATACTGAGGCAGTGTACATTAGACTTCAGTAGTAATGTTGTAATGAAGTAAATTTTTCTTGCCATATGACTCCAGCCTAAATGAGGGCCAAGCCCTAGTAGTCTGTTGCCAAATCACTCTTTCTTTCATTTATTCATGTACAGTAATGTAATACTCTTGTTTCAGAAACCAACAATGGAGAATTTCAATTTAAGCGGAAGAGGACAGCATTTAATGAGAAGCAGTACAGAGTGTTGGAGGTGAGTACATGCTAGAGATAAAAGCATTGTTGTATATGAAACTAGGAAACTATCTAATCCTACCCAAGATACAGTACAAATATTCCTAATATTTGATTGTGTATTGATAACCCTTAATTTATTGCCCAGTGTAAATTCTAACATGTAAAGGGAATTAATAAGAAAATGTTTATGTTCCAAGTATTAGTAGCATTGATTTTAAGGGATTCAATTCTTGGCTGCAATATACCTTATCATATGCTTCTTAATCCTAACTAATATATGTGGAGTGAAAACTGCAGGTATGGCAATTTGGGGGATATTGGCAGCATGTTGAATTGTGCAGTTTATTGCATGTCATCCTTATTATTGAGGAAACCCTGCATAATTTATATAAAATATGCTGTTATACTGCTATTAAATTGTACGTGTAATGAGGTTCTACAAGAACATATATATTGTGGTATATGTGGCTTGGCATTTCTTCTGAGGGGCCAAATTTGATTTGCTTAACTACTTGGAAGTGTATTAAGTATTGGTACATTAGTTAGTATGAACACATCAGATGTCTGAGTCTGGGAAAGTTTTCAGGAATCAACCATATGAAACATCAGAAGGGCAAATATGAACCACATAGGAGCAAGCCATATATGAGATGGTCAACTTAATACAGTATATATTATAACCATTTCCCATTACCATCTACAGTATATACATGTTCGGTTATTGATATCAACAGACAACATTTGAACACAACAACTTCCCGGATCCGATTGACCAGCACTGCATTGCTCTCCGTATCAAGACCCCCTACCGCAGTATTAAGATGTGGTTTCAGAACAGACGTGCAAGTGTACGCAAGCGCCTTCAGCCTGAGGAGAAAGGTGAGTGCAGATCCATTTGTTATTTATTGTTCTACCGTAACTAGGACAACATTCTTAGCTAGATCATTATACGGAGGGCAGCTGACCCATACCTTACTTGCTATAGCTGGGATTTCAAGATTGCCTCAGTTACACAAAACACACATCCATGTAAATATCACTGATACCAGCTGTATCTCTGTTCAAAAATTTTCTTCTCAACACAGTATATTGCACCATGCTACACAAACACTGGGGGCACAGTGTGAATATCCACTTTGGAAGTGTGGCAGGCCCCCAGTATAAACTTTCCAAATGAGGTACATAGTTGTTACTCTTCTGCCTTAGCCAGCCCTTAGGGGGAATTTCCTTGAGGAAATATGAATGAATGAATAATGGTTAATATTATTTTTTTTAAAGGATCTTTTCTCTAACAGTAATGAAATGTCAACCTTTAAAGCAATCTGTCAAGTTTTACTCATTGGTAGTGAAAACAGGGACAGTCTTGGTACTGTCATCCATGACAAAAATATTAATTTATTTTAGCCACTAGCCTACCCAATTAAGTTCATCATTACCCACAGGATCATCCCTACCAGACTGCAAGAGTGCGGTGAAAAATGCCAGTGACCCAGATGCTCGGTGGTATTGTACCCAGTGTCCAGCCACTTTCATTGCTAAGAAGTGAGTTTTTAATTGGATTTATGAAATAATAATATCTCTATGTTTAGATCGAGGCTGCTGACTGGAAGGTATATTGCATAACCCGGTACACTTGCGAAAATATTAATTTCTCAGTAGTTTCCAGTGACTTATTATGTTCATGTCCAATATGAAATTGAAATGTAGAATACACATTTCTCACATTAAAATACAGTTGAAGTCCTGTAAATCAAATAGCACAGGAGTGAAGGTCATTTGGATTAGTGGATATTTTGGTCTATTTGAAGCACCCCCATAAAATGCTAAAAACAATAATATGATAAATAAACAAAGATATATAATGGTTGTATTAATAATCTCTAGAAAGTGGCCATATCATGACTGTGTTTGTTTATACTCAGGAGTGGTTATTGACAGTGTTAGTCGACTAAATGGTACTGCCAGCAAAATTCATCATTGTTATAATGTTATTGGCATTTTCTTTATAGTTTCTTATCAAATCTTAATGAAAAAAACATAATACACTACTGTACAGTTGCGAACCAATTTTTCGCCACCCCCTTGATTGGCAGGAAGGCGAAGTCAGTGTTAAAAATAAGCTGAACGATCAGACAAATTGGTGTATCGAGTTGATAACGAGACAGGCTGAGGTTTACTTTCCACAAACCACAAACCCAAAGTAATGGAAGTGAACCTCGCACTGTCTCGTTACCAACTCAATACACCAGTTTGTTTAATCGTTCAGCCTATCTTTAACACTGACTTCGCCTTCCTGCCAGCCAAGGGGGTGGCAAAACTTTGGTTTGCGACTGTACATTAATACATTTTAAAAAACAGTCAATTTGTCACTGCTCCTGGCTTGGCTGCACGTGTTTGATTCCTCACTCAAGAATATTATTAATTTTTGGTTACTTAAACCACTGTAATACATGTATAGGAATAATTAGGCATTATACCAATAGCTTTAATTTGGTATATTTTTAACCAACAACTTCTTGATTATTGTCATTTTAATATTGCATATATATAGGTTCCTGGACAACCATAAAGAGGCCCACCAGCTTGAGACCCTGCACTGTTCTCACTGCAATATGGGCTTCACACACAAAGTCCTCCTCGACACTCACCTAATCTCCAAGTGTTCTTCCTCCACTGGGGTTGACCTTACTCACCTCAAGGATGAAAATATGGATGATGATGAATCTAAGGTGCCACAGAAGCAGCCTGAACAGCCTCCTGCCACAATTACTACTCCCCCGCATACTGGCCTTCCATTATTATTGCTGCAGAAACTACAGAAGCTGCAGCAGCATGAGCGCCCACCACCGTCCACCTCTCCTCCTCCACTTATTGATTCTAAATCTCTCATGCAAATTCAACAGAATCCTATCCCACAACAACAACAGTTAATGCAACAGCTTCTACTAGCCCAGTTACAGCAAGCACAGCGGGCAAGGATGGTCATCAGTGCACAAGATGAGGGACACAAAGAGAAGCAGGAAGCTTCAGAGACAGAGGAAAGAGTGGTGGTGAAAGAGGAAAAACTCATCAAAGAAGAAAAGCTAGACTTCGACTTTACCATCAGTGATACTATTGAAGAAGAAAAGCAGGAAATGGTGGCACAACAAGAGCAGCTGAAACAAGTTCTACAACAACAGATTCAGGAATTGCAGCACAAGCAGTTACAACTACAGCTGCAACAAATACAACAAAAGCAGATGGAAAAACAGTTGTTTCTACAGCATCAGGAAGAGGAGCAAAAAAAGGCAGAACCAGAAGAGGCAGAAAAGCCCTCTCTGACCTTAGGGGGCCTGACTATCTTCCCAGTCCAGAATGAAGGTTTAGGAAATGTGCGGATAAAACAGGAGTCAATCCTTAACGTTGTGCCAGAGGAAAAGCTACAAGAGCCACAACCTCTCACTCTACAAGACCAGATTTCCACTATTCTCCATAGCCAGGGCCTAAAGTCAGTGCTCAAGATTAAGCGGGAACCTATGGAGGAAGGAGAGGGTGGGGAAGACAATGGTTCAGTTGATGTTCCCCACAGCAGGGATAAGGAATCTATGCAGGAACAGATCGAAGCTATTCTCAAGCACCAAGAATTGCAGAGGAGGAAGGATGATATAACTGAGGACAATAGTAAGGATAGATTCTTTGTTTTTCTAATATAACTGACTGATTGTTTATATTTTATAGTAATAATAGTAATTTTTTTATATGCAATAATGCATATAGTTTTTTTCAGGAATTTATATGTATATTTGTTTATATAATTTCATTTTATGTAGAAAATTCAGAGAAGAAGGGGACCAGCAACAGTAACAACTGTAGTAGCAACGTAAAGAGACACCGGAGACGAACGACAGTCTTCAATGAAGTACAGCTGCGTACACTCTACCTCCACTTCACCTACTGTAACTTCCCAGACCCCTCCATGTTTCGCATTATTGGCCATATCACCAAATTGGAACCACAAGTCATCAAGATATGGTTCCAGAATGAGCGGTCAAGGCAGAGAAAGCGAGCACTCCACTTCATGGATGAAGGTGAGGTGAAGAATGTGTTGTGGTATGTTGTGGTGAGAGTTGTGTAGTATTAGGGAGACTGCTGCTGATTATGTAATATATTTGTGATGTGATTGTAAAATGTCTCATGATAATTATATTTGTCGATGACACTTCTGTTGTTGAAGGAGACATGTGAAAGGTGATTGATAAGTTATATCCTGTCTGTAAGAGAAGGAATGTTAGAGATAATATTGTGAAGAGAGAAGTGGTAATGTTCAAGTGATTGGAAATGGAAGTGATTGTCTTGCAGCACTTTGCAGAATGAGGGTGCTAAATGAAAGAGGGTTTGGGAAAATTTAGTCAGTTTTTGTGTATGTCAGAATAATTGGTAAACAAATGTTAATTTTCATATATTGAAGAAATTACATACAGTAGTGCATCCTTGTAGTGTGTGCAGTACTGTACACTGTATGTACTGTATGTTGTATAATTACTGGATAATAGAGATGTTTCTTTTGTTCTTAATGCTTGACCATGTTTCTCATATCAAGCCATATTATTCATTTTAATGCATATATTGTAGTCTAGAGATGAATATTTTTTATCTTGACCAGTTCACTAATGAATGAACTTGAATGGAAGATAATATTGTCTGATGTTACTCTACAGTAAACTCCAAGGAGAAGCCGTACAAGTGCCGTGACTGTGGGATGTCTTTTGCAATGCTGACATTCCTGGTGAAGCACAGTATGCGGCACAACG
Source organism: Petrolisthes cinctipes (assembly GCA_033782935.1). Classification (NCBI taxonomy): domain Eukaryota; kingdom Metazoa; phylum Arthropoda; class Malacostraca; order Decapoda; family Porcellanidae; genus Petrolisthes; species Petrolisthes cinctipes. The sequence goes on from JAWQEG010000106.1 coordinate 3,498,965, forward strand.
GGGACACCAACCAGGATGCCACCGTCCGCACCTGCCCACTGTGCCTTAAGAAGTGGAACAGAGAGATCTTCCCAGCCCACCTCAAAAGCAGTCATAATGTTAACTGGAGCCTGGTCGATGAGAAGTTTGGAAGCTCCATGGTGTGCAACCTGTGTGAAGAAAAATTCAATGACCAAGACAGCTTACTGGTGCATAAACATGGTCATCTTAATGATGACTATGGCATGCCCCCACAGTGCACCCTTTGCAAAACCACCTTTGTCAATGCCATATGTCTTGAAGCCCACATGGAGACACACCGGCTACATGAATGGAGCTTTAAGTGTAACATCTGTGATACCCTATTCCATGACAAGGTGCTGTTGGCGTCACACAAGATGGGGCACGGTGTCCCTCTGGCCCCAGTCAGTACCACAGACCGGTCCCAGAGCCAGCTGCAGCATACCACTGTCAGGGCACTGCAGTCTAAATCACGGAAAACTGTTTTGTCGTCTTTCACAAGCCTTGGTCCCACAAAACATTCAAAGAACAATGAGACCAAGCCTAACCTTATTTCAGTGAAAGTCGAGAATATGGACAGTTCAAACAACCCAGCTGTGTCCAGTGCTGGGATGGTGACCAGCTCACAAGGCACTACCATCATTCCACAGAACATCCTGGCCCCACAGCAGTCAACAATAATTGCACCAACACGCCTCAATAAGTTATCACTCCCTCCTTCATCTGGTCCAGTTAGTTATGTCAAGCTTATTCCTGTGCAACTGATTCCAGTAAGTTCCCTTAGCAGTAGCATAAGCAGCAGTGGAGGGCAGAAATCCACTTCCACCCTGACCACGGTGTCTGCTGGAGGCCCCACCACACCATCCACCACTGCTGCAACTACTACCTTCATCTCTGTTCCTATCACTGTCAAGGGTTCCACTGATGCTAACCCCATCCTCAATTATCTACTAGAAACTTCACCCTCTTCTGCAAAATCAGCAGAGGAAAAACAGATCAAGAAGAATAAGGCTCTACCTAATCTCATACCTATCTCGCAGAGCTCTGATGTGCCTCCAAAGGTCTTGCCACAGCTGGAACCCATCAATAATGCCAGAAATGATATTGAAAATCAGATCCATGTGAAGGCTGGGGATGCTGATATTTTAAAAGGTAGGCTAGCAAGTGATAAAGAGACTTGTGTCTATTAGAGGTGCTATCTTTAGAACAGGTGGTAGTTTCATATTGTTCTTCTATAATTAATCACTGTCGCCTCAGTATTGCATATGTAATAGACAACCCCACCCAGGGAGTGTTGCTGCCAAGTTATCAGGAAACTCATTGGTTATATATTGTATTTTTCAGCTCATTTAAAATTATTTTGAGAATTTGGAGGCCCACCTGTGCTGCACCAGCAACAGGCAAAATTTTTTATAAGTAATCAGAGTCCCCACCCCCTCACAGGTGCACTACATTACCATTATCATTATTGTGTCTAGTGCCATCCACCTTCTAAATAAACCTTACATAGTACGATCATATGACCACTGGTCTCTTAAGCCCTGGAAATATGATTATAGTAATCCCCATCATGGTCCTTTATCTGACAGTTGATGAAGAGGCCACACCAAGAAAACAGGTCATGAGAGAAGGGGAGACCAGGGACCCTAGCGATTCGCCATCACCCTTCTTACCTGAGTCACCTCGTGTATACCAGGTGAGGGGAAGAGTTTATGCTCAGGTGACAGTATAATCTTGGGTGAGAGGGAGTGAGTATAATATTTTTTTAAATTTAAGTGAATAGTATTATATGTAAGGTAATGTGTAACCAAGTGTTAAGTGATCTTGACCCTTTGCCAGTACAATATATTACTTTAACACATTTTGCTTCCAGGTTGTTACAAAGAAGAGGTATGTGCCCATCCTGCCTATGTTGCCCATGTCTCTGGCCCTCAAAGAACCAGCTCTCACTCCTATCACCACTATCACCTCACCTGGTGCTACCACTAACAACACATTATTTACCACCACTGTCACCACCACCACCTCTACTACTACTACTACCACCATTGACTCTTCACCAAAGTCTACCATACTCCAGAGGCCACAGCGCACCAGGAATGTTCCCAACAAGAAGCTGTGGCATTCATTTGATCCAGGTGGATATAAAAGTAAGTAATGGTCATTGACTCATACATGGAAGTGTGAGGTGGCAATTATCCCTCCACACTTTTACGTTTTTTACCATAGTTGAGATGTTATGATAATTGAAAGAATGGCTGTGGGTTGTTGATGGTAATGGAATGCTACTACTGTTTATGTAAAAAGGTTTGATAATGAAAGTGAATCTGGATAATATTTTTCAACCCGTTTAACTGGGTTCCACTACACATGCAGTCTTTCATAGTCAATTGTAGGGGAGGTGGCCCAGTGGTTAGTGTTCTGGACTCGTAACCTGTAGGTCGGGAGATCGATTCCTCTCAGGTGAGGGCCTGAGAATATATACTCTTCCGATTTGAGTTTGAGGCACTTACTATAAGGTCACCGAACGTCGTAAAACACCCTCTCTGGTACCATAACAGCTGCAGTATTTGGGAATTACCCTCACTTCCCTCCCTCTGTGGCAGTTGACCTGGGCCACGGTAACGGGCTTGTGAAACCTATGTCCAGTGTCGGAACATACCGGTATATATATAAAAAAAAAATATTCTGTGAAGGCGAGATGGCGTGATCGGCTAATCCACATGTCCGTTAGCCTTGTTGACAGAGCTGTCACCAGATCTGTTAGTTGACCCAGGCAGTCACACTTGACACGTGATAGAACATCAGCTTGCTGACAACATTGCAAAATCGGCAATGCCAAACCGTTGTGGTTTATACCTTGTTGGTTCTCAAAATCAGAATTATTAAAAAATATATGTACCTTTTTATTATATAATTGAAATATGCTGAAAATTTACAAAACAATTAGAAATTTATGGTGAAGAGTATGATATCTGTTATTTAGAATTAAAGATTTGGCAGATGCGCATTCTTCACAGAATTATCCCTGCCACAGCATTTTGCCTTCATGAAATAGAATGAGTATGATATTTTGTACATCAACATACTGTAGTTTCTTTTATCAGTTCCCTGCCAAAGTTCTAATTCTTTCTCTCTCTTTACTTCTTTACCCACTAATTTGTGGGGACAATGTAATTATATAGTTTTGGCAGATGGTTTTATGACCGGATGCCCTTCCTGACACCAAGCTACCCTATTTTAGGATCATCTAACGTGGGTAATATGAAAAAGATCTGACAATAAACAGAAATGATGATGAGGGTGGTTGTGGTATATGGGGTCTTAGTGGTTTCTTTTAAAGTGGTACATTAATTGTAGGGATGTAAGTTCTGTTTGTGAATATTTCATGTACATTTTCAGGGTTCTTGTGAACAAGTACCAGTATGCTTGGTTGTCGGTGATCTGTTGTTATGGTGACCTTGAAGTGTTTGTGGCGACATTGTGTGATTAGGATAGAGAGAGAGAGGATATGGTATTTCATGTCGTTTGTTTCATTCAGATAGGGGGAACGAAGGGTAATTTTGGGAGATGTTGGTTTGTTATATCGTCTTGTGGGTAGTCAAACTGGCATTTTATTTTTGCAGGTTTTAAATGCAAAACAAGGTCATCTCATCTCCTTTATCCTTTATTGTTACTCTCTACATCAACATCACAGTCCATGTAACTTATACACTTCCTAATTCTCCTGCTTAATTTTCCAGTCACAATTATCCATATTTCAACTGTATTAATCAGAATATCTTACCTCCATAATGTTGACCTCTTACCACCACTCACAGGGAGAAGGGCACCAACTTACTTCACCAGTGGGCAACGGGAGGTGATGGAGGCTCACTTTATCCATGACAACTTTCCTGAGCCTGGTGAACAAATGGCCATTGCACACCAGCTGGGGATTGACTACCCAGTGGTTAAGACTTGGTTCCAGAATACTCGCAAGAATATTCGCAAGCAGCTCAAAGAGGATGGTAAGTTATTCTGCACCAGATAAAAGCAAAATCAAATGATCGTGTATGTGACAGTCACGCTCCGGATATAGTGCAGTTGACGATATTTGTAGTGGCATGCTGCTGGGTCTATTGCTGCCAACCATCACCTTGCATGGATGCATTTATGTAGTCATATTTATATGGGGTACAGGTTGTGCAGTAGCCCTTTATCAATACCAAGCCAACTAATTAAAAAAAAAAAAAGTCATTCTCTTTCCTTTTGTCCTAGATCCATTTGAATTAGCAGTTTCTCAGTAACTGGTTCAACTTTGTAATTTTGTATGCAAAGTAAAGTTATCATTAATAACAAGTGCAGTGCAAGTGACGTACTGGAGCAGTTCTGACAAAATGTGATATTTTGACCAAGTAAAATACGTTTTTGGTAATGGCATGGACTTTAGTAATGCGGTCACATTAGCACTTGAAATATAGATGAGAGAGTTGCATTTATTTATATTTTATCAATACTGTACAGTAAACCCTCGCTAAGTCGAATCCTCATAAGTCGGATATCTAATAACTGACACTTATCTAAAACTCGGATGTATATCCGACTTACGCTGGGATTTTCTGACTGCATCGTCACAAAGGCCTACAGCCTGAGAAGTGACACACAAGTTAATTTTGTACAAAACTCGAATTACCATCTCTATACCACACATATATACCTTATGTCAACTGACCATATGTATAGTTATGCTTTTGCCAGAACAGGTATGTATAAGAAGCTTAATGTATTGAATTAATTAACTTTATTGCCTGAAAACTGGTGATATACTGATATATAATTGGCTGCGTCACTGCTAAGCGAACCACGGAGCCACATGTGCATCAGTCATGATGGTATCACCAAGGTAACTCCAAGTAGTGTTCCATTATCCATTATCATTAACGATGTTATCATATAATATTATTTCATTAACAATTATATATAATTGGCTGCATCACTGCCAGGCAAGCCATGCAGCCACATATGCATCAGTCATGACGGTATTACCACTGTGACTCCACGTAGTGTTCCATCATCCATTAACAAACTAGATCTTTGCTCTGTTATTATAGTTGACTGCATAGGAAATGCATCTTTAACATGAGATAAGATGCGCTATGTGCTCTTTGTCAATACCTATGGTGGCTATAGTTGTTTTGATCAACCCTAAAGCATGGCCAATTGTTGCCACTTTTTCTCTTGACATTATTGACTTTTTCAGGTAATGTGATGGTCTGTCTTTTCTTTGCATCGCTACTAATATCATTTGAAAGCTTGCTCTTCAGCACCATTGAAAGGAGGTTACTTTACGAAAAGTAAGCCCAAAAATCGCGGGAATAATGTGTGTGTGGCAACAAGTACAACGTGACTGACAAACTGACAGATACCAGCTCTGATTCCCACACTTACCCACCTACCACCACACCACAATACCTTATTTCATGTTAATTTACATTATTAGATATATTTCTGCAGTATTATATCCTTTTTTTGTGATATTGTCATGTTTTTGTGTGTGTTCAGCTGTGTATGGGAACCAGAGATACGAATGAAAGCACATGTAGTTTTGAGGGCAGGTGTGCATGCGGTCAGTCGTACGCATCAAAATTAATCCTTTGGATAACTCAAAGGGTCTCCCCCCCGCCCCAATTGATCAGAGTTAACGAGGGTTTACTGTACTAGCATATTAAGCAAGCAAGAATTCTGGGAAGTCAGTTGTTCAATCGATCAATTATTCATGCCCTCTTCCATTTAGGGAGTCCGCTGTCATGTGACCATGATTGAAGAGTAATAACTTTGCTGCTTCAGTTGGCAAAGTTTATTCTGGGAGTCACCTGTCCCCACAAAATTGCCATTTCACTCTGTCTAAATGATTTGGGTTTGGTTACTAGTTCACCACTCATTGGTGGTTTTGTGTAGGATATTCTAATTTGTTGTGATGTTGAAATAGGTACAGTTTTCTTGAGTAACAACACAGTGGTGTAGGTGATTACAGTATTTTCATGCATGTGTATTTGTGTGATTGGGACTGGCCTGATTACCCAGTTGTTAGAAGCAGAAAAATTAAAAAACCGGCAACCAAGGTCGGAGAGAGAGTTATTGAGGCAATTCTATGATTCTCCCAACAGCATCATGGCATTACTAAATCTCCCTGAGTGCCCTAGGACTGTCAGCATCTACTACTTAGCAGTGGATTTGTATTCTTTATTTACCTTTCATGTTTCTACAATAATTTCATTTACATCCCCAGAAGTTTATGAGTCTGATGGGCCTTTCCACTGCCGGCGTTGCAATGTGGCTTTCATCTCTCGGAGTTCCCTGGAGCAGCACCAGGAAAAGCATGATGAGGAGACCGCATACCACTGTGGGGAGTGTGGAGTCTACTTTTCCCACCCTGTAGTCTTCAACACCCACCTCATGAGTCACATTGGTGAGTTCAGTGCATTACTTACCTTGTAGTAATTCAATAAGAAGTTTCTAAGCATTCGGTACCAGTATATGAAAATTCAGTGCTACGATGTTAAGAAATTTGTACCTTATATGGTACCGTATATACTTATATGGTATAATTTAGTGATACAAGAAGCAAACCTGTGGCCTGCAGTCACTGTATGCTTAGCCTAATCCTTCCTTATCCCTATTCAATTACTCTCTTTTTTTTGTATTAACAGATTCTTCAGTATGCATTTTATCCAATTTTTCTCTTCTAAATCTATATTATTATAGGATAAAGATATTTTAGGAAATGACAGCTGAGCATTAACATACGTTTTTATTACTCTCTCTCTCTTTTGTTATGCAATCTCCATAATCTTGAGCTGCAACACTATACTCAAGCCCTGGGTTATCCTTATTTTTCTATGTAACATGTTTGATACATGTTTGTATATTTATCAGTTATTTTAGCTATCAATTGTAGTTATAAATAAATGTAGGTTTAGTTATAATATATTACTGTGGTGATAAAATATCTTTACAGCTAAAGATGAAGAGAATAAGAAGGGAAAGGTGTCCAGTGAAGAAGAGGGAGCAGGGGTGCCAAGTGCCATAGCAGAACTTTCACCTCCAGAGTCAGGTGATGAAGAGGGTAGCCTCACTGACTCCCAGGATGATGCTGGTGATGAAGAAGGAGATTCTGCTCCCCTAGATGATACAGGGGCCCAGGAAAAAGAACCCGAGGACTCAGATGACACAGAGAATTACCACCCTATCATGGCAGTGGAGTGCATCCTTGACAACTCTTCTGGGGAAGACCAAGAGGCAGAGGAAGAGACCCAGAGTCAGGGTGAGGAGCCCAGGTGTGGGACTTGTGGAGGAAGCTTTACTTCCCTCATTGCCCTTAAGGAGCACTTCTCACAGAACTGCTGCTCTCGGAAGCAAAACCAGCATCAGATGGGAGGAAGATGGCGGAAAAGGCGGAAGTTTGGGCTAATGAAACGGAGGCAGCGAGTAGCAGGGGAAGTACGATGCTGTGAGTGCCAGGAACTCTTTCCAGATCGACAGGCTTACATTGCCCACTTTGAATCTACCAAATGCAGTGCTGCCCGGCAGAGGATTGAGTATACAGATGAGGAGCAAGCCATTCTGTTGACCCACTACAATGACAACAATTTTCCATTGCCTTCAGAGATGAACCTTCTAGCGAAGCGGTTGAGTGTGCGTTACCGCCAGATTATGCACTGGTTCCAGAATAGGCGCAGCAAAGAACGCAAGCAGCAGAATGAAAGTGAGTATGGAAGGGCATGCTAACTATTGACACATAATTATGTATATATGTGACTGACAGGTGAAGAATAAAACTGTGGGCAAGCAATATGCAGTGTGTGTGTGTGGGGGTAGGTGAATATGGGGTATTAGATACTAATCTTGCCCCAATAATACATAAAAACATATTTGTGGTGGGGGTTGAAACAAGGTGAAATGTGCCAGCAGATTGTACTGTGCTAGTATGCAAGTAGTATACACATATTGATTAAAGAGAAGTCATCTTAACCCAAGCACTTTTAATTACTGTACTCTCTTTGCATCTGTGATGATCTGTATCTCAACTGCTTAGAAAATTAAGTTTCATCATATACCATTAAATGTTGTGTATGCATAGTGAAAAAAATAATGTGAATAAATTTTGGCTTTCCATTAATCAAAATACTCACTGTTTGTCTTTGGTGTTAATAGAGAAGTACCCGCCGAAGGAATGTGGGGAGTGTAAGTCAACCTTTGTCACCAGCAATAACTTGAGGAACCATTATGAGGCAATACACAGTCACAGTGGTTCTTTACCGGAATTTGCCTGCCTTGTTACGGGCTGTGGAGCTGTTTTCACCAATGCAGATCTCCTGGTCACACACAGCCTTTCTCATCAAACAAATGGACAGGGACAGGTAAGTGTCCACAGGTCATGTTCTTTCCTCTGTGGTTATCTATCTATCTGTAGCTCTATTGCCATGTTTCTCCAAGAACTATCCCCAAAGGAGTGGCTACAACAGAAGAATTTCCGGTTCGAGTGAGAAGGGAATATTGGAACATTCCCTTCTTACTCGATGAAGCCCTCCCCTTCCACTTATGTTCCTATCACTCATGTACTCTTCTACCCTGTTTACCTATCTGGTTAAGGGGGTAATACAGTGTTGGTAAATCTGAAATAACTGATTCATCCAAACTATTCCAATACGGGACAACATTATTTTTCTTAATCTGGTCCTGTTTCCTGACATACTTGGGAAGAATTAAGGTTTTCCAATATATCAAAAGTGTGCTATCCCCTTAAGGGTCTACCTCACACACCCGACCCCTCAATCTCCTTGTCGTACACTTTTATCGTAAACTCTCATTTTTGCATTATTTCCACTTGTCCTCGCCACCAAAACGTATTCAGCTCCACCCTCTCTACCACCCTGCATTTAACTTCAATTACCTTCACACCCAGAATCTACCTCTCATACACATTGTCATTGCTCCCTCATCTCATATTGTTAAGCCAAATGCTCATTTCCATTGCACCCATTCCCAACTGCTGTGACTTGTTTCATGTCCATGTTTCTAGTGCATCCATCTGTGTTTCCAAGATTGTATGGTTTTTCATTCCCTTTTAACCTTTGTGCTCACACTTCTACCCTTCATGATTCTCTCCCTCCAGCAGTCCTGAAACATGTACCGGGTATGCAATGTGTGTATGCATTTTTAATGCACTCTGCCACTTCGTACTACTACACTTCGTTGTAACCGCCTTGGATACCACTCAGCTAACAAGGCTGGATTGATTTTAGTTACACATCCTGGATAAGCTTAGAAAATGAGTATGTCAGGTCTCCACAACTAGGAACCATCTGGCTAGCTGCAAAGCATCTGGACCTAATATTGACACTGAAGCTATGTGGATGTGCCAGTTCTTTTAACATTGTCGGCTGTATGAAGCCTGACTGGTAACATACAAATGCAGTTTTATTCACAGACCATCCATTTTTACTTGTTTACACAAAGTGAAAAGTGTAAGTTACTATCCAAGAAAGCCTCATGTGGTAGAGCAAGTGTACTTGACTTAAATATCTGTATGACTAACCACTTTCGGCTTGCTTCTACAGAGAGGTGAGAGCAGCTTTGAGGCAGATGTGGGTGGAATTGGTAGTGGACCCCTGTGGAGGAACTACACTGTTTTGGAAGCTCACTATGGTGACAACAACTTTCCTGATCCAATGGACATTGGTTTCATTGCTCGCCGTCTCCAGGTTGATCCACTCCACATACACCAATGGTTCAAGGTAGAGCTGTAGCTGTTGATTAATTTGGCACTTCAGTGTTCTGTCCCTTATTTGTTTATTCATTGTATAACTCAAAATCTGAAGTATAAGATGTTGGTCTAGAATAGATAATGAATACTTGATCGGAAATTTTCTAAGAAAGATTTGAATGTTTACTCTGCAGATACTGTACCTTTCATTCATTTCTACCATGTATGAAAGTCATTATTGGTATGCATGAAATGACCTAGTGCCATGTACACTTGGCATAAAATTAAAAGTTTGCACTTTAGCACAGTACATACTATATTATGTTGCAGATCAGTGATAATATATGAGACAGTCTTATACAGTAACCAGAGTGATAATGTTCAAATTTGTCATTCCACAGTCATAGATATGTGTGGGGTGTGGAAAATAAGCATTGGACAAAATTTTGTCTTCATATCATCCCATTCTTCAATACTGCAGTATCTCACATCAACAGAGTAATCATCTCAGTAGCCAAGCCCTTTCCCCTTTGGCCATCACCAATCCAGTCATCCATGAATAACATAAAAATAGATAAAAAAATAGTTTAGACAGGGAAAGAAAAATACTGTATTTATAAAACCCAATGGTCCAAATGCCATATACTGTACTAACTCACCATCCTCGTTCATTTACTCAAAGATGCACAACATAGTCTTTTTGAAGAAGAATTATTCCTATCCTGTAACCCAGCAAACCACTAAATGACCCAAAATCATGTGGCAATTTCCATCCCTCTTCTGTGCATCATTACATCACCTTTCCCTTTTCCAAAATTGGCTTCCAAGCAAATTACTCAGGCACCATTCCCCACTCTCCTAAGGAATGGAATGTATAGTGGCTCAACTTTTCCTGCAATACAATCTCATGCTCATCACCTGTCCCTACTCATTCCATGAATATTACCATGCACTTGAGCATACTCCCAGATATATTTTGATACACATTTATAACCCACAGATCATATTTGCCAGCCTGATAAGGATACAATAGTGTGTATAGTACTTTTTGTCATCTATACCTTGATGTGTAGGAGTTACATTTAGACACTGTTGTAGAGATACAGTAAAGAACAAGAGCAATGGAAGTATGTATGTACAGTAATGTGAGTGGAACGTATGAATAAATAATTGAATATACTGTACAGTACAGTCCTCTAAGTAGGAATGAGGAAAGTGTCAGAAGGTACATTCTGAGGTTTCTGACCATATATAGTAAATATAAAGTTAAAGGCTGACTAAGGTGGTGTATTATTGGGATTGTGGGGAGGAGAAGGAGGGGCAGCCTTAGAAAGATCTCATTGAACTAATTTTATCTGATGTTATAATTGTAATGTAAATTTGAACTCAGCATTGTTTAAATATAGCGTTTGTTTATATGTTTATAGACAGTTTATTGATATGGAACAAAACACTATGGCATCTGAATCTGTGCACAGGATCGACGCAACCAGCACCTTCAGAAGTTGGAGGAGAGTATACATGAGAGGATAGATGGGGACCTTGGTGTAAGCTGCCAGCGTGCCCTCAGCAAGGTCTGCCCCACCTGTGATGCCGCCTTCATTTGCCAGACAGACCTTGACACTCACAAAGAGATGCATGGAAGCTCATGGGCACAGGTGATGTAGTGTGAGGGTGTGAGAAAGTATGTTTGGTGGGTGATTGTGTAAGAAAGCATGGAATAAGTATGAATGAAGCAAAAGAACAGGTGTATGATAGGCAAGAGTGGAAGAGATTCACGGGGAGGATTGTTCGTTACGGCTGGGAACCTGGTTTTAACTTAACAGCCAATGGAGTGGTTCCTTGTCACCAAGGTTGATTGAAATGGCTTTCATGAAATGGGAACTGAGAATTTCACAGGCTAGAATGGAGGAGTGAATGTGACCCATTTTCCTGCATATTTTTGTCTCCTGTGTTCTGATCTCATTCATCCCCCACACCTTGGATAAAGGGAAATGGGGTATAAATAATAATGGTGATATTGTCATTTCTTTCACATTTCTTTCAGTAAAATCTTCTTTATAGATGAAACTATGCATCTAAGTTATATTAAATAATTATTACTGTACTATATACGAGTCCATTAGAATAGGTATTATGAGCACCTCATCTGTATCCAGGAAACACTATTTAGACTAGTATTGAAACCAGTAAATATGATGATGGACTAACCCTGGTGTGGATGATATGCAGGTGTGCAGTGTGTGTGGGCATGAATACAGCAATGTGATAGCCCTGGAGACGCACTGCATTAGACATGGAATAAAGGTGAATCAAGAAGCAGGTCCAGCCTCACCTTCTTCCCTCTCCATGCCTCCAGTGATCAAGCCTAGAGATGGCAGGTCTGAGAAGTCAGGCAAAGCATGTTTCAACACTGCTCAACTAAAGGTATGATTGTATTGAAGATATGCACAGCAGTGTAGCAGTGTTGATGTTTGTAGTGGGTGTGTTTCAGTGATGTTTTGGTTTGTTATATAAAGTTTCACAGTTAGTTCTTATGTAATTGAAGTAGGTTTGTCTATAACCAGCAGAGGAGACTTGTTTTTCTGATGATTATGACTGTGAGGTGGTCATGGAAAACACCAGTGTAAGAGTAATGATTATTGGTTTGTGTGTCAGCAGATACTGGACACTCACTACAGTCACAACAACTTTCCTGGAGCGACGGAGGTGTGGCTGGTAGCAAAACGTCTGGGTTTGAGGCCACGGCAGGTAACTCACTGGTTCCAGAACAAGCGGGGACGAGACCGCAGGTTGCAGAAGCTCCCTCAACCATCCTCCCATCCTTGTGGTGTGTGTGGGGCTGCCTTCATTTGTGACCGCTTCCTTAGAACACACCGCAAACAGCATAGGACAACACAGGAACGGTATCAGTGTGAAAAGTGCTCTATTCTATTCTTCTCATCCATAATCTTGGACACACATATACTGTACCACGAGATCCCACATAAAACCAAGGCAGCATTCCGTAAGCCTTGTGACTTTTCTAGAGATCCAATTACAGAGGGACAAGTCAGAGTTAGTGAGGCTATGGATTCTGATTCTGAAGGGAGCGAACCTGAATTGAAGATTGACCTAAATAGCCAGTCATCACAACTTATGGGAGAAGATCATAACAGGGGTGATGAAACTGACGACTCCAATGGTGAATATAACCTAAGAGTGTATATTGATAATGCTGAGGAATGTGGAGATGATGGAGAGGAAGATGATAATATTAGCGACAACGACTTGGTAGACATTACCTATGAGAATCTAGAAATGAACAACGAAGATATTGACAATAGTGATGAGATCTCTGCCATACTCAAGGATGTAGGAATTGAGGTGAGGGACAGCTCAGAAACTTTCAAGGAGAAACCCCAGACTACAAGGAGGACTGAAAATGATTTCCCGGAATGGTCACCAAGGCACAAGAATAAAAAAAGTGATGTTGGAGATGAATTCCTGCTGGATGATGAAGAGTTTTGCATGGAAGAGGATGCAATAAAAACCCTAGAGAAGTCTGTGGTCCATGAGGAAGTGTTCTTTGATGACAATACTGACAGTGATAGTGATGATGATGAAGACGAGCCCAGGCTAAAAATAGTAAGTGCTTACACCATTTCTCCAGTGGTGAAGGACTCTGAATTGGGTGGTCAGCAATAAGGGCACTGGTGATATGCACTAGGACAAGTCTACAATGTATACGCTTTTATATAGGAAGTGGGATAACTAAGGTCCCAGGAAAATTTGTACAATGTCTGGATACTTAAGGATGTTATGTTTATTCCTTTTAAAGGAATTATTTGGAAGTGCAAATATACACTGTGTGTGTGTTTGTGTGTGTGAATGTGTTATTGAGCTTCACTCAAAATTGCAATGCTGTAGATGGTACAAAGAAGAAATTTTTGTGAAAATTTTTAAAACATCTAATAAGTAGCAACTGCAGTGCAAAGGATAATTGTGACAATATTATTGCTGATTTTAAAGTTTTATAAGCAGCAAGGATATTGGCCCTTGTGATTGGTAATGCAGCTGCCCTTTGCTGTGTCGTACAGTCTTACAGAATGCCGCAAGGAATATTTATCTACAGTGATTCATAAACAAATTCATCTGGCTATGTAAGGCATACAAGTCTTTGTGAGAGGCATAGAGATACTGAAGCATGGCTGGTGTACAGTCTTGTTATATTTCATAATACATGTATATATTTATAAACAAAAAAGTAAGGTGGGAAAACAACTCCAATGAGTTCACCAAGGCTCAGTACTTCGGAAATGGCTTGTGATGTGACTGATAAACAATAACTAAATTTTGTGGGGACAGTGTTGGTGTGTGCTTGCAAAATGATAGAGGTAATTTGTTGCTCAAGTCCATGTTCAAAATATAGCTTTCCAATAACACCGCAATTGGCCATGGTTTGCCAAGTGGAAATTTATCAGATTAGCAAATCATTTTGAAAAGTCATGCGTTTATAGACAGTGCCATTTTGAAGATTAATATTTTGGATGCCACTGTGGTCTGCATGTGTAGAAAAGTTAGACTTGTTTTTATACATATATGTAGAACCTGGAACCCAATAATCACATACTTTATAGTAGGCTTACCTGTTATTGCATAACAAAGCCTATTATAATCCATAAGAACCCACTCTTATCCACCAGAATCCTCTCATCCTACAGAATACGAGTTGTATCATCAAAACAAGGATATGTACTGCACCTTTCCTTTTTGTGATGCTTAATAACTAATGGTTGATGCTAGACAACTCTCTTAACGTTTACAGCTGCTGGTATCCATGAAGGGTCATTAATAGGCCTCACTCATGTTATGATAGCCTAATACAAAAGAAAATAATGTGAAGTACCTCCCTCTAAACTTATAGCATCTCATATGCAATGAATACCACATTTTTAAGAGTTTCTGTGGGAACCTAGTCTTACCCACAATAACCTTCATAAACCTCATTTAGTGTGTACAGTCCAAACAAAATGGTTTCAAGTCCCACATGAAGAAACAAAGATCTGATACCAATCATATAAGGCAAATGCTTCACCCAGAGTCCTCCCCAAAAAATAGTGTTCTAAAATGATTTTGAGGCTTATTTTAGACTTGTAATGGATGTATTTACTGTATTGAAATCCTTATTATTAATTTGGTTGTGCAAAGAATAATATATTATGTAAATTTATTGTACAGTAATGAGTACAGAAAGATTTTTAGATGCTGGTGAGAGTTTGTGGCCATAGAAAAGTTTAGTCCCATGCCATCCAGACCTCTTTCTTGGTTGAATAAAACTCTGGAATTCATCAAAATGAATGACAATGTACCGTACCAAATCTAAAGTTTAATATGCAACTGTCATTACTTATTACTTTTGTCAACTGTAAATACCATGAGTAATAAAGCACTCGTTCAGAAGTGTGCTTTACCATAAATGAATTATTAACATGAAGGTTTGAAATGGATGAGTGTGTTTCAGTGGATATAAGAGGGGAGGATTCAAGTTGATGTCAGTTTCAATGTTGTAGGATAGGGCTCAAATTGGTAGATCTGGTTTACCTGATGGTGGGCTTGGTTACATTGTGACAATAGCCACCTCGTCACTGGTCACTGATGGGAGCAAGCTGGACCATCATAATTCATCTTAGTACCTGCATTGTAGTTTTAATAATTTATATTTATTATTACTGAATTCTTATCTCTCCTAGATATTGGTTGCTGGTTACATTTGTAGCTCCTATATGTGGAGTATCAGGCCAGCCCCAGTTACACAAAGCTCACATCCAGAGAAATACCACTCTTATTAGTAGTTGTAACTCTACCCAAGAATACCTTTTCAACACTACATTATTCTATGTTATGCACTCTCCCTCTAGGGGTTATCCTGGGGGCAAAGGTGAATAGCCCCTTTGGAATGAAGAAGTGGGACCCATATAAAACCCAGCCAAGTGAGGTGCAGAAGTTGTTACTGTTGCCTAGCCCCATGGGGAGTTACCATGAGGGAACAAAGGTTCATTCAAATCGGTGAATGTGAAAGAATAATTATTTTTCATACCTCAGTAATGGTGGTGGCTAAGGTTTATTTTGGTCTTTTCACTTTTATTGAATGTATGTTGGTTCTGCATGTAACAGATCAGGCTTCCTTCTTCTCGCAGCCAACTTTCATCTCTGTTTTATAGGCATTTGATCCATGTAGATTTCAGCATTTTTGAAGAATCGAAAGTACCTGAACAGTAAACATGTCATGAGGAGAGTATTACTTTTAAAGATTATGGATAAATATTACTTATTAATTTTCCAAATTTAGACCACATTAATTTGTGTCTTGAAACTATATGAAAGTTATAACAACACTTCCTAGCACAACCGTGCATACCCTCAGCATACTATGCTCTGTCATCATGCCAGTGCAAGAAACTAAAGGAGATTTTTAAGGTGAATTGCACCCAGTATGTAAAATTTATTAAATTACATATTGAGGTCATATTGTCTCCTATTCT
Organism: Petrolisthes cinctipes; assembly: GCA_033782935.1. NCBI lineage: Eukaryota > Metazoa > Arthropoda > Malacostraca > Decapoda > Porcellanidae > Petrolisthes > Petrolisthes cinctipes. Next base: position 3,515,237 of record JAWQEG010000106.1, read on the forward strand.
CTTTTGCCCCACCAGTTATAACTCCTCCTATACACAACATTCTCATTTGTGTGGTGAACATTTTTTTTTTAAGTTTATCTTTCTCACATTTTACTTAGTATCTGCTTTAGTGTTGATGCCTGTGTTTTATGATAATTTATGTTATTTATTGTGGTCTTTTTTTCATACTTTGATGGTTTTAACATTGCAGCGTTATTTATATATTTTATGTTGTAAAATATTCAAGTTCCCTATGTTTGTGGCAAGTGACCAGTGACAGGAAGTGAAGAATGACTCAGAATTGCATTAAGTAAACCACAATACAGTGCAGTCTCATTTTTCATGAAAATTATTGTACATTTATCCCAGCAGGGCATTGTGAAGTTCAAATTATGGGAAGGACAAATTGAATAACCTATGGGAAATATGAGCTGGTGCCAATGCCAGCCAAAGTCACCCATGTCACCCACATTTTCACCATATATTCCTACAACAAAAAATGCAATTCTTATACTGTACTATATAATGTAATAACATAATACTGTACTGAATCTTAGCACCGAGTAATTTAATGCAGGTAAAGAGCTTGAAATGTAATTAACACTGTCCAATAGATATCAGTAGGTAATCACTGTATGTGCTATATTGATGTATATTGCCACAACCCAGTCATCACAATTAAGTTCTCATGTGGGACACCTGGCTGACTGGAATTAGCTGGAGATTTCTAGATGTAGTACATGTAGTTGTGAAGTAAAAATGGGAGAAGGATGAGACTGTACTGTATAAATATTATAATACTTTACAAAAACTGTCATTGTTTAATGTGAGGTCTTATTTCACAGTGCCATGAATTCTGTTTATATTAATATCTTAATAAACCAGTGCTGTTGTCTTCAACTGTTATTTGGGTTTAAGCATGTTGCATGGATTATAATTATTGTTGGGGCTTTGACCAGCTTTAGGTACTGATATAAATGCTCTAGAAAGATGAGGATACTGAGATGTACTGCATTGCTTTTGGAAATTACTTCCAGTTAATTAGCAAGTGTGAAACAAGCTGGTTGGCTGTAGTCATTTGACCTCATCCATACTATCTAGCAATGCCTGGTGGGCAAATGCTATAGTAACTACTAAGGAAACTAGAGAAATTAGCTCAGCGGGCAGTGCCGATGCTCTATCATGTGGGTGAGGCCTTAGAATAGCTGGCATTGAGTATGTAAACATATAATTTGAATCTTAGCTACCCTGTACTACAGTAAAATTTGTACTGGAGTACAAAGAACAACGATCAGTGAGTATATCAGTTTTAATGGTATTGATTCCCAGAGTTGCATGTTATCATGGCATTAGTTTTATTTTTGACAGAAACTGTCAAAGAGTTTGGTAAGTTGTAATCAGGAATTAATGTTGAGTTTTATTATATTGTACAGTATTAATATTGAAGCGGAAGAATAGTGATCTGACTAATAAAAGTTATATAGGGTAAATTGAGTGAAGTACTGCTACATTTAAGTTAAAACTGCTATGCTGTAAATAACTTTACTTCACTTTACAAATTGAATCAAGGCTGCAAAATATAACTTTGTTCTTGTTTACAATATATTGCATTGCCAAACAATAGAAATACATATTTTAGTCTTGTTTGTATAGTTATTTATGTCACCCAAGATTGAGTCAATATTTTGGTGTTGCATTTTGTGATTTCTTGATTTATAGTGTGCTGGATAAATTTCAGTTATGAAGTTATATAAAAGATATTTACATTTGTTCTTCCTGCAGCAGTTATAGGTATTCTTGTTGATTTGTTACTCAATATGTGCCATAAATTTGTGTTTTTTGTGGATTTTATAATGGAATTTGTTGATATTTGGTATTAATATGTTCTTGTGCGCCATAAAGTTACAAATTAGGTGACAGTAATTCATGGGGGTTTGTGGATTTCAATTTGTGTACAGTTTACAGTTACTTGTTGCAGATGTATCAGTAATTGGTACCATACACTGTATAAAAAGTGTTGAGAGAAAAATGTAACCCAATTGAAAAGCTATAACTATGTAAAGAAGGGAGTAATGTTTATCAGTTTGAAGATTAGTTTATATGTGTGAGAAGTACAGTACAGTATATCAAGCTACAGATAAAGAACCAACTCAATATACTGTTTGTGACCTATAATCCTCGTGTTACTAAAAGTTCAGTAAAGTGAGGTTTACCATTGCTCTTTATAGTGTACATATTTATATGAGGGGGCTGGGAGGATATGAAGTTATAATTGCTACCATCTGCTAGTGTATATTAATCATAAGTTGTTTCTGAGAGTACAATACCCAAATTTAAGATTCCTTGGGGCATTCATAAAATTATCTTCATTTGCATTCGTAGAATTCTCTATATTTCATGTAAATATTGTAATATACATGGTACAGTCGCGGCACATAGTCCTTGATCAGGGTGTAAGGAGAAGTCTGGTCAAGGATTATGTGCCACGACTGTACATTAAATAATTCCACACTTGATTACACTCCAATAAACTTCTGAGGTACATTAAATACATTAAGAATCCATACTTGAGAGTACACACAGTAAGCAATAAGTAAAGGTGATGCATGCAATCATTTTGAACAATGGTTTACTGTGTTCTTACCTACTAACAAATCCAAGATGTTCACCTTTTATTTAATTCATAGCCTATGTAATCTATACAGTAGACTATAGTAAAAGAAAATAGTTTATGTTTATTCCAATTTATTCCAGAAATTATGGCTTGCAAATGTAAGTTGGTTCACTCACCTCTGCTTTAATAGTTTACCACTATTATCACTTTTGTTGATACAGTCAAACAGTAGCTTTGCTGGTAAACTTAGACACAGTACATACCAGTATTTTATATTTAATATTCCTATTGTTGCATACAATATATGTAAATGTTTGTTGCCTTTTTATTTTGCATATTACTCAAACCATCTACAAAAGATTACCTTTGGTGTCACAACCTACGGGGAACCTTTAGTTTGCACATCTGCTTTGCATGGTAACTGTGCCATGGACAGTGTTGCATATCCATGCAACAGGCAGCATTGAAGACCCCTATGCCAGAACCCCTTGGGTACTCTCTTAATTACTGAATCTATATCTGCTACAGTAAAAGAAAATTATTAAAGCAGTAATATAGATATAGGGCCTTGGATAGAGCACTTAACAAGATAATCTTTGCCACACTCGGATCATTCATGGCTTCTTGGTGGAGAGGGGTACACCCCCACTCTGTCAAAGATGCCAGGTTACATTTACAGTCCAACACCACCTTGTTGATTACTTCTTATATCGTACCGTTCGGCGGGCTGGTGGCAAGCTTTTCAGTCTCTTACAAGGTCATATCCCTACCCCTACATTATCTGACCTCAGTGAATCCCCCATTTCCTCACACCCTTTATGTATTCTTTGTGCCAAACCTGCCTTTTGACCAATATATAGCTTAATACAATTTGTATTATACTGTACTTTCCTTCCTCCTATTCACCACCCCCATGCTTTGTTAGAGAGACATGAGGTCCATTGGGGCCTGATGCTAGTCATCTTGTAATTAATTAATAAGATAATCAAGTTTGTTAATTTTACCTGAATAAAGACCTTGTACCACAAGAGGAGAGACAGGAAGCATGAAAGAAAAAATATGGAAATGGGGGACAGCTGAAGATAGGAAAGGGAATGGCTCTGGTCTGAAGGGGCACCAAAACCCTTAAAGTATTGCCCACAACTTGGCAGGCAATATAAAAAAAAAATGTGGATATTATGTATAGTAATATTGTTCATTTATATTTGAATTATAGGTACCATACAGTCGTGGTCAATAATAATCATCCACATATGGGTAACTTTAACAATTTGCTGTTTAATGTTTTCATGTTCACATATAATGTTATTGTTTTAAGTAGTGTGTAGCTGCTTGTAGTAAATTAAACGATGGTACTTAACCTATTTATTGGAAAGTTTATCAGCTTAGGAACAGGGAACCTGTCAAATTCTTACGCGAGTTACCCCTATATGGATGATTATATTTGACCACCACTGTATTTACGATCATAGGATATTAGTACAGTAGTAGATAATGTTTTGAAGTATTTTTCATGAAAAGTAGAATATATTATCTAAGATATGCAATAGAAGTGATCATGGTGGCAGAGCTCTGAATTCAGATTTTTTGTAACTTAATAATTGTTAATTCCAAATTATGTAAAGTACCCAAAAGTCGTATTGCAGTTCATCAATGAACTTCTCCAGTGCATGTTTAAAATACTGTAACATAAACTTTCTTTAATTCAGACAGTGGACCAAGAGGCCCGTGGATTGTATGCATTATTGCACCGTATACTGTATAGATTTGGAGTAATGAAATAATTACCAATATGTTATTTATATACATATAGTGCATTATAACTTCATTACTGTTGCCTTGTTCTATAATTGTAATGTTACAATGGTTAGAGTAGTCCATGTCAGCAAACTCATGAAGTTTGCAAGTTCATTATTTTATGTCAAAATAGTAAGGATTTGAATACATGATTCTGAATTGTTTAGTTGTTTAACATAAGATATTGGTGATATTTGTACTGAAGTAAGTATATACCTGGGTGAAAGAGGAGGGAGCCTTGGTATAGTTGATGGATAACAAGGCTGAGAGTGAGCCTCATAGTGGAGTATGCAGTGACAATATAAAATTACTGTAGCCTGTTTATTGTTGTGTTTTCAGGAGCAGATGTACACAGAAAAATATGGAGCAGTGGGTGGAGCAGTGTGAATGATGTGGTAACCATGTATAGTATATCACCTGACTATTACTGTAAGATCATATCCTGTTCAGATGGTTACAGTATGATTGATACAAATACAGTACTGTACATAGTTACCACATCACACAGAATGCACCAGCCATTACCATAGGTTTCTGTGTGTAACTGTATATATACTGTATCCCGTAACTTGTAGTCTATTAAATTATCCTTTTTATACAGTACTTAGGAATTATTCAGTACAAGTGTTATATATAATATTTAAATCATGATTTTGGTACAGTAGTACACTGAAAGTTGAGAGTGTACAGTAGGTATTCAGTTAACCACAGAAACCTTTGGTACAGTGGCTGGCACATTTTGTGCCATATATCATAATTTATGTATTAAAATAATGTAATCTCTGGCCATCTATAACATAACAGCATATCCCTGGAGGAGATGGCAAAAATAGTTCAGTTGTTACTTGATTTACTGTTGTAAATAAATTGGTACAGTACTGTTACAGCTGTAGTGTTAGAAGTGTTCCCTGTTGTTCCTCTCTCTGCAGCTGTGTAAAAGAGTTTCAGGTACAGCTCTGGGTGGATAACCTTGCCTTTGCTGTAGCCATGTCCATAAAATATTTTTACGAAATTTGCCAGTTACACCAGGGTATTTGTGTGCCCAACTGAACAATCATGGACTGTAAATCCTCACAGAATGGTAGTAGTGTCATTACTTAACCTAAGCAATCACATTACTTGTACGTAAACTGAACCAGTCAGACTAATAGTGTAACTGCTCAAGTACTTAACCCTATCCCCATAGCATAGCTTAGACCTATTTCTGCTGGTTTGGAGCTCAGTACAGTGACCCAAAATATATTGCAATATTTAAAGCTCAATATGTAAAGTGATTGTGACTTTAAATCTTCCAGACTACTGTATGTGTTAACCAAATGCTGCTATGTACATGAGGAATTTTTTTAACTCATTTTAGAGTAATGTAGTGTTAACCAGCCAAGTTCTTTATGCCACCAGAGTGCATCAATCTTATGTATACTAGAGTACTATATTCTTCCATGTTAACAGTTATTCATCCCTTTGAAGGTGTACTTAAAATATGGTGTCAGTACAGCAAGGAGGGGTACTGCACTTTCTTTTTCCTTATTTAAAATGTTGATTAATGGCCAATGTTAGCTATTTAATTAAGTTGAAGAAATGGCAGGAGTGACCTCCATTGTTACCTTGCCATGATTAATAATCTCAATTTATTCAGCTAAATAAAAGCATAGTCCCAGGATTTCAGAGAGTGATGTTACAGAAATTACATTATACAGTAGAGTACATGAAATGTGTTACATCTCCATGATCTGGTAATAAAGCTTGAAGATACAGGAAAGGAAGATGCATTACTTCTCCCTGTTTTAGTACTACAGCTGAAGTTTTGTTAGTCTTTGTTACCAGTAAACCTAAGGTCTTCAAATTTGCACATGAAATCATACAATTTCTGTTGTGCTATAGTGAAGAGAACAAGAAACCTATCGATGTGTTTGTTGGGCTTAAAAAAGGGAAGCTAGTTGGGTTTGTTTATTGTAATGTCAACTTCAGCAATAGAAAAAGAGAAAAAGACAATCTTAAAGTAATTTGTCTGTAATTCAACTAGCGTAACCGTTTCACTGTTCCAGGTTCTTCCTGGTGATGAGCAAGAATTTTATAGTAGATCATAAGTTTTTTTTGTAATGAAAAATTTAATGCCATATAGGTCCTATAATAGGAGTAGGTAGGTTGCTGTCTTTGTACTCCTGAATTTATTTATTATCCTTTCCTAGCTCTGCTTCAGCCTTATGTGAACCAGACTTGTTATACAGCAAATATCATGAAGATTTCCTATTTGTGGCATATACTTTTGGTAGTACTATATTATAAAAAAAATGCCTAGATGTAATGTAAAATATACCCAGACTCTTTTTCTGGGCAATTATTAGCTATGAGAAGGAAATCTGTAAATGCTGTGTGTACATGTCAGGACTGGTGTGGGAACACTGAATTTTAATTTAGTGTATTTCATTCTCTTGATATGGAATACAAATTGTTTTACAATAGCTTTATGTTATTCAGTAATGCCATCAAGACAGCTATAACAGGGTCCATAATTGCGATGCTTACTATGCTCTTAGTCACAAAATGTCACCAAGCAATATTATAATTCATTCTCATCCTCAGGTGCCATTGAGGATTTCCATGTTTTAAGTTTTGTGAAGGTAGAGGCTTGTGTTGCTGGAGCCTCGAAATGACTGGGGCAGGGTGTTGTAGTCATAGTCTGCCATGTAGTACAAGTAAGTTATTTCATCCCTCTATTGTGCTTGTAGTTCACTCAATTTTCACTGGATTTTTCTAAAAATTAGTACAGTAGCATTTTGCCATAAAGGCTAACATTTTAGACTAACAATTTGTTTTATTATCCAATATATTGACTTTTTTCTTTTTTTTTTTGGTATTTGTTTTTAAAGAAAATTAATGAACTAGCACCTGCACATTATTAATTGGAGTTTGGGGAACTAATGAAAATAAAATACACTAACATTAACCAAAATAATCACTGCAAAGTACTGTACTGTGTGCCTCATTTGCTTTGTATCGGTTCCAGTTCCCCCCTCACAATCTTCTGATAGTCTGCTTGCTGCACATGAAATTCCTGAAACGTGTTCACCATAGCAAACTAGGCTCTTTTCTCCCCACATTTTATAAACGCATATATTTCACTTTCACCACAATTATTGCTTAGGTAAACTTACCTGTATTACAAAGGTGATGCTGCCATTGTTCACATATATATAACACTGTATAGCATGTTGGTATTTGAGACAGTCTTCCTACAAAGGATACACTTGTACTGCACCATCTTGACAGTGGTAACGCTCAGGTTAAAATGATACCTTTCAAAATACTTACCATCCATGAAAACGTCAGTGTATTCGACCAACAATGAGGATCAAACGTATACAAGAGCAAACTACCCACTTAATGAACAAGGATTCAAACTACCCGCCTTCCATGAAATCGTTGGTGTAAATTATCTTCTTTCTTCCTTCATTTCATTGTTTTACCATAACTTTCACTTAACTAAATAATATTCTGTTTTTATTGATATTGGTTTATATATGGCAATAACGATATCAATAAAAAGTGAAAAGTTTAGCTAGCGAATCCACCGGGTGGTGAATCCATTGGGTGATAGTAATAATAATAATAACAATAATAATAATAGTTATAATAGAAATAATAATAATGGTATATAGTTAGTCAATTCCACAAACTGGCGAAGAGAAGCTTCCATTTCCTGTCTCTTGTCTTGATCACAAGTAGAACGCAAGTGACATTAGAAGGATTAATCCCTCCAGAGAGAGAGAGAATAAACTGTAGCTTACACACACAATATATATATACTATAATTATAAGGTGTGCGATATATTTTTAATTGAACTATCGCATGAAGATATGTGTAACATGATTTGACTCTTGTATAAGTAGAGCTTTATATGATTGATAACAAAGAGAAGGTGGGAATGTATGCTTCAATGAACCTCTACTGACAGATGCTGGTGTAGGTCTATGTTATAAATTATAGTAATGGGTGCCAGAGGTTTCACCACCTAGAGGGTTCGCGCCTGTGGTTTCGGTACGTAATGAGAATCCTGTTCACCACCCATTCAATTCGCCACCCAGTCCGTACATATGTTGGGTCCTGCTTGTCACAAAGACCTGCTGGCTACTCCTCATTAGCTTCAGCCACTCACTTTGCGCTGTTGTAAAGTTTATTATCTACATAATACATTTACAATTGGCGGGCATCTTCGCGATCAGCTGAAGCGCACGAGCAACACATCTACTGCCAGACACCCACACCCACTACTTCTTACCAATATTACTATGTATACTCGGAAATTTCACCTATTTTGAAGTAAACTTGAATTGTGGGTTGAATACATTAAAGTTCAGCGTAGGAAGTAAAATTGTGCGATAGGTTTGATGATGGGCAAAAATGATAAATGTGTTTATTATGGCTGTGGCAGCTGGCAGCTGGTGGGTCCCGATGTAAACATTACGAACAAAGGGGAAGTTTGGGTGCACCTGTCCGCTTATTTGGCTTCGTTTTACCATTTACAGAAGGATAAAATGGTTAAAACCTCCTCCTGGGGATGCTAAGTGCCAGAGGAAAGGTAAGGGGTAGCCAAAAGTATACTTTTTCCCTTAGGGTGTCTAGAATTCCACGTCGAACGGGATTGCAATATTCATATTCCAATCACAGAATCTTCAGCCATATCTTTGCCGATAACATTATTGTATTTATTAGTTGTGGATTCTTCACTCTTGTTCATGTTGGAAGCAGTAGACTTTCAATTGTATCAGCAAGTTTTTATACCAATCATTTGCGATACAGTTAATCTTAAGATTGCTTGTTTCAATATTGTTAGGGTAAGTTGGTGACAGATTACATGTACTTGGTTCAAGGGTAACCAAGGATCATAGCTCACCTTACAAATACATCATCACATATTATTACATCTGGATGTCTTGGAATTGAAATTATTGACCGTGTTTTTAATCTTCATTGATAATTTAAGTTAGATCATGGTGACGGATTTGTGTTATGTTTTCATGGAGACTACTCAGCAGAAGACTCTTCTTCCCAAATATTTTCTCTAGTCAGAGGAGTTAGGGTTCAAATGAGAGAAGTATTCTGGTTACCTTTTTGTGAAAGAGCTAACACTACACCATGCATTACTGATAGAGGTGTAGTCGTGCAGCCAGTAGACGGTCGCATATAACTCTGAAGCGTGAGCAGTTTTGACCCTTACTGACCTATGTGGTAGGAGGTGGACTGCCCACTAAAGGGTTAACCGGTATTTATTGAAAGAATTACCATTTTGCAGCAGTGTTGCCAGATCCGGTTGGGTCCCAGTATTTTGCCCCAGTCATTTATTGTACTTTATCACAATTATTTCCCGGTAGTTTGCCCAGGTTAGGTCCTGGTAGTCTGCCCAGGTTAGGTCCCGGTAATCTGATGCGGTCTAGGTTAGGTTAGGTAAGGTCAGGTAAGGTCAGGCTAATTTCAATATTGGAAATGGGGCATCTGCGGAGGAAATGCCATAGAAGAAAATAGTCTTAGAATGGTCTAAATAAGTGGGTAATGAAGGTAGAAAAACCGTATGCAATAACGGTAATTCTTTCAATATTTACCGGTTAACCTGTCTATCTATCTATCTATAGCTCTGACGCTTCGCTCCCTCCGGGAACTCCACCCAAGGGGGTGGCCACGGCAGAAGTGTCTCCAGGTTTCCCTGTTCCTACACTCCCTCTTTACTTGGTCAAGCCCTACTCTGCCCCTCACGTTTCTCTCCCATACATACTCTTCCACTCTGTTCTGCCATTTAACAGGGGGTCTACCTCTCACACCAGGTCCCACAACTTCACTTCCATACACCTTTACAAACTCCTCACTTTGCATTCACTCTACATGTCCAAACCACCTCATCGTAACCAATGAAGAAGAGTTAACCATCATTGGTATATATAAATATGTAAGCTATTAACAATATTTTTGAACTTTGGAAGTATTTCTTTCATGAATGAATACCATAAAGTAGGAAAATAGAAAAACTACAATATTTATATATATATAAACGCAATTGAGAGGTTGTATAGACTTTTTATTAAAAAAGTCTTGCAGTGAAAATGGGGACTTCATGTTAGGCCAGTTTATAGGCAGAAAATATACTATATGTGTGTAACTTGACTGATTGTTTATAGCCTATCCCAGTACAATACAATAAACATTCAGATTCAGATGTGTTTGTGAGCCTGGCAGTGGTATTTACATATTTGAGGAATCCAATAACCCACACTTCATTGAAACTGATGCGAATCGAATAATGATGAAGTTGCCACTGCCTTGTTCCATGAAAGATAGATTTATTTTTATTAACTTGGAGTTTTGTAAGCAACTTGTCTGGTACAGAGAGTCAGTTTGGGAGCTTAAAAGTACTTCAATGTAAGAGTATCTATTTTTTGTGGTTATTCATTGCCTACTCTATAGGGAGTGAGATGGAGGGGCCTCGTGCGAGAGGCAGACTCCTGGTCAGAACTGGTAACTTTTCTGCTGTGGCCTTCCTCTTGGTAGAGAGTTTCTGAAGGGAGTGAGACATCAGATCTATAGACAGATAGATAGAATTAATTATGCAGAATGTGGCCTAGTGAGGAGAATGCTTGGCCTGAGTCCCATGTTGGGCAATCTTGCCTAGGTTCAAGTGTCCCTGAAGTAGTCGTTTAAACACTTTAAGTTACCATTTCAGAAGTTATTGGATTTGTGGAATTTTTTTTTAACTGAATAGGGTACATAGGATACTGGTATAGGCTGTAGTGCCACATGTAATTTGAGCAATCTTGATGCAACATGATCCATATTTCATGTTGAATTTTTATAAATATGTTGTTGAGCTGCAAAATTTGTATGATACTGTATATAACTACATACCATAATTAGTTAAATAGATTTTGATATAATGTTGATATTAGTGGTATATTTAGCTTCAGAAATGTAAATACTGTAGTTATACAGTATGTTATATTCATCTTATGTCCATATACAGGAGCTCTTTTTATCAGGCTAGGGTTTGGAATGGCAAGAGGCGGGAGTGTCAAGAAACAAGAAGAGACTCAAACCCTAGCTGCCAGTGCTGACGACCCAAACTTCCCCAGCAAGATTACCCTCCCTCACCAAGACTCCAGCATTACTTCAAATAAGATCCTGCAGCACAGCAACTCCAGTGACAACAAAGACATTCAGGACTCTGGCAAGAAGAGACAACCAGCCAGAAAAAGTGAATCGTTGAACAACGGAAATAAGTGGCTCTGCAACTCTTGCCGCTTCCTGAATGTAGCATCCACAGACAGATGTGTGATCTGCACACGATGGAAGCCACGGCTTCCCAGACAGGTACCAGAACTTGGGGAGGCCTGAATACTTTATGTTTTGAGTAATGATTTAATAGATATGTTGTAGTGAGGGGAATGACAAAGCATTATGTTCTTACAGTACTAAAGTTATATGCAGTAGATTGTCTGGATATACCTTCATATCTCCATATTCCTAAGTTTTTGGTGTTCATACTTCAAGAATATTTGAGTGAAGTGTATTGTTCTCCAGGCGTCACATCCCGTGACTGGCGCACACCGGTGGTCATTTCTGGGACCAAGCGATCTCAGTCATGTTGTCACTAAGAAGAGATCTAATGATAAAGAAAAGTGGACCTGCCCCAATTGCAAGTGAGTTGTAAAAACACGAGTAAGCCTTTTCTGCATGTATACACTGTACTTTAATGTCACGCAAACAACATTTTCATAAATAACAATGTTTTTCACCGATCAAATGAACATTATTGTGTGTACAATGCGTGTTATCACTCCTTTGTTATGCTCTTGCTAAGTTTCTAATGCTTGTCTCTTTTTATTTGTCCAATCTCTTGTAACACCTTAGTCCTGTACTGTACTAAATGCCTTTTATGGCCTGCTACTTGTTTGCCTTGATATAATGTAAAATTTACTAATTTTATGAGCAAATTATAGATGTTTCTAGTAATATCACTAGTTGAAGCATTATCTTTCATTATCTTTCATTATATTGTAAAGATGAAATGATGTGTGGTTGAGAAAAAAATATGGGAGAGAAAGAATCAGCTGTGTTGATGGCTGATCAATACACTAAATGTGCAGGTGAAGATTCAGTTGATATTTGTCTTAACATCTTTAATATGAACAAAAGAATGGTGTAGAAAGTCTAAGTAGGAAAAAATAAACCCCAAATGAAGCTTTAAATACAAAAAGGTGGAAGATTAGGCATAACCAGGTGACAGCTGCTAGTGTTATGTTCAGACTTTTTCACAGCTCCTTCTGTACTTCTTACAAAGCTTCTGTGAATATAAGTGCAACATCTTCATGGCTATGTCCACCATCATATTATTGAACAAAGGCCTATGCTCCTCTTCATGGTAGCATGTCTGCTTTCTCAGAACTTTATTATAATGCTAATACTCTTTATAACGAGATTCAGGCTGCTTGTGTATTCTCCCATGTCTTAGTATCGTACTCTATCACCCCATTGTGTCTCTGTTCTTTGGGCTGCATATCTACCTTATCATAGCATGTCTGCCCCTCTTGACTATGTTTGTACCTAAATTTTTTTAACATTCACCTTGAGTAATTTAGCTTGCAGTTCATTTAAGTGAATGGTATCTATGTTTTTCTTTTGCCTTTGTTATCTAGTTTTATCTTGGGTATAGTTAACTTCCTGATAGAATTCCCTTGTTTTTCCTGTTTTGCACAACAAAAAGATAAGGGCACTATCACCAACAGATAAAAAGCAAGATTGGGAAATCTGTCACAATACTGTAGTATGTGTCTGCAGTAGCTTCCTGAGAGTCACCATTACCACTCTTGGCTTGATGTGAAAGTTAGTTGTGTGCCTTTTTCTATATCTCTACTGAATAGCATAGTCAGCCAAAATTTTAATTGATAACAGCTTTCTCTGACAATACGTACATACGTAATACAGTAAGCACTCGTATAGAAGTCAGAACAGTCATAAATGAAATGCTACCAAATGTATATATATTATTACAGGAACTAAATGAATTCTCAGTGTTCAAAATTGAAACTCTATAAGGAAGTTATGTATGCAGTATACGTAATGAGGTTTACTGTGTAGGTCCTATGTGTCCTGAACTAACTTTCATACTTGTTTGAGGCAAACCCCTTGCTGGCCATTGATGGTGAGTTATAAATGTCACCAATTCTCCCTGGGTGGAGTAATATAGCCCCTATATGGTGGGCTGGCAACCCCCCATGTAAAAAGCAAAACACTTGTTTAATAAGAAAGGAGCAAGGTTCATTATAATTGCTTGATTGATTGTGTGCATTATTACAGTATTGTGTTTGCTTTTAGGATACACGAGGTTGTGTCCAGTTTTTGCTCGTGTCATGATGATCATGGCCATTTGTATCAGTGCAAAGTTTATAACTAAACTTGTATGATGACAGAGACTGTTATCAATTAGGCTTATCTTTCCACTCAGGTTCCTGAATGTGTGTCATGCAAGTGAGTGCATCATTTGCGGGTGTGGAGCGGAAGGTGGGCACAAGCTTCCCTTAGTTCCTCGGGAGATCCTCAGCCCAGTAGCAGATGAAAATGGCCCTCCCACTCGGCAGACTCTCTCCAGGGTCTTTGCGGAGGCAGCAAGCATGAGCTCCAACAGTCTGGTCTCAAAGGCCATCAAACTTAGTTGGAAATGCAAACAGTGTCGTCACTACAACTCGGCACACAGTTCAACATGCTCCTCCTGCATCAAGCTCATTGGAAGCAGTGGTAGCACGAACACCGGAGGACTGACACTAGGGTACAGTGGCCAGCTGGATACCGTTACCACCATCACACCGGTGGAGGAAGTGGAGGGCTCACTTATGGTGGAGAACAGTCTATACTTTCTAGGCAGTAGTACATCAGCTCTCACCTCCCCAGATGCTGACTGCAACCGATCACCCAAGAGGCAAATCTCTCACCCTCATGGACGGGCCAAGCTGAGCCGGTCAGAAGACAAGCCTATTTACATCCCCAGATCTGTGACCGAGAAAGTGAATAAAGAAAATTTTAGCAACTTGGCTGTGGAACTTGATGCCAATAAAAACTACAGTGTTTGCAGCAGTAATGATAATGAGGAGGTGGAAACATGGTCTTGTAAGAGGTGCACATTCAGGAACCCCAGCGAGTTTGAATATTGTGAAGTGTGTGATGCCCCACGTAAACCAAACATCCCCACCACTCTGCCCAAGAAATGTAAAAAGCTAAATAGTGTAAATGGTAGTGATGTAGAGAATGGTAACAGTGAGTTTAGTCAGAATATAACTGATAAACCTGTAACAAAAAAGACTACCATCAGGAAATCACTAAGTGATGCTACAAACCTGAATATTGCCGAATCCCTAGCCAAGTTTGTGGCCAGTAGGTTGTCATCTCCCACTGAGGCCAACATGTCTGGACCAGGAGAGAGCCAAGGGGAGAGTGTGGGAGTGGCAGCCCCTGTGGTTGATCTGACCCGTACAACGAGCCAGGAAGAGTACACCCTGGCTGAAGCTGACATGTGGGCGTGTACGCTATGCTCTTTTGCATACAATCCTTCGTGGTCAGAGACTTGTGACATGTGTAGCAGTGTAAGACAGCATGAGGTGAGTCCCAAGACCAGAGAGGTGCTCAACCAGGGACTTGACCAAGATTTTCAGTTGCTAACCACTGATCTCAAGGAGGAGGGTGACTCCCCAGATCAGAGCTGGACTTGTATAAAGTGTACCTTAGTAAATTCTGGTTCGGAAAATGCGTGTAAAGTGTGTGGTGGTTCCAGGCTTAAGAGCATCTGTTATGTGGATGATGCAACTCTCAAGCGTGGAGAGTTCTGGACCTGTGTCGTGTGCACCCTTAAGAATCCAATATTTGCTCGGCGGTGTAAAGCATGTAAAGCGAAAGTTGACGGTACTGGTGGCACCAGGGACAAACTCAGTTCCAACCAGGAAATCAAGCACAGGGATGTCCGCCCCAAGTCTGAACACATCAGTGCCCCGGGTTGGAGTGCGGGAGCCCAGAAGTCACCGAGCCTGCAGCGCATGAGCTTGATGGACACTGAGGAGGGCCGCACAGCTCCACACACCGATAATCAAAATGGTGCTCAGAGCAGTGATACTCCCGCTGTTCCCCCCAGAGGTAATGGGGCCATTCCCAAATCTCACTCTGTTTCGGGTAGCCATGTTCCTGCCCCACCAGCTGCCCCTGAGCCCCGGCCACAGACCTCGGTACCCAGTTCCCCAGTGTCACGGCCCTTAGAGGCAGCATCTCCAGTTCCCACTCAGGCCTTGGCACAGTCTACCTCCTGGACCTGCAGTGCCTGTACCTTCAACAACAGTGCTAGTGCAGTGTCGTGTTCCATGTGCGCCTCATCACCCACCGTAGGGGATGTCAAGCTTAACTGGCCAGGTGATGGTACCTACCGGGGACAGTCAGAGCTCATGGATGTCCTGCGGGAGATGGAGGTTCAGGATGCTCTCAATCGCTGGACCAGGATTGTACAGTATTGTAAAGTGGTGAGTTTTCATTTTGAAAGTCTGGTTTTTTTTTTTACATTATGCAATAACCTTGTACTACGCACACCTATCATACAATTTAACATACATTGCATCAAAATTTAAAGGACATAGCACAAGTATAAAAAACAAATACATCCCCTCAGATAATTTACTCAAACAATAGTTTGGTATACGGTAACAAAGAAACAACATCCACTGTATACAAGCAATATAAATTATATGCCCAGTGATGAACTATTTAAAGCCTTGCCTGGACTTCTAACCTCTCTGAGACACCACAACACCCTACAGTCCACACAGATCAAAGTCCTAAAAATAATCACAGGATGTACAACTAAAGGAAATACACCTACACATGTCATGAAACCATAATCGCCTTGACTTGAGAGGCTTATAAACACTTGCTGCAGCCTCTACAAACCCACACATGTCAAGAAGTATTAAAACAACACCCAGTCCACATCATTCACAAATACAATCACCCCTTTGCCCACCCCAAACTGACATCCAGAAATATAATTGTTAATTCTTGGATCACTCACTGGTCCATCCAATCACTCAAACAGTTATTTGGTATATACATCAACAGCTTCCTAGCATTTGCCCTCCTTAGTCTTCCTCTCCCCATGAGAACAACTGTATTGGCTAGTTTGAAAATAATTGGACCCTATGTAAAGATATGTTTTTCTCTTGTGTGATTGACCTAAACCAGTCAGTTTAGAAATACCAAGCATTTACTAACAGTATTACATGTTGCCTCATCCTGTTATCAAAGAAGGAAAACCTGTGGAGCCTGGATTAATATTTATTAATTTTCTGCTCCCTTTCTTCCCAGAATCAGCACCCTTTTGTGGATGACTCCTTCCCCCCAGTGCCCAAATCGCTTTTCTTTGTAAGTTCATCTGGTGAAAAGTGTGAGTCACGGGTGACGCAGTGGCTGCGGCCGCACCAGATTGTCACAGACTCAGACTCTCGCAGTGTTAAGTGGGCCGTCTTCAGAACACCACTGCCCTCTGACATCTCACAGGGTGCGTGAGTCTGGATCCTCAGTTATATTCCCTCTTGTGTAGTGAAGGTACTGTACTTGTAATAGGTATGTTTTATTTAAATTAGGGTAAAGTTTCTAGTACCGGTATGTGTATCTGCTCTTGAAAAGCAATCATATGGCTATGAAGAATAAAATACTAAAAATAATTAGCTTATGGGGGTCATCTATTATGGGTGAATTGGAGGGCTGATTCCTCCATGTGCTATGAAGCATATCCTCTGCCTGTGTACTGTGGTACTACTAATATAATTTTTGCATAGTTTGGATATATTAGTAGCCCCCAGTTCACCTGTACTTTACATACTTTATCATCTTTTCTTTACCTCATTTTGAGGTGATGGGGAGCTCAGGTGCCAGAATAGAAACTGATATGGCAAGAGTGGGAGGCCTATTATAGGTACAAAGCTAAAGGTGGATGGAATATAATGATCTTTGGTGGTATGATTATTTTTGGATGATAATATGTTTTTGGCAGGGAGTGAGAAGAAGCTGCAGAGTAGAGAATGAGTTCCATATAACAAGTAAAATACCAAAGGTGAATGTCACCAAAAGCAAGGTAATAGTCTTCAAGAAAACATGACTGACTGCAACACCCTAAAAGATGAGAGTACCAACCAGGACTGGGTGTCAGAATCTTCGGTGTTGGGAGAACGAAGGAAGTATGAGAATTTAAATACTCATTGGGAACAAGGCATCAGAGCTGTAAATATATGGAAAAACTGAAAGCCATTATACTCTTGTGTTTTTCTGACCTTTGTTGCATATTGGGATACTGAGGATAAGTGCAAGGGGACTTTGTTGTAGGTGCGGTACTTGTCAGGGTTAATTGATGATGACGTGAGTGGTGGCTACTACACGTGCAACTCATTTGTAGCCAGTTGAATATGTGATGCTTGTGTAACCATTAATGTAAACCAGTGATATATATATATTATAACCATATGTAAAACCAGTGATGTGTACAACAGGTGTGCTTGGCAACTGTTGGTTACTGAGTGCCCTGGCGGTCTTGGCTGAGAGGGACGACCTCGTCAAAAAGATTATGGTCACTAGGGATTTCTGTCCAGAGGGTGTCTATCAGGTTAGTCTCACTCCCATCTTTACCCACAGTCTGCCTATTTTTGGGTAATGTGTTACATGGATGTTACCTTTTTTACTTTTACTATAATACTATTATTATTATGATTACATGTATTATTATTTTTTATTATTATCATCATTATTATTATTACTGTAATATGATTATTATTGTGTTCTGAGAATGGTGTGTGTATGGTAGGTGCGGCTGTGTAAGGCAGGACGGTGGGTGACGGTGCTAGTGGATGATCTGCTGCCGTGTGATCGCCATTGCCGACTAGTATACTCACAGGCCAAGCGACGCCAGCTGTGGGTACCACTAATAGAGAAGGCAGTGGCAAAGGTGCATGGCTGCTACGAAGCACTAGTGTCAGGGAGGGCCATTGAAGGTCTGGCCACACTCACAGGTGCACCTTGTGAGAGCCTCCCACTGCAGGTATGATGACAGATCTTCACTCTATCAGCTAAATATGTTTTATTCTCTGAACCTCACCTTATTATAACCTCTCATTTTTCCTTAATTTACCAGTATTATATCTGTCTCTCTGAACTATGTGCCAGCCACTAACTTGCTTCATTTTAGCCTAGAATAGACCTATCTGGGGGGCACTATAGACACACATGGAGATTGATTGATTGGAAGAAAAACATATATTGTAACACAACTGCTGGGGTCTTTTGCCACTGAGGAGAAAGAGAGGGGTGTCCTGTGGTGCAGTGGTTAGGCCGGATGGGGACAGATGGGCAGTTCCTACACACTCTTTGCCCCTAGGAGCAGTAGTAAAAATGCATGGGTAGTGAAAGCCCTGTCCAAACAGACATCCGATCTGAGCAATAGTGAAGATGTATGGGTACAAATCTATTGGTAGAATGGAGTTTCTGTGTGACATCACAGCTATGTTTCTCCACCTGCGGGTCATTTTAATTAGGAATATAGTATTTTATTGTGTCCATGTTTTTTTTTTGTATCAAGGGTAAATGTTTTGGCCAACCAGGAGAGGTAAACTTTTGTATATTTTGGGCAACCAGTACTAATAGGTACTAATTTTTTCCTGATGAGGCAGGCTCATTTTCGAAGTTTTTTTTTTTAGTGTTATGGAACATTATATATCATATTCAAATTAGTTTAAGTAACAAATTTAGTAATTATTCCTCCTGAACCTAAAAATGAAGATATAAAGTATAAAATGAGTGTTTCAACTTACAAGTCAGTTAAAAACTGACTGAAATAACATACAAGTGCTTTTGTAACCAAGTTCTCCTCATGAATGTTTTTTCTTGATCAGTTGTATGCATCAAATTCCTTGACAAATAATCCTATTATGACAGGCATCCTCATCACCTCATGAGGATGACATTGACGAGGATCTGATCTGGGCGCAGCTGCTTAGCTCACGGTCAGCGGGGTTTCTGATGGGGGCATCCTGTGGTGGTGGCAACATGAAGGTTGTTGATGAGGAGTACAAGGCCCAGGGGCTCAGGCCAAGGTCAGTGTGAGGGAAAACTGAGGTCAGTGTGAGGGGAAAACAGAGGTTATTTGTTGAGGTGTAGGTGAAGGAAAGTGCAACAAGGTTTTTGGATTACAAAGTAATATAAGAAAAACACAAATGAGAAAGCTGAAACTTGAACATACACCAGGCTGAGCACTTGCACATGCTTTGGAGTGTTCCACCTGTTCCACCCAGTAGCGAGATATTGTAAATGTGGCAGAACTGTGTGTGTTAGTTCGTGTATACTGTACATGCTAGAAAAATATTTGGATCATCAACTTGCTCCTTCCATAGTGAACACAAATCTGTTTTCTAGTTGACAATCTGAATATTTTACGAGCATGTACGCATGAACCAACACACACACTATGTGGGATTGTTTCCTTAAATGTGTAACCCCTGTTCACCTAGCAGAGAATAGGTACGGGACATAAGTCGAGGAGTTGTGACCTCGCTATCCCGGTGTGTGGAAAAAGGTTCCAGCCTTACCCAAAGATCGGTCACTACGAGCTCTGAGCTCATTCCGGGAGGGTAACAGTTGGTGAGCACGTGTCCAGGACGTTATCAAGACCAGGTGAAACAAACAAACAAACACTGCTGCCACTTTTACGATATCTCACTTCTGAGTGGACTAGCTGGAACTGTTGTTGACTGTACCTGCCTCAGCAGGGATTTTGTATAGAGCTTTTTTACCGTATATGTTGTGCTGTAAAGATAAGGAATCCTGAGTTGAGATACAACGTGATGTTTTCCGTGAATGATGCGTGGGTTGTGTAGCAGTGGTTGCACTGATACTCTCATATAAGACAGAAAGAAATGTATCTGGCAACTTAACCTTTTGCCTTCACACAAATGTGTCAAAGACGGGCAACGCACGACACTACCTCTCATGCTGGGTGTCTTCTCACATATAGATGTTGTCATTCTACCACTCGTAGTTCACATACTAATGACTGTAGGAAGCTGATTTTGGCCTTGTTTTAAAGCTTGGGAGTTGTATTATGGCAAACTATGTTAATAAATAGCATTAAACACAAACTATATGCAATAACGGTGAGTAGAATGTTAGCTGATATGCAATAATTTTACGCTCTACCAGTAAAAAACTACTACTAACAAAGAATAATAAAGATTGATTCATTTTGATTGTTCTGTAGCGTAGGTGAATAAATGCATGGCTATGAATGGAAACTGGTAATAAATACCAAAATGGAGACCATATTTTTTTCTATTTTCCACTCGTTCACAATAACTTATGTGTGCTATGCATACACTGAGAGTTGCTCTGGATGAAAGCAGGGCTAGAATCAGCATCTACCAACTCCCGACAATCGCTTTACACCAAGTGCCTATCATCAAACACAATAGAAGCGGGAAAACATTTAGTTATAAATTTATTTATTTTATGATGGGCAAGCCTGTCATCTGTACGTTTCAGCATCAAAATTTGATGATGGTTGGAATGGCATAGTGTTAAGTCTGGGAAAAGAGGAGTCCAAGTACTTTGTTTAGTTTACCAACATAATGGTATTAGTACTGTACTATCTTTTGAGTTGCATGTCTGAGGCCTTCCTGCTTAGGCAGCCATAGCCGAAGCTGACTCGGATCCTGTTTACGGTGCAATAGCTGCGGAGTGAGGGGCACAGGGAACCCCTCCTCTGTAAGATTTCCCTAGCATAAGGGCTACCTCCAGTGTGGAGATGAAGACCTGATATAAAAAAAAAATACTATCTTCGTGGATAGGACTGCCTAACCCTACTAATGTTAATGCTACTTTATGCTACATATTGCATCACTTCTTTCTTACATATCCTGTTCCATTTGCTTATCACACATCATTAGAGGTAATTGCCTCCTCTTTCTACAGTCCACATTACAGTACTGATCTAAATTTCTATACACCTATTTATTTCATACCAGTATACTTTCTTTTCATACAGTTGATCACTCCACACTTCAAAACTTCTCTGTGACATTCCACCCTTTTCATACAACTTCTGTAGCTCACTTAATCCATGACATTCATCCAGGCTGCTATCCTAAGATAGGGTTCCATTTCTCTTTATGCATCAATTAGATCTTTCGATCATATTTAATACCGGTACTTAGATTAAAGACACTATCACTCAGACCTTTCTTCATTTCTGAACTAGCCATTCTTTCTCTCAGAATACATGTTAGGGATTCTGAAGCATGTGAAGATCTACAAGTTAATTAAGGATCTGTAGCATAAAAAATGTGTTCCCCCCCCCCCCCACTAATGTAGGTTTGCTTTACAACTGTCATGGTTGTTTATTTAATGACATGATGTTTACAGTATTGGTATCCTTTTCAACAGACATGCATACTCAGTGTTAGACGTGCAGGACTTGGGTGGAGTGCGGCTGCTGCGTCTGAGGAACCCTTGGGGCCACTACTCCTGGCGGGGGGACTGGTGTGACGAGTCAACCATTTGGACCCCTGAGCTGCGTGAAAGACTTCTACCACAGGGAGGCAGTGACGGGGTCTTTTGGATCTCATTCCAGGATGTACTCAAGTCAGTTTCTATCAGAAATGTAACATAGTTTAAAATAACTATTATTGTCTCTAATTTCCAATCTGTTAAAGTCGTATCTACAAATACCATCATATTTCTTCAGCTTGACTGAATTCAGACTTTCTAACTTGTATGTACTGCTTCTCCTTCTTTGCTGCTCATGTTAATTTTTTTTATGCAAAATAAGAAGTTAGTCACTTTAATTGAAACATGCCTGAGCAGTCGAGGAATAAAGATGGTAGAGAGAGATAGAGTCAATTGTGTTTTTGGTAGCAGTTCATGAAATCATGACTCTAGTCCAACTGACATTTCTTCATTACATATATGCAATTTTGCAAAAAAAAGTGTAGAAAGAGCATATATGGTAAATACATAATAAAATAAAACAAATCATATAGCCTAATGGATAATGCAATATACACTGTAATGTGTTCTTTTATCAGCAATATGATAGAATATGCAAAAATTGGTAATAAACAAACAATACTGTATGATCTAAATTATATGTCTGGTGGGTGAGAGGACATCCCAGGTGGACAAATTCATCTCTCTCTCTCTCTCTCTCTCTCTCTGAATACAGCAGAGGCAAAACTGTGCCACTTCTTATGTTCCCTCCACTCACTGAATCAGGAGAGTACTGAAAGGAAGATAAATAATTTAATTGCCTGCTGAGACACCTCACAATAAAAATTGGGATACCACAGCATCCTACGGGATCAGAAAAGGCTTAAAATCCTCTTACTTGAAGATTAATTTAAACTCCTGTACAATCAGGCTATTTATTCAAAAGTTATGGCTTATTTCATGAACTTGCACGCTCTCAACTCTTCAGGCAGAGCACACGAAATTCATGTGGCCAAAAGGGATGCATAAGTTTCAGATGAAAGCCACATATATTTTAGCTTCATCTATATAGACTGAAGGATCCAGCTGAGGCCATAGGAAAAAAAAAATAGAAATAGTGAATGAAGACTGGTCAGAATGAGAGAGAAATAATACATGGTTTACCCGACATGCTATATAACCACAGTACCAAACCCCCTCACTTTTGTATTTTTTTATTTGATGTTACCTGTAATTTCTTTCCAAATACATACTTTCTTAGAGAGAATTATTTTCTGGGCTTTGACAGGGATTCTGTAGCTTAAGTGGTTGAGACCGCCTTGGAATGCATTTCAAATTAGTCCATAATATGTGTGCATTACCAGTAATTATTTGATTAAACTTTCATCTTCGCAGTACTGTATGTTCATATTGCATTAATTAATTCTGAGCTTTATTAACATTTCATATGCCATTATTAGCTGATTATTATCTCATCGTTTAGTCTTTCTTTTGTTCTAATTTGATTAATGTTGTCAACAGGTATTTTGATTGTATTGATATCTGCAAGGTGCACAGCCACTGGTCAGAGGTGAGGGTGACAGGCACACTCCCCTCCCTTGCTGACCGTCGTGCCCTCACTCCTACTCTCATCACTGTTCTTGAGCCTACTGAAGTTGAATTCACACTCTTTCAGGAAGGACACAGGTATGGGATTGAAACCTGGGTGTGTGCTGACAGCTATATGGTCATGTAAGGTTTTGTGGTAGTTGTGAGAAACTAAGATTAGCTGTCAGAAGATGAAAGTTATTCATCATCATCTCTAACACTTTTTTTTCCCCCTGCAAAACCCTCTCTAAGGGATGGTCATGACAAAACTTACTCCAGGTTACTTTATCAAGACATGATCTTTATGCCCATACTACAATGCTTCTTACATCCATGAAAGTTTTTCCTCAACATATTGTTCCAATGTCTTCCTCCATGCCGTAGGTGGTCTTCCACTTTTTTTTTTTTTTTTTTTTTTTTTTTTTTTTTTTTTTTTTATACCTCGACCTCGGGACTGTAGACTATCAGTAGTTCGTGACTCTTGCAAGGCCCCGAGATTAAAGAGTGTCACACTAGATGAGACAGTGGAGCTTCATGGTGTTGGTAGATTCTCTTCTGTCCCACTAGATGACGACACCTTATTTTTACACGTCACTATCAGAAGAGGGGAGCTACATCGTCACTCACAGCATCTTGGAATATGGTTGGGCATCTTCTATGTTATGAGTTACGACGATGTAGGGGGTATTTTCTTGACGTGTTGGCGTAGCCAGGATACTTGACGGACAGCAAGACCCATCGGTTTCTCTTGGACTCGAACCTGGGTCCATGAGATTCACAGTTCGTCGCTGTATCCACTCTGCCTTGTAGTCATTCCACACAATACTCCCATGTATTATCCTTCTCAGCATTCTATCATTATGTATTATGATGCATAGGTTAACTGTGCAAATTCTTTTGTTCTTTTTGGGATGTATATTATGTCTTAAAACTTTGGTTTCATGAATTCTTCCTCCAAACACCATTACTTTACTTTTCCCTACATTATAACTTTAGATTTAAAGAAAGAATAGAATGGGTAGTTTATGTATTATGTAGAACTGATAGTAATGTGGATGGGTAGTTCAATTGTTGTAAATAACTTTATACTGTATAGAATATTTAGTGTTTTTTTACTGACCTTGTGACCTTTGCATTGTTTATAATGTAATAAATACTGTATATTTTTACTGATCCCAGAGTTAGATGCATGTATGGGCACTTGGTGTCTGTCCTCTTAACTTATTTCAAAATTTATGAGTAGAATGGTGAAGGTATGAAATATTCCCCTCTGGCTACGCAGGAACTCGGAGAACTCACAGAGGTCTCCACTGGACTTGTGTGTAGTGTTGTTCCGCACCACAGCATCTGCCAGCCCTGCAGTGGGAGCGCTAGTGAAGCACTCAAAGCGGCAGGTGCGTGGCTTTGTCGGGTGTCATGCCATGCTGGAGCCTGGAGCATATATTGCCGTCTGTCTTGCCTTCAATCACTGGCATACCGGTAAGAGCACTTCAAAGTTAATGTAGCTTGACGCTCCTTTGATTCCGAGTCGGTCCCTTTCGGCATTTCAACTCTCCTTTCTTTTCTTCTTTTTCCTTTATGCCTGCTCTTCCCCTGTTCCTCCTATTTCCTTTTCCTTCCTCCTCTCTAACTGTTCCATTTGCAATGTCAATATCCTACCTCCAGCCTTGAGAGCCTGGACCAGTAGGCTGTAGTCAAATCTTCGTTCTTTCATTACATGAAGGTGTTGATATTGAAACAACTTTGAGGAAATGAAAGGCTTCTAAAATAGCATTAAAGCTTTACCTATTCAGCCACTTCATATTTTGCTCCTTGACAATCTCTCACCAGTTTACTCATTTCTTGCACTGCATTCTCACAAAAATAAACTTTGTGTAGTTACCTCATTTTTGACAGATGGGATATACCTGTATAGTTGTTGTTGTTGTTGATGTTCTCCCAGGGCAGAATGGCCTTCTGCCCCACAGACCCCCGGTACACTACTGTTAGTTAGTGAAATCACCAAAGTTGTCAGAATTGTGAATAACTCTGTTATCAACACATGAGTGCAAAAATGGAGAATATTCTGTTAATGTGTGCTATTTTATCATGTCAGGCGTGGATGCATCCGAGGGCTACCCAGGGTATGTGTTGGCCATTCACAGCAGCAAGCGAGTTGCTGTGGAGCAAGTATCTGCTCCAGCCTCTCTCTTGGCTGACTCCTTGGTCAATCTGTGCCTGACCAAAGGGCAGAGACATGAGGGCCGGCAGGGCATGACTGTCTACTATCTCACTAAGGTACGGTATTGCAATAATTGGACTCCTCTCAAGGTCTCTGTTCTTAATATGTGGATTTGTGCATCTTGAGAATCCATCACAGTTAAATGGATAAGGGTGGAGACACTAGACTCTAGAGGGAATTATGATGGAGTAAAGTGCAAAAGTTGTGGACAGGGTGTTTTTCCTCTCTTATCCATTCCCTTGTGTATCTGTTACTTGTTCCCTAATACTGCATAGCACACATTTGTTGAGGGAGCATGGATATTTATTTGAGAGCTTTCTAATTTTGTCCTGATTATAATGAGTTTTGTTTTTTAAATATGCATTAATGCTTATCTGTTCCACTTAAATGAAGTTAATGGTAAGGCAATGCCTATCTTAAATTTTTTTAGGTATCCAGTAACATTATCACAGATATGGTAACCATAATATATTTAATATGATTTAATATTTGCTTTAGTAATTTAGGAAATGCAATATTAGATGATATGTATATGGGTGTGTGTGTCAATGCAGGGATGGGCAGGCCTGGTGGTCATGGTAGAGAACCGACATCCTGACAAGTGTATCCAGGTCATGTGTGACTGCCGGGAAAGCTACAACGTTGTCTCTACACGTGCTCAACTGAAGACTGTTGACTCTGTGCCTCCACTGCACAGGTCAGTTGTATATCTAACTGACCTTTATATCAATCACAGTTCAAAACTGTATTTAGGTGTTCTTCTGATGTGACACACCTGCTGTAGCCACCCCCAAATGGGGCATTCCTGGCTGGAAATAAGATGCCATTCTTTTATTCTTTCTATCTCTCTCATATCTAGGATTATTTAGACTCATTACTTAGTGGTAACATTCTCTACAGTGTGTTTATTCTTACTGGGTTATAATTGTGGACAAGATTGGTAATATCAAGATGTGTCTACCAGGCAAGTGATCATCGTACTGACCCAACTGGAGAGCAGTGGAGGGTTCAGCATCGCCCACCGCCTCACACATCGCCCCTCCCACTCTGGCGGACTCCACGACTGGGGTCCACCAGGAACCAATCATGATCCCACCATTGATGGACTCACTCATGGACTACATTCTCCCAGGCCTATCTGAGAACTACCAAAGGTGACTAAGTAGTATAGTACAGCATCAGTTTAATTGTTCTAAGCAACAATACCAGATCCAGCTAAGACAGACTTGTTATTGGTATCTGGATTCCCAGGCTGAACAAATCTTAAAAGCTATGCAGATGCAACACAGCCACAACTACTCATCTAAACAATGCAACTCATTTACTTTGATAGATTTACAAGGAAACTTACACACTCACCTACATATACTCTCTTTCTGTGTCATAAGAGGATTCATGAACATGGTGAAAGACTCATCAAACCATGGCATAGTTAATTAACTGACTCATTCAGAGACTCACTTCTTATTTAGGTTAAAAACTCACACAGACTCACTGGACACCCAGACTGATATAAAAACTTGGAGAGAAACAGGTTACGTACTTCCCACACTTGAGGAGCACATTATACATATATATATATATATATATATATATATATATTTTTTTTTTTTTTTTTTTTTTTTTTTTAACTGAATGAACTTAATTGTGTTGTGATTGAGGCTATATTTGGACCTGGTCTCCAGGTGTTATAATGCCATGTGTTCATCCTTTGGGGCAAGAGTGGTTTCAAGGGACTAATTTATTTATATTGGATCTCGTCTTTAAAATAAATCTAGTAAAGTTATGTATTATGCCAGTATATTAAAAGAAAGGGAGATGGCACTTACACAGAGCCAAAGACCATTGAATTTCATTAAGCCAAAGCTAGATAATATTGCACACAGCAAAAGCCATAGCCATTAGAACGTTTATGAAGCTTAAATGGAAACCAGATTATTGTCATTTGTTATAACCACCATTTTCTATCTTCAGAATTTCAGATACCCATAGACCAGTTTATTTTCATAGCTTTTCAGTAGTAGTTCATTTATATAAAATGTTTTGGACCTTTTTTATTCTTGGCCCTTGTGCCATAACCAGCATTTTTGGGGCAAAGCCAGGGTCATGCATTTGAAAAGATTTAAGCTGAAGCCATTGGAATTTTTTTAAGTCATATTCTTGACCTATATTCCGTGGCTTCCTGAAGCTGAGGTCATTGTCAGTCCCATGTCTAACCAGAGCTTTATGCCAGTCCTTGCTAGTAAGACTGATTATCAGTTAATATTACAGTTACTTTGTATTCAGCTAAAGGAAGCTACCCACACTTAAGGATGAATAAAACAGCATTTTGTTTGAATGAAGAGATTATTACTCCTTCTTAATTGTTCTCATAATGTGATATGGCTGAACGATACAATAATGGTGGGTGCAATAACTCCCTTTGTTTTAATAATACTGTTAGTAATTTAGTTTGCCTTTATCTCAGGTTTTATCATTGACATACTATTCACAGTTTTGCTTGTTTGTTCTAGCTGGTTTACCCAAGATATACTCTATATATGTTATTTACATATTTATGAATCACTTTGATTTTTTTCTTATTTTTCTGTACTTCAGAACACTCCCTTCCTCCTACACTGAGCCATCCTTTCTCATTTATACAACATCATTCAAGTTACTGTACTGAGAACTTGAACCAATGTTTTGTTTCTTTCTCTCTCTCTTTTCTTTTTTGGCTTCTGATGCCATTTTCCTCCACTTTATGCAGATAGATGT
This sequence comes from Petrolisthes cinctipes, assembly GCA_033782935.1. Taxonomy (NCBI): domain Eukaryota; kingdom Metazoa; phylum Arthropoda; class Malacostraca; order Decapoda; family Porcellanidae; genus Petrolisthes; species Petrolisthes cinctipes. Next base: position 3,543,734 of record JAWQEG010000106.1, read on the forward strand.
GTCTTATACATACTTTGTTCAGTATTTTATGTAAGATTTTTATTAATTTACTCTGTATGATTTTCTTTGACCATAATTACTAGTACATCAAAAGCAACTAAGTAAATTTTTTTCATTTTTGGCTCTCCACTGTGGGGTTAATATTTGATATATAAGACTGAAATTTATATTTGGTGAGTAAAATCTGTCTCTTTCAGTGTTTATGGATGAAATATGCCTTGGTGAAAAATAAAAAATATTTACTTTTTATGTGCATGGAGCACAAGGCAGTCACGAGCAATTATGGTTTTTAGGGGTTATGTTTTAATTGAAATAATTTTTTTCTTGTGGGGCAGGCATAATAGTTTGATGTTAGGTTGAGGAAAATATTTAAGGCATACCCTTATTGTTCAAGAGCTTTAGTTAGCAGTGGAAAACAAAAAGTTCTAAAGTTTCTTGTCTCACCTTAACACGTAGAATGGCCTATGTCTTGGATAATATACTTGAATAAACACCAGACAATTTCATGTTCCAGGAAAAATATCATTGCCTAAGTATAATTGCTGCCATGCAGGATTTATTGTGTATATTTGTCAATGTTTAAGCAGGGTTGATAGTATATTTTTGTCATATTGCAAGAGTATTTAGATTACAGAATATTTTCATCTTTCTCCACATAGCTACAATATTTAGATAATAGTTATAACTCCATAAAGGATATTATATTATATTTTCAGCAGTTATCATACAGTTATACTGTATATTTTAAAATATTATACAGGAGCTACAGTAAAGAACATTGCTCCAAGTTGCCTTTGTAACTCAGTCATATCCAAAGTCCTTTTTATCTTACTTGCCTAATAACTTATCTTCATTACAGATTATTTAACCAAGTTTAGTTAGTTCTGTTGAACTCTAGTGAAACTGGAGTTACCACTGCAGTCATGCAATTGCATTTATATGAGATTCTTTATATACAGTATTTTGCAACTGGTCACCAACCACACTCAGGCTAGTTAGTTCCACAACATGTGAATTTGAGCGGTTACAGCCTTATGTAATAATCAAGATGAAGGCAGATTATGGAAAAAATGCAGGTGTTCCCACCCTCAGACAATGACTGAATGACTTATATATATATCTAACACCAGTCAGATTTTCTTGTCAGAGAAAGCATTCTTAATGTCTTAAGTTTAGCACTAAGGAGTTCAGCCATAAATAATGGATAAAGTCTTTGATATGGTACTTAAACTAATACCAGATGATTCTTAATGACAGAGGAAATCATTGTTATCCACCTCACGGGGCATAGGACCAAGCAGTTGAGTATTGGTAAGGGCGAGTGGGATTATCAGAATGCTTACACTGTAGGATCAGTGATGTTCAGGTGCAATACCAAGGGCTGTGTACAATCACAAGCAAAGGTTCATCAACATTCCCTCCCACCATTATGTTTCTACTACCTAAAATATTCTTTACACAAAGTACTGTGTCATACATCATAATAGGTTTCCTCTCCTAACTGTTATGATTGTTGGAGAAAGTAAACCTTTTAAGAGCAATGTATATGTATCATATTTACTGGGTGTGTCATGGAATATATGCTCTCAACTGTACAAATGATCACTCATATTAACCAGGCTGTGCTTGCTGGAGCTTCTGATAATTAAGGAGTTTAATTATCTCCCAAGGTACCATTTAATAATTCATAGCTTTCTGACCCACTAGGACAAGATATGAAGGATAATTTAACAAACCATAGTGTAGACTAAAAATCCGTTTCAGGAGAAACCATTATTGTCAACATTACACCTCCAACCTGAAGAAGTACAGTAATAGCATCAACAAGAAAATCTTTTCTTTGCTACGGGGTAGTGTGTACCTGTACTTCAAAATAGTGTTAACGTATATAATGTGTTCTGTTGTGGGTATGAAAAGCATCTGCTTCACATGTGCACTGCCCATTGTCTGTGAATGCACTCCTTTTTCCAAGGGTTGCATGGAGTGTGAGTGGATAGCCACAGTAGGAAACAGAGGGAGAGCAAGTTAAATAAAGGTTAGTTATTGATGATTTTTACTGCTGTTCTTGTATGGGTTGTTGGTGTTAGCAGTTGGTAAATCTAAAATATGTTAAAAATGTGTTCTACTGTATTCCCTTTATCCAGCTTAAATTTGGAATTCATGATTTTGAGATGCATTTTAAGTTTAGGGAAGGAAACATGAGTGAAGCACAGCCAAAAGCAACCATACTTCTCAGAGAGCTTCACCAGGCAGTTAGTTGTAGCTGTGACATTAATAGTGATTTGGCAAGCACCATGTTGCCTGAGAGATGCATTTCTTACTGCAGATGGAGAGTTAGATATCATTCCTGATACAACCAACAGCTGTATCAAGCACCACCACCTGTAAAAGGAAATGGTATAGGCTCTGGTACCTTGGGTAGTAGTGGGAAGATTGGCTTAATATGGTTGCTGTCCCATACTGTCAGGAATACTGAAGGGTTATACATTTGTTTGGAATTGGACTGGAATTATTTAATATATTGGAGTAAATTGAGGGAGACTGAAGGAACATAATGCTTGAGCCAAGTGTCAGCTCTGAAACAGAAGACCTGAAGTTAAGAAAATACAGTAACAAGAAGTTAAAGATAGTCTGTCTCATCATTGTAGTTATAGGTACACAGGTAACAATATACAGTACATTCATTATTTTTACCTTAGGGAAGAAAATAATGAAAATACCAAAATGTTAGTCATCATTCTCCATGGTCAAGGCTTGAACCTGGTGGCCAGATCTTTCCCCTCGTTGCTCCATTTATCTTGAAACTTGGCATTGCATGGCTTGTCAGGTCCTTTTGTACATAGACATAAACTCTTCATGAACAGTGTAATATAGTGTACTTTAGCATGTATCTAGTAATGTATTAAAGAAATAGAATCACCAATATTTATTTAATGCAGTACTGTAAGAGGAAATACAGTACAGTACAGTACTTTGTACAGTGGTGTCTTTTAGGCTGTTGATGTACATTTACAAGAAGTCATGTTATTGTCAAGCTGTACATTATAATGTATTTGTATTTCACACTGAATATGTATGTGGCAGATTACAACTGCAACGTTTCAAAGAGGAACTGGTGTGTTTCATTGTAATAATTTTATCATGAAGGTTTTTCTATGAGAGAGGTACAATAGTATGGTAGAGATCATAGCATAGAAAGCATCATGACAGTAGCAGATTTCTTTGTAGACCTCCAAAGGCAGACAGTAGGCTGCATTGAAGAAAATAATCTCGGAGTACTCAAAGGAATTGTAGCCAGCCAGGTGTGTGCTTGGTCATGTGTAGGTATGGTGGAAATAAGCTGCTGCTGCTGCATTTTGTTGCCTTAATAACACATGAGGTGAAATAGCATATAAAATTTCTTTCAAATTGTATACTATACTACATTTTATGTCTACTTTATTCTATATGTGCTTGACATTATATCCAAAGTCAGTCATTTCCAACTAACACTACCAACAAATATTACCACCAAACTCTACAGCTCTGGGTGTGCGATGACACTGTTCACGATTATGGCCTATTTCTTGGTATGCCACCCTGACCCGTGCCTACCACCTTTTACTACTCATTCCCAGTGTCATGGTGTGGTGATGTATCCCCCAATAATGTCTTTATTTATGTTAAGGTTATGTAAACCTTGCAGGAGCATTAAATTATTATCCTCATGGAGCCATTACCGTAATTGAACTGCTCTGGTATCTGCTATTAACATGCTATTTCCTCTAGTAATTTTCATGTGCAATCACAAGCAAAAGTTTGCCAGCACCCATGGCTTGTATTATGATTTTGTTATTTATACTAACTTGCATGCAGCACCCTCTGTCATCACAGCCTACTTCCCATTCATTCTCACCATGGCTGATGATTCAATAGTCTTCTGTGTGCTAGACCTTACTGGGAATATGGTGGCAGACTTTGGCTTGTGCTTGTACTCTGGACTTAGGGTGCCAGTGTGTGTGTGAGTAAGTGATTGTGGCATGGCGTAGCAAAGCCTTACTGACTGAATGACCAACTGTTTGACTGGAAGGATGGCCGACCAACACTGAGCTGTACAAACATATGCCATTTTCAAGATTACTGGTACCCGATTATCCTTGTAGAAACAGTCAGACAGCCACTCCACCACCACCTCCACCACATATACTGTTGCTATTACTGTCACCACCAGTACCACCAACACCACCACCACCACTGTAGATATGTTCATAAAAAATCTTATATATTTTAGGTCATTAAAGGCAAGTGAGTGAGTGTTGACAGCACTTAGTCTTTCATGGCACACTTTGGTCACATCTGCACAAAGTGTTGCAGTCTTGGGTCACATTCAAGAACAGAGTCGTGATATACCTGAAGAATATGTAGCCTGAAATTTGTGTATTTCTTCATCTGTTGAAGATGTATGAAATCAGTTGCTTTTGAAGAAATCACCAAAAATGACATTATGTAATATTCAAAACTAAAATTCTTGCCTTGTATTCTGTAGAACAATGTTAATATTTATTTTCCTTCATATTGAGGATAGTAACTTGTAACACTGTATACCACCATGTATAATTAGCAGGTTCTGAAGTTTTGGATATACAATGACTCCGTTCTGGAACATGACCCCTTGTTGCGTTAGGTACTCATGACTCCTCTCCCCACCTCATCCCTCTCACCCACTAGCATTTTGTAATTATTTATGTATACAATATAATATATATATATATTACATTATTATACATATCTATATTTTCCACTCCAAGAACTCATCACAAGGAGCATCAGAGAACTGCTGAGGGCAGTTATAACTGTGTATAGAATTTTGAGCCCATTGTTACACTGGATTAATTAGTTAATTGACCACCGATTTGTGATTAAAATATTGATATAAATTGCTTGAAGTTTATAGTTTACAATGCTTTGACCATTGCTACTATTAGCACAACACTACAGGTATAATTTCTTCTGGCAATTATACAGGGTGTATCACGAGGTATATCATTAAATTACACCAGAGATATAAAATATAATTTTGAGTATAATTTGTTGTATAAAGTATGCTGTGTGTGATCTCAGTAAAGTACAATGAATACTGATAAACACTATTTTAACTTGTGTTGTCAAATGGCGGTGAGCTTCGGAGGGAGTGGTAGCCTAATATGGTTTTCGGACCAAAGAGGCCTTATTTATTTCATCTTAATAATTTTTATCATTATTGCAATATTTATGTGATGTTCTATAACGTACATTGAACCAGGCCTGTATAAATAATATTCGACGAAATATGATTAATATCTTTTGGAGATTAGGTAAACTTTACCGACATAACGCCAGCTGCAAGTCTTAGCATTTCCCTACATTTCACGGATTTTCTTCTTATACAGGCCTGGTATTATCCCTCTGCATTGAAAATATGATTCAATGTACGTTATAGAACATCACATAAATATTGCAATAATGATAAAAATTATTAAGATGAAATAAATAAGACCTCTTTGGTCCGAAAACCATATTAGGCTACCACTCCCTCCGACGCTCACCGCCATTTGACGACACAAGTTAAAATAGTTTTTATCAGTATTCATTGTACTTTACTGAGATCACACACAGCATTCTTTATACAACAAAATATAAGCAAAATTATATTTTATATCTCTGGTGTAATTTAATGATATACCTCGTGATACACCCTGTATATAAAGTTCAAGGCAACATTACCTGACATTAACACACACACACACACACACACACATTACTCTTTCCTTACCATAAAGTATATCTGCATACAGAAAACACTCACTGTATTGTATACCATTGATGAAAATTTATTATATACAATGTTGTATTTTCATCTTAAAACTGACACTGTATAGTTACTAAAATTTTCTGCACCTTTACTGTTTGATACATTATGACACACTGAATAAAGCATTGAGTACTCTAGTTTTACAAACTAACAAGAGCCATGGCAATTATTCAGGTACCCATTGAAATTAAGGATGCATAATAATTTTTCAGTAACTATGCACTCATTCATGATAAATGAAATGTATTGGACAGTCACAAGCCAAAAATTAGTAGCATTCCTTGCTTTTGTTGTACTGTATTATGTTCAATTTACCTCATGTCTCAAATGTATCAACTTTTTATTTTTGCCACGACCGCCTTCCCCTCTTGCCTCCTTCACAACCATTTATTGAACAGAGAACTTTATAAATATTATGTATTTGTTTAAAAAATTAAATATGGGAAGGAATTGTCTACTCATTTTTGCTTGTGACTGTGATGGAGATACAGTATTTTCAAACAAGGTGAGGTAATGGACCTTCCTGTAGTTAATGATAGACAGTATTATTCAGCTGAGGAAACTTATGCACATGATAATGAAAATATAAACATTACAATTCTGCTATTTCTTGGTACAGTATACAGTATAATACAACAAATAGATGAAGGAAACAGGAGGTACAGTTGCTTCCACTTTTTTTGATAATACCACTTCATATGTTCATCACTTGTGCAGCTTGATCAGATACACACAAATGCATATATTGCATACTGTGATAACCTTGTGCTTTGTGATTACAGCACACCAAAATTGTGGTGTCCTGTAGAATATACTGTATAACTTCCAGCACATCATCTATCGGCACACTCATTTGTATACTTACAATACAAAAGGGTATTTATATTATGTTGTTAAATCTGTTTTACCAACAGTGTCACTCTGGGCATGTATATACAGTTGTAGCCAGGGATTTGTGACCTACTACAATCTTAACCCATTCTTGTGACACGATACTTGCGATGTGATTGTGATGAACCTGGAAGGTGCAGGTACCAAAGAAGCTATTTCTATTTGCATTATGCATCATATTTAGGAAAATGGTAAGTGTAGTTTGTGGGCAATAATACCCTGGCCACAGCTCTACATTTACAGTAGTGTACTGGCATGAGCAAAAGTTTAGTGACACTTCTTATTTCAGTGCAGTGTTTTTGTAATTTTGCATAATCTTTACATATGTAGCACTTTCCCTCTTCACAGCTTCCTACTTCTTCACAACTATAATTGGTGAATCATCTCTGTGCATGATTCAGAATTATGATGCTGCAGGAAGGGAGTGTCATTAAGTTTTTGCTCGTCTTTACAGTCAAGTTTTCATAATGCTTTCAGAGCTCTATAATTCACCATGTTTCCACAATTAGTCAGTACTTGGTGCCAGACTGACTTCACTCAGAGTGTGTGTGTATGTGTGTGCATGTATGTACATGAATGAGCACTTGTGTGCCTGTGTGCATGTTCGTAGTGTCCTCGATGTTGCAGGTTTATGTGAACATCAACCAACAATATGTTTTAGGCATTGGTCCCTTGGCATCATCTTTATTTGCACATTTTCTTTAAGAATTTCAGTTTGCATCACTGATTTGGGATGTCATTATTCTTTGTGTGAGATGTTAAGAGAATAATATGCTTGTGGCACACTGGAGGTGACTGAATCCTCCAATGTATGCTAAGAAATGGGACAAGTCAATTAAATTTATGTAACCTCTTTCTTGGATTAGTTTGGAAGCATCAGTTGCCTCAATTTTGCCAAACTATAGTCCCTCCTTAAGCTAGGGCAGAGATTCATTAGTGACAAAGGAAAAGTTATAACCTCTGAGCTTGGCTCAGAACTCAGCTTGGTAAATTAAACTAAATTCAACGCATATGTGTTGTAGGTTCAGGAAAAGTAAGTTACAAACTATGCTTGTGAATAAAGTCAAGGGAAATTGAATTTTTCCATATGAAGTTTTCAGCTTTAATTAGCTAGTGAAGAAATTTTCCCTTATAATACCAGTGTCACCCAAGCATTAAAAGTACAATATCAACCACTGCACTGTTCTTGAGAGCCACTGCTGCTGCTACATGACAATAAGCTATTACAATAACTTCCCCACAAGCTCAATGTAATTCACTCGTGCCAAATGATGATACCTCTTATCCAGACAGGTTTCTCACGGCAGTGCAGTGTGTTAGACGTGACATTCTGCAGGAATTTTCATGCTCAGAGATATCGTAATTAAAAGTGTGCTAACCATACAGTCTTAAAAATCTGTTGAACAAGAATAGTGAACAGTTTACGAATAGTCACACAGTGAGAGAGCATGGCATGTTCAATAAAGCTTTAGATAGATCAACTGGCACCATTTTGGAAAAGAGTTTCCAAGGACCCAGTCTTTTGCCAAGTATCATCCAATATCTCGGGCATATGAAACAAGCAAAGAAATAAGAGCAATGTATAATATTATACATAATACAGTACCTGTACAGTGTTTATCATTTGTTAACATGATGTCAGTCTTGTTAGCAGTAATTCCAGCAAAAGTACATTGTTATGGACTATACCAATTTATTGAATTAAGGTTGCCAGATACTAGCATGGGCTAAAATTGGTGCACGATATGTTTTATATATTTTGAACCAAAGAAGCGAAGGTCACCGATGCAATAGTGTACAATAATCAGCAGTTGTTCAAATGTTTTCAGTTTGCATCATACCCCATGTGCAATGACACTTTTGTGATCTAATGTAAAGTCATGGTCAATAATCATTATCCATATGTGGGTATCTCAAACAACTTGCTGTCTAATGTTTTCATGTTTTCATATAATGTTATTGTTTTAGGTAGTGCATAGCTGATTGTAGTAAATTAAAAGATGGCACTTAACCTATATTTATTTAAAAGTTTATCAACTAAGGAACAGAGGGAAGCTGTCAAACTCTTACGTGAGTAAACCCTATATGGATGATTATTTTTTACCATGACTGTACAATGGTATGACGAGGAGTTAGCATAAGGTATCTTTTTAGTACAAGAATATTCTGTTAACTATTGCAATGCACTAACACTTGAGGGTGTCTTGAGTTTGTTAGTACTGTATATATCAAATTCTATACTGTACAGTGTAATCTTAATACTAAAATGATATCCTATGCCATTTCCACTTCATACTTCATAGGTGAGCTCAGAATTAGAACTCATGACTGTACAGGGTCTTATGCAAAAACATCAATAGGAAATAAATAAGTGATGATGATGACCCATGAAATGGCTTCATGTATTGTGTATGGGACCATTGTACTGGCCATTGCCATTACCTAGTCAATGACCGTTCTTGCATCTGGTCCACATTGCTGTGAAACGTGGGTCCCACTTTAGTGAAATCTCGGTGTGGATCAGTACAGTATGTGTAAGTAGCTGTGGAAATGTGAAACTGGAGTGAATGTTCAATTGTCATATCCCTTATTTCCCGCTGCCCTGGTCTGTCTTCTTTGCAGTTTCAACATTGTTTGATCTACCTAAATGCCATGTTACTCATAAGGTATTATTTTTTCATATTTAGCCATTAAGGGTCATCGTATTTACATTCTCCTCCCATGATTTTTTACACTTATGGCAAACATAGCATCAGATTCCTCTCATCAGTAGGTAGTGAGGAGGAATTATAGGTTCTTAGGTCATTTATAAATTGAATAAAGTGTCACTCATTGTCAAGATGTTATCACATGTTTTATTTACCTCAATACATTACAGCTCGATTCTACGGAAGAGGATCACTTGCATGCTGTGTATTATTGCGGGGGTTGCCTTATTTTCTACGAAGATGTTGCTTGTTGGTCTCATGTTTTGTCTCCACATGGCTAACATATCTTCTCAAAGTCAATACATTGTTGAAATGGATGTAAGAAATGATAACTAGAGAAGCACTTGGATATTGATTGGACTCCCAAAAAGTCAGAACTTCAGACAACAGAGGCACCTTTCCCTCTACTGGCGTGACGCGTGAGTAATGCGATGAGCAGCTGTATTTACTTGAGTGTACAGATGTCTATGGCTTGAACTCGATGGAGTCTTGTTGACGAGCAGGCTGCATGCTAACCCATTCCGCCTCTACCTTGCTTCCAGTCTCGGGTAACTCCCTGACTTCTCAGTCACATTCTTTGATAATTTTTTATATGTGTTCCCCCAGCTGTTTGGGTATCAGACCAGACAGTGGTGCACTGGTAGGTGTGAGTGGTTTGGGGTGGATGTGTTCTGTAGTTGTTGGCATTAAATATAGTCTTTTCTAACAGTTGCAACTCATGAAGTTATCCCTGCTGCATCTACTTATCTTTTTTATAATATATTATATAATGGATAATGATATTGTATTGCATTGTCTGTTGTTCTAGTATTGAAAGTAACATGGTTGATTCCCTAGACTTCACTTGGTAATGAAAGTGATTTGAGGACAAATTAAATGTCTCGTAAATCATAGAAATAGGGGAAAGTGTATATGAAAAAACAAAAGACCTCTGTGTTTTTGGGCTACATTAAAAACTTTTGCGGTCGTACCACCACCCCCTCCCTTTCCAAACTATTATCAGCTATTGCCATTATGTGGATGTACTGGATTTTCTTTTCAGAACTCGTTTGTAGTTTATATACTGTATATATGTTCCGACACTGGACATAGACTTCATCAAGCCCGTTACTGTGGCGCAGGTCAACAGCTGCTCACGCGCACACGTTACGACTTCCGAACTGGTACCCAGCCACAGAGGGAGGGAAGTGAGGGTAATTCCCAAATACTGCAGCTGTTATGGTATTAGCGAGGGTGTTTTACGACGTTCGGTGGCCTTATAGTTAGTGCCTCAAACTCAAATTGGAAGAGTAAATATTCTTAGGCCCTCACCTGAGAGGATCGATCTCCCGACCTATAGGTTACGAATCCTGAACACTAACCACTCGGCCACCTCCACTACTGTTTGATTTTGTAACTTTGTACAATAGGCGACTGACGCCAAAGGTCTGATGGATACAATTCCAGTCTATTATGGTCTGAATGCCCGTATCGGAATATGACGAAATGTAAGGTTATTCATGATACATATTATTATCTACATAGCAAGAATTTTCCTAATATAGTTGAGTGGAAACTGTAGTGTTGTTATGGGAGGTATGCAGTTTGTAGATTAACTCTCCCATATTCCTCTACGGTAGCCTACTAATAATTTACCTCTATCACTCCCATACTCACCTTCGTGTCCATAAAATCCCCCTGGACTTAATACTGTTTCCCTTTACATGAATTAATACGAGAGGCAGTGATACCCACAGCAAGTTGTATAGAATGCAATTACTTGTCTCCTGACACCTCGACCTTGTGAGTTAATTAAGGCAGTGCAGGCCTCATATTTATATGGAGTGCCATGTACAGTTGCGGACATATTAAGCAGACATACCTGAAACGGGGCAACACAATTTAATAAGGGTCCCGTTTGACATGTCCTTCATGTGTCTGCAACTGAACCCTTCTCATAGATTTTTGTAGCTTTTTAGGGATGAATAAGTCCATTTTGCAGAAAGTAGAGTATTTTTACTGAACACTTAATCTAACGAGTTACAACAGTCATCAGCTAGTGTAAGTATTTTGTGTATTTTGTACAGTACAATACAGTTCAGATCAATTAATGCATATCGTGCATTAATTTGTACGAGTTGTGATTTTTCACGTACAAAATATAGACAAAAATTATCAATATATATATAAAATTAGAATAATATTCGAGTCTTGAAAAAGTTACTAAATTAACAATGTATCCAAATTCAATGACTTGCAATTTGGAATGAAAAGATAATGGTGTGAATACACTTGACAACAGAAGTTCGTCCCAAGCCCTCAGTTTACATGCAGATTATGGCAGTATGCAATAGATAATCCTTTAGCCTACATGGACAAGGCTATTGTTGCATGGGATTTGAATGAATTAATTTAGTTACCCTTTTGTATCCAAACCTCTTTCTTACTATGTATCGAAAATGGCAGGCCTTTCAATGCTAGCAGGCCTATCTGGCATTTTTTGTCCATACAGTTTTACCAAATTACCTGACTAACAACACGCAAATTATATATGTGGCTCAGGACGAACTTTTGGCGTCTATCGTACATGAATAACTAGGAATAACAGTAACTTATGATACATGGATAGATACACCAGCTGCTCTTTTCTGTCAGGTGTGAGGGCAAGTTGAGAGGACTTTATTTCTCATAATGTAGGTCCTTATTTCTCGTAGTAGGAAGACCCAGCCACCTACACAAAGGGAGAGGGAGAGAAGACAGTTGGTGTCACACGGACCAGCAGTCATGATTTGGTGATGTCACGTTGAGGGGATGTTGCATGGGGGAGTGAAGACTCTCGGAGTTTGTGCAGGTATTACGATAGAAAAGTATAGAACTGAATGTTCTTTAACACCACATACTTAAGACGTATAATTGGATAAAGAGGCAATTCTAACGCTATCATTCCCTGCGTGTAATTAATTATATCGTTAATTCGTTATATGTTTTTGTAATTTATATCTTCAGTATGAACGGAGGTTCAGTAATTCCTCTTGTATTGATAGTACTACTATCTTTCAGCATCCCTCTGTTCTCATCACAGACTGCTCCGTCCAGATTCTTAGGCATCTGCCAACCTCAGATAACGAGGTGGAATAAGGGGGAAATGGACAACAAAAAATTATATTAAAAGTTTAAGTCAAAGGATAGCTAGGATTTGAAGTGAATAACTTTGGGTGCTGCTGGATTCAGAAGAGGTTGAAGGGGATGGAAGGACGGTCGTAATTGTAACCAGTTTTGGTGCCGCAGGAGCCAGCCACTGTCTGTGTGACGGTGGCGGTGTTGACCACGTTGTTAGTAATGTAGGTGGTGGAAAAGGCTGGACTGGGAACGACCTGGGTTGTGAAGACAGTGCTGACCCCACCGCCCACCGTCATTACCTCATTCACACGTTGGGTGTTTGTCACTACCACTGTCTCTTCCAGCAAGGAAATTCGCGTGGACACCACCGTCTGAACCACCGTGGTGGCCACAGTTACCACAGAGGTCACCACATTCTCTACTGTCTGAGTCGCCACCTGGGTCTGAACATTGATGACTGTCGTCGGTACAACCTGTGTCTCAACAGCTGTTTCAGTCTGAGTTAAGAACTGTGTGCGTTCCACTGTCTCGGTCAGAGTGCTGGTCACTACCTGAGTTTGTAAGATGGTTGTTACACTAGGTATCACTAGGGTGGATACAACCTGTGATGTTAAAGCTGGGATAGTTGACACCTCAGTGGTGACTAGAGTAGAGAAGATAGTATTAGTGTTGAGCACCGTCTGGCCCGGTAGCGTTTCTGCCACTAGCTGAGTCGTTGTTATGGTTTGTGTGTTAACTACAGTCTCAGCCGGTAATGTGGAGAAGAGGGTAGAAGTGGCAGTGATGGAAGAAGTAAAAATGGAGGTAGTGGGAATGACCTGGGTGGAGAAGCTAGTGTCCAAGAGGGTGGTGATGAGGACACTGGTGTCCACTTCGGTACGGGTAGTCTCTACAAACACTGTGGACACGCTGGTCTGTGTGGCTGTTGAGAACACAGTTTCAGCAGGCAGAGTGGTGGTGGAAGTCTGGGTTAGAGTGGAAGTTTGTGTGCGGGTGTTAGTGAGGTACTCTGTAGTGTAAACAGTACTCACTACAGTCTCTGTGTTAGTAATAGTCTGTGGCTGAACGACTGTGGTTGTAGAGATGTCAGTTTCCGTGACCACCACATTATTGTAGATGGTGGTGGGCTGGAGTTCCGTCTGCACCTGTAGGCTGCTTTCTGTCACGATGGTAGTGGCACAAGTTCCCCCAGCCTCTGGGTCGACTGTGTCAGGTGGCAAGTATGACCCTAGGACCTCGTTTAGCCTCACATCAGGTCCAGGTCCGCTGAAAGATGCCTCTAGCTGCCCTAGTTTGGCACCCCAAGACGGCGCTGTCCACACCATCAACAGCATCATTGGCCACACGCCCATTCTGCACGGGTACAACATGTGCACTACATTTTTGGCTTGCTTGACTTACTCAAGGGAGGATATGAACAGACGGAATAATGAGGTGGAGGTTAGCAAGGTGAACAGTAAGGATAATGAATTGGAGGTTTGAAAATGTCACGTTTCACCACATACCACCAGGCAGCACATACAGTACAACGACAACAACAACACACACACACACACACACACACACCGGCCACACCGAAAAAAACATCATACCAGTGACGAGGCAGTTGAGGAAATGTAGACAAAATATTAGAAAAGAATATAAAGTGACATGGGTTAAAAGAAAGGAGGCAAAGAAGACATGAAGGAGAGACCGAACAAAAAAAAACAAATATATGAAACTGGAACATTACAAGAAGACGAGCAGAAGTGAGATGAGGGGATGAGTGGGATAACGGAGGGTGGGGGTGGTGTCGGTAGAGGTGGTAGAAGTCACACTGAATTTTGGACATGAAATATCTACTAGAAGTTAAAAGGTCTGGCGGGGCGGTTGTAGTTGTATCCAGTCTTGGTTTGTGTACATGGTTGTGTGTATACCTGAGTGCTTGTTTGTTGTACTACATTATCTACCATCTGTGTAACCACCTGCAGCTGTTCCTCTACCAGTGTTACCACTTGTGTCACCAATTCAGGAGCCAATGTACTTGTCTGGAAGTCAGTGACCTGTTGAACCACAGTACTGGTCAGTACTCTCCGGTCTACATCATCAACCACCTGTATGGAGGTCATCACCTCCTCCACTACCTGTGTCATAACCAGTGGACGATCCACTTGGAGGGTAGAGGTTTGTGTCACTACCATGTCTACCAACACTGTGGAAGTGACCACAGCCAAGCTGGTGGCAGTCTGTGTTACCTCCTCTGTGCGCACCACCTCCTGGGTAGCCACAGCCCGCTGTGTGTCCACCACTTGCATAATGCTAGTCTCTAGCAGGGTACTGGTGACCACTTCTGTGGCCAGAACAGGTGCCGGAGTAACAAGACGGAGGGAACTCTGAGTTTGTATAACTACGGTGTCCACCACAGAGGTGATATCAGGCAGTTGTACTACGCTGGTCTCAGACACTGTGGCTACCTCAGTGTCCACCACGGTCATGGCAGGTGGTGTCACCAGCTCAGTCTGTATATCCACCTCTGTAGTGAACCGAACATCCTGGACAGTGGTGAAAGCTGTTTCGAGGAGTATGGTGGTACTGGTGATGGGGCTGGTGACCACTGTGAGGGAGGTGGCAACAGCTTCATTCACCACCGTGGTAGCTACCACCATTGTCTCTGTCACTGACTCCACCAATGGCACAGCTGGTATGGTGACCTGGACCAATCGAGTCATCACAGCCTGGGCCACTTGCTCGTATGTGCGTGTAACTGGAACCTGAACCTGGCGCTGCTCGGTCTGGACCATAGTGGTTGTGATAGCCTGAACCTCCGTCACCAGGGCCTGAGCCACAGCTGTCTGTGTACGGTCTAGCGTTATTGGCTGTGCCACTTGTGAAGTCTGAACCTGGATCAGTGTAGTGGTCTGAATCACATTCTCACAGGCGCCTCCCTCTGCTGTATCTGGATCTTGAACTGGGGGTAAGTAGCCGCCACCCAGCCAGCCGTCGAGTTGCAACTGCCCCGCCACTGGCCCCGCACAGGCAGCCATCACCACCGCCACCACCGCCAGCAGCACACGCATCCTGCAACAAGAACAACACTGAGAGGGTGAGACGAGGACCGGACCGGCCGGGGCACGCTGTGGTCCCCGCCACCCGCCCCAGGTTGCTCTCGTGCAGCGTGGCCCACTGGCTGGCCCCCGCCTCACCCCTATATCTAGCATCGACATGACTTCACCCTCGCCACGACACCTATAGATGTTAGGGTCTAGGGTCTCTGTCTACACACACACCTTACCCCGTTACGTATCACATTATACCTGACTATACTACTCAAAGTTCACTATCCATCCACACAACACAACACCCATTCCACACACCAGGCACCATATATTAAATTCATACACATGATTCCACCAATACAAGACTAGTGTCAATAAGAAAAGAAACTTTGGAAGTAAAAGGCTGAGAAATGCAAACAAAATGGGATGATATGGGGAAGGAGAAAATACAAGGTGTTACATTATGCTATGATGGATATATAATCCTTTAGACTTACACAATTTTTTGAGTGGGAGGGATGATCCACTGTTCAACCTTGGCGGAGGTTTTCAGTCTCAGAAAGCTCTTGTTCCGCAATTTATCACTGATCACAAGGCCATTTTACGTATGAAAACATAATCGTTGATATACCTATTCAGTTGCAGTAGTCGAGTTATTCCTTCATCTCTCTCTCTCTCTCTCTCTCTCTCTCTCTCTCTCTCTCTCTCTCTCTCTCTCTCTCTCTCTCTCTGCAGTAGATTGAAAGTTCGGAAGTCACGATGTGTTTGTATGCACAAGTATGTGTTTGTCAGTGACCTATTCGACTATGAAATCCATCCTTAACTTGTTAGCATTAAGGATAACAAAACACACAGACGCTCACTGTTGGGAAGGTCACAGTGGAAGAAGACCCTCACAAAAAGTCATCACAACAACAAGAGTCCGGGCGGCAGCATTCCCAAGTTTCACATAGAATGGGGGATTTTACATATTGTCTTGTACTGGCTGTACTCGAGTTAGATCAGATTAGAGTTAATATTAGTATAGTTATGACCAGCGTAATTCAAGTAACATTAACAAAAATTAAAACGCGTTAATATTGAGAGTAGACTAAAGGGCAGTTGTTCCCTACACGGTGAGAAATTTGGTGAGAATGTGTGGGTTTGGTCGGGTCGGTGTGGCTGAGGTCAACCCTTCAACCTCTCTGTAACTCCTTCTTTGCTCTACCCTCTCCCTCCCTCATTTCCATAACAAACCAACATTGACCCACAAGGTATTAGACTTTCACTGTTGTTATTGTTGTTGTTGAGGGTTGCACTCGGGCGGAAATAGCGAATGTAAATATTAAAGCCATTGCATGCTGCATTTTGACTAATTTTACATTGTTTTGTCTCTCTAGTTTACTAAAACTTTTCTGTTTCAAACATTTCTTTCGATATATAGTTCACCCTTTAGTGGAGCTGAGACGAAACCTAATTAATTTTGATCCCCCTTCGGTCCCGAGCCAATAACTTTCACCTCTTGCTATTTTTCCTTTCCTTGTTTTTGCTCTAAAAAGTCTGGTATTTCTCCTCTATAATTTCGTCTCGTCTGTGTTGGAAGGGAGGGGTCCTCTTCACAAACAAGCAACCCTTAACCTCGTCCTATTCTCTGACTAAGGGCCCAAGGGGATGGTGGTCAGCGGCGGCGTAATGACCCTGACGCAAATGATGCATAGTTGATGGTTTGTATGGACCACTAAGGACATAACAAAATGAACTTAGGCTAAAACTAAAACTACTACTACTACTACTACTACTACTACTACTACTACTACTACTACTACTACTACTACTACTACTACTACTACTACTACTACTACTGTTACTACTACTATTACTACTACTCCTCCTCCTCCTCCTACTACTACTATTACTACTACTACTACTACTACTACTACTACTACTACAACTGTTACTACTACTACTACTACTACTACTACTACTACTACTACTACTACTACTACTACTACTACTACTACTTTCTCTTTTCAGCTCGAGTCACTTCCTCCTTATATCACCTATCTCTATTATTCTACTTTACAGATTCATATTTTATCTATTTTTCTCTTACAAGCTTAATATTATCATCTTGACCGTATAGGCAGAACTGAAGAACATTTTTGAACAAGTTATCTAGTATCCATCCATGCAGGCGTTCATGTTGGTCAGGATGAAGGGGGAAATGTATACCGCTATATAATAACATAAACAAAGCTTCCTTCAGTCATGCACAGTTATACGGCCGACGCAGGGAATTCGAAAGACATGTGACGTCAGAGGAAAGAGGAGGAATACAGTGAGTCATCTCAACACGTAATAATTGGCCAGTAAACCATCAGGGTAGTCTGGCCCAGCCTATATTGTATTCTGAGCGAGGCATCCCAGCACGTGATTGAACAGTAATCCCCGTATAGCTATCCCTGAGGTGAACTGAAGGGGAAACTCGGATAATCGCAAAACACGTATTCCTTAAGTTAAAAATTCTATAGGTGTGCCAATTTTCTGTCCAATCGCCAAGGCAGTCGCCGAGAAATGATACTTAAAGACAGACGATGCACATGAAAGACACACAAACATGAAATTAGTAATAAAGATACCGTCACATGTACCGACAATAGCGGGACCTCTCCTTCTGTTGTGAATATTTCGAACCAACTTCTGTAAAAACTCGAAAACTCCTGGTAAAATAGTCAGGGAGGAAGACATCAGCTGTGTCGTCAAATCTACCACATGGTCCGCATTAAATGTGTGTGTGTGTGTGTGTGTGTGTGTGTGTGAGTGTGTGTGTGTGTGTGTGTGTGTGTGTGTGTGTGTGTGTGTGTGTGTGTGTGTGTGTGTGTGTGTGTGTGTGTGTGTGTGTGTGTGTGACGTAACGAGGCAGCCAACAAGAGGTAGACACTGAGTGAAAGTGAAGGGTTAGTTTGGAAGTAGGGAATGGGGTTGGCCTCTATAGAAAGGGCCCATAGCTGATGTGAGCCATGCAACACCCTCCTTGTCTAGTATTGTCTGGCACGAGTACTGTTACCCACACACGTATACAAATAAACTCAGAAAACTCGCACACATTAATCAACACGACCTACGGAACCCAAAGTTAAAGTAGAATTAATGGATTGTATTAACACAGTAGAGGGAGGAGCCGCTACTTCTCACTACTAATGTATTTCTTCAGATCAAATGCCTCTGTGATGTTATCAATACCTATGTACTCACCAGTAGAAAAGAAAATACGGTGTATATCATGGTCAACACGCAGGTTTGACTTGGTAATAATTCAGGATTGTGTGTGTGTGTGTGTATGTGTTTTATTACACGACTTCATTTATCTACCATGAAGGTCCATTATTGTAACTAACTTCATGGCCCCTAGTGCTATTATTCCCCTGAGTGTTGGGGCTTTTATTATGAACTTGTTAACTGATTCACGATGATTGTACCGTAAACCCCAAATCCTTTTTCTCTGGGTGGTTTCTTACTTTCTAAGCTGAACTTATCCCTATAACGATGGCCATCCACACTCTGCCGACACCAACTTCATACTATCTCATTCACTGAAGGGAATTAAGGAGGTGCAGGACGTGTCGACAACAAGAAGGTTACGGTTCTTCACTTCCCTTTCACACTCATAAACTCTGTACTGTACTTTCCATTCCTCCCCTCCCATCATCCTGTCCTTCACACCTCTTGCCCAACCAACAACACATTCCACCATTCTTGTCAACAGCTCTCTTTCTCCCAGCTCATTACCTCACCATCGACTCTGCTCTCTGTTCTCCATCTCACTTGTCTCGTCAACTCATATAATTTCACGCCAGACACCACAATATCTATTTTTTTTTTTTTTTTTCATATGTTATCCCTACGTCTTCATCATACCATCCATTTTTACATTTCTTGTGCATCTCTTTCTTTCCTCTCATTCCTATCTTCTTCAACCCCACTTTATAGTCCAGTGTTCGTCTTTTGTTGTTATCATCTTTATGAGTCTATACTAAGTAAAGACACGCCTTTAATTCACTCTAACCGTGGTGAAAAATTAGCGAAAATTCTAAACTTGCCAATCGATTATTTATACGCTGACCTCTGGGGGGCAAGAAACACGACTCTGGTTTATGTGTGTATATGTTATTAAGTCCTGCAGTATTGTGGTGTCAGCAGGCAACAATGGGTAGAGGTGAGTGCTCTGTGGAAGGTACGGCGGCAGCAACAGTAACCAAGGTAATGGAAGGGGTGTAAGTAAAGGGAGAGAGAGAGAGAGAGTGAACCCGCGCAACATCCGTACGACCTCTTGGGAAACACCGAGTTGCTGTTGTTGGTGTTCTCCCCGGGGAGTTGGCTTATGTAACGTACAGTCGCGGCCACAAGTTTTCTCCCTCTCTTTCTACACTCGATTAATAAGTTCCCCAATTATTGACATAGACGAGATCAAGGGTTTAAGTGCATACCAAATAGCGGAGCAACTTTACTCTCTCAGACGAAGGGAATTCACCCAACTTTACTCTCTCCTCGAAATACAAACCCAAAAACAGTAACATGCTGCCACATAACTGTACCGAGAGTATAATATTATGATTTATTTATCGGGGAAAAGTTGTGTATTGTTGTAAACGTCGTATATATAGAACTAAATACATCGCAAAATCTTCAAACACCTATCGTCATAGTTGATGGAGAAACGGGTGGTGCATGCATATACCTCTCGTCCCTGACTGTAAACTTCGCAGACTAAATATTCCTCCCTTCTTCTGGTATTGCAACAAGATTGAATTAATAGACAAAAGTACCATATAATCCATGAATTATACTTAATGTTTTGTCATTTTAGCCCGGTATGGTTTCAGAGGAATGGTAACGTATATAGAATTATCGAGTTCTCCCTTCAAATGAGTTGCAGTACTTTATGTTAATTCTGGACTTATAAACCTTACAGACGAGGTGATGGAGACGATAACCAGGGGCTCGTTCAATATAAGAGTTTCCAGTGGAGGGAAGGTTGATGCTAAGCTGACATACCAACATATGAAGCATTTATAAAGTAGGATATTATTTGAAGCTGCATGTACACGTATAATTACTATTTAAGGAGATAAAAGTTATTTACACCTGGATAGGGAATAAGGCCGAATCAGACTGGTCTCTATTATATGCAATACATGTTACGTGTGACTGTACCGTATGAATGAAAACACGTGGGGATTAACGATGATCAACTATCGTAGTAATGGACTTTTACTGTGTCCAAGGGAGGTTATATAGGGCCACATGTTGGGTCTGATGTGGTTGGCTGCATCTGTTTGTACTCAGTGTGTTTTTGGGAGAAAGGGAAAGTCAAGAGGATCAAGTGGGTACGTTTGGTGATTAACAACCATGAGGACAAACTTTAGGACGTGAGAGGAAAGCCAAAGCGAAATATTATCTACATATGTTCAAGATTTATTTGCCTATAAAACAGAAATCCTGACTATCACTTTCGGGAGAGCAAAACCAGGGTGAAATTTCGCCTTTTGTATGTCAGCTGTACATACTTCGAATGTCAAGATAATAATGGCTATCTGAGTAGTGGAGGAGGCCGGCAGTGTAAAAGAGTAACATATCCGCCGGAACAATAGACTGTGGCACAGTGAACCAGGAACTACAACAATAAGACGCAGGTCACGGGTTAAATACCAGATGGAATCATTCCTGGCTTTTCGAGGAACTAGACTCTAGAGGATCTCCCATTTCCACATCAAATCCCTCGTTGATATACATCAGTCAGTCGTGGCTAAGCGATTAGAGCTTCGACTTTCAGAGTTGTAGCTCATGCAGCCTGGGATGGTACAGTACAGTCGGCGGCAGAAATCCTGTCGCCTCACTTGCTTCACCGAGGCACGCGATGTTCATGGACTCGAGATTTTTAGGTGTAGAAAACGTGCGTATTTCTCGAGTTCATGAACACTGCATGTTTCGGTGAAGCAAGTGAGGCGACAGGACTTTTGCCGCCGACTGTACAGTACAGTATTCATAAAACATGTCAGAGTTGGCACTTGATTGCATCTTTGCATTATAGACCTTGCCATTGTTTCTGGTTCATTTCGAGGCAGTGGACGATTTTCCTCCTCTTGAAGTACGAGTCTATAATAATGTTTAAGCAAGGCAGGGTTCTAGACCTTAATTACCATGAATGGAAACTTACCAACAAAATGTTTGATAATGAGTTAATTTTACTCATATAAATACGGACCCATGAGGCTGGAGTTTGCAGGCTCGAATCCTGACTTGATTATGCAATGGAGAACTTTGTAAATCACACGACGCACAATTGCACAGGACTTTCTTTTGTTGATAAGTAACGTAAAAACGAAGAATGGAGATTAATTGAGCTTAGAACTTCATGCCAAAATTATATTCTTTCATATTCATTGTACAGTTGAGCAAGTAGGAAGTGCAAGAAAAATATGAATGTATATGGCCACATCTTCACTACCACTCAAAGTTCAGCCAATCACGTTCCACCTTACATTGGCTTTGAATTCTCAGTTATTCATTCAAAAGTATACAAGGGATTATACTACAAAGAACTACCAGATGTTGAAATATACAGCCAAATTTTTCTTGCACTTTCTACTTGCTCAACTGTACGTTATTGCAGTTACTGTATAATGGATTTACATTTTCTAATATCTGTAATTATCCATAATGGTTGTCAGCAAGACTAACATTAGTTCACTATAAATTTTAGCCTATTAACGACACCGGTCCTTTATTACCTCTTCCCGTTATTTAACACGAAAGGAATGGAGAGATTAGCAATTTATGAGTTGTGTGGCTGTCATACAGAAAGAAAGAAAAAAATGCATTGGATGGAGAGAGAGAGAGAGTGAGAGAGAGAGAGTATTCTACCTCCACTGATTTACTGCATGTATTCTTAATGTCTATCTAACATTGAGATTTCTGAATAGAATTTACGAAATGAATGAATGATGAGATGTGTTTGGTAGATAATTAGTTACTTATTAAATTGAACTGAAGAAAATTGTCCCGATTATGATAATGAAAGAATCTAGGAGTTTGCCAGCGAACTGGAGGCCCGTAATTCCTGCAAAGATCCATGAGGAAACTTTGTTGGAGCCGTATACAAGAACATTCATGGTGTTGACGATGGTGTGGTACCAGTACGATGACTCCATAGACACACTATAGAGCCATCGTACCGGTACTATGCCATCGTAGACACCACGGATATTTTAGCATACAATGGTTGGTTGAATGGTATATAATTATAGAATTTCTGTTATCTGGATCACTTTAGAAGAATTAGTATAGCCTCCGGTTCGATGACATGTTGCTTCCTTCAACAACACAGACATAACATGACAATGACACGTATTATAGTCATGTAATAATAGAACAGGATGATAATAGTCACAGGAAGGTGAAGTAAGTAACTCCTCTGCTATAATAATGACCACCACTATCATAGTCTTCATGCAATCCATTCGTGGTGCCAGATGAAATACCCACCTGTATGTTGTTGTGAGAGGGGAGAGAGAGAGGTGCACAGGCCTAACACTGGGTAAGCAAATGCCTACCTTACCGCTCCCGTCGCTGGCTTATATATCTTTACAAGCCCGAGGGAGGAGAGGGGTGGGAGTCTAGGGGAAGGGCGAGGAGAGGGAGGGAGAAGGGAAGGGAGAGACGGGAGTGGGAGGAAAGGATGAGGGAGGGGCCAATGTGCACCCACCAACCAACATCTTCCTTCTTTCGTCCACCCGTCGGAGGGAAGACTTACGCCCCTCACCTGAAACGCTCAGCCTTCTCTTTGTGTATTTCGAGAATCCAGGGCCAAAGCATAACTTGTCGCATACACCTAACTTTAAACCAGTTCACTAATATTCCAGCAGGTTTCTATTGTACCAAAGAGTTAATGCCTCGAGTAACGTTGGTTCCAAGGGACATGAAAGAGAAAGGAAAGTAATGTTGAGAGGTTGGGACGTTTGAGTGCCAGCGTGTGTGTGTTAGTGTGAAGGATACCCAGGATAGCCGCTAGAGAGAGGTACGGCATGGCTTGTGAAAATACTCAAGATAACTCTTTCGTTGATGGTACTGTTAATGCTGTCAACACGAAACTATTTCATCTACTAAAAATTTACCATTGACTAACTGGCAATTGGCTTATCCCAACCTGGACCCTGGCAACTTCCGGACCAAACATAGTGTCTCCCGCTGCATGGTAACCTTCTGAACCAAACATAATAGTGGACCACCATTGCTTATAGAACCTCGGTCCGGAGACCATCGATAAGATCTTGAAGGATTCTGATTTGGGAAGCTTTAGGTTGTTGATTTGGCTGGGACTGGCCAAGTGTCTGTCTATACGTGGCAAAATGTACCGTACAGTTTTCTTTCTTGGCAGTTCCGACCACCATTATTGTATAACCATGGAGTGTTCACTCTTATATGCACTATGCCAGTGGTTCTTAACCTGGGTGCCTGGCAAGAATTTAGGGGGGGAATGGCAGGCTGTCACAAATTATACAATTCTTGCCATGGACAAAAAAAAAACTTGCATCATTCTGTCCTGGCAGAAGACTTAAATAAAGCAAGTGTTCTCTTCATCAACATTTTGTTTTTATTTTATTTAAACCTTTTTTTTTTTTTGGCGGGGTGGGATTTGAGAAAATATGCAGGGGAGCCACATGAATCTTGAGAATTCATGAAGGGGGGAATGGACTGAAAAAGGTTGAGAACCACTGCACTATACCTTAACATTTTTCTTAACATAAATGCCGTAAGAGTATTCAACCTCCTCCCAGGCACCCACTTGCACTAGAGATCCTATATAGGGTCTCTAACTTGCACTAACACCGTGATGTTGGGAGACTCATTGGAATTACCCGGAGGCTCTTTCTCTCCCAGACCTTGGCTCCTGGTTTCGTCACTCTGGTTATAACACAGAGGTGATCGGCATTAACTCCTCAACATTATTCACAAACTGCATGTAGGTTACATGGGACCCTTACATCATTGCATACCGAGTTTCACACTTCACTGTTCAAACTTTAATAAGGTTTATATTCCTATCTCTGATATATTGCACTGTTATTAGATACTAGGCAAAGCCCATGAGGCGTCTTTACATTACTAGGTTAATTTTTCCTCACAGAAAGTCCCTGCCATATTATGTTGGCCAGGAAAAAGTAAATATATAGGCTACAGCTGAACTCTTGTGTTCACTGGTTATGATAATGTGTACTAGCCGATTGATAGCCTATAGTTCTTAATTCCATGCTAAAAATTCGTTGGAAAAATGGCAACTATAACCTGTGGTGAGACCCGGCGAGAAGTTTGATTTTTCAGGGTCCAGTGGTCCAGGAGAATTCAAACATCCAATCAGAGAGTATCTCTCCTACCAATGCTACAAATGGCAAATTTTGAATAAAAGCATGCAAATTAAATAAACCTCCAGAGAATTTACTTGAATAATAGAGTAAACAGGCTATAATTTGGTTAATGTTAGCTAGTGTATTGAGCAGAACAAATGATAACACATAGCGTAGGATAAAGCTTAAATATTTAGATTTCTCCAAATGTACAGTACATTAAAATAATTGTTGGCCACGAAGGATTATATTCTGATTAAAATTAAGTTAAGAAACTAGCTGTTGGTTTACAATTTATTATTTAGTAAGTGTTAGTGTAAAATGTTATGGAAAATGGCATAGGAAAAAGCGCAAATTCATCACATGGTGACGTGAATCAATATTCGCTGATGGGCTGCTGTCTGCTGATGACACGGGCCACTTTTCAAGTTTTCAGTCACAGTGGACGGTGGCTGCCAATGTTTGGTGGCGAGATCCTGTCAACACCCCAAACGCAGGTCACATTTTCGTGACAACTACAGGCCATGAATGTATAATCGCATGGAAATCATATAGGGTTAGACATTTCTCCACTTCACATATCAATAGCATTTACCGTAGCCATTCTGGCTAACTACAACCAGCTGCAGCTGGGTTCACTCCAGTGGTCCACTCGGCCAACACAAAATTACACGACCATCTACAATATAAGATCGTCCGCCACAGCGCTGCAGTAGAGACCATAGAAGTATAATATAGTATATTATACCTCCATGGTAGAGACCCTATAATAGGGTCTCTAGTCTCTACGCTGCAGTGGCTGCCACTGCCACCAATAAGTGGCCAATGTGCGGGGTGCAATGTGAATTAACGGTGCAGTATATGTCAACTTCAACAGTCACAAGTGGTGAGCCATCGTAGCGTGAAAAATGGGCCAGGTCACAATTTTTTGTGGCGACCACGAAAAAATGCATTGTGTACGGGCTTCCATGGGAAAACATGTGTTTCCTGTCTTGTCACGAAACAGTGGCAGTCACTACCATTCTGAAACTACTGGAGAAGTAGAAAATTAGTTATCATACCTTAAATTGTACCTTTTCTGATAATAATTAGAAGAAAAAAATAAATACCAGCCAGACTCTGAGACTGCCCCCCGGCGCCAAAACACCAGTCGCCATTAAATAGCGTTGTTGGGCTTTGTTGGCATGTTCATTTAGGACTTTTTACGTTGAAGTGCACAAGTTGCGAGGGAAATATCTTTACTGAGACAGTTATTCTGGAGATGTGAAATGATTACAGGCGATGTAAGTGTTGAAAATATAATTGAAAGATAATATGCTGCTATGTACAAATTTAAGTGGCGAAAAATGGATGGATGGACTGATGCGCAGTAAGTTGTCATACTTAACAAAGTTTTGGACACAATACTATAGTCATCATTCCCAAACAGAACTCTTATTTATTTTTAAATTAATCCCATATACATTAAAGTTGTTAGTCTACCACAAAAGAAAAAAAATATGGAAGAATACTTGACTTATAGTTTAGGTAAACCTTTACTATCGAACCCCCATGGTTACAGTTCATGTTCTAACCTAACGTAACGTAACCTAACCTAACCTAGAAAACACAATAAAAAATATATTGGGTATATTATAGGGTTGTATATTGTCCGATAGTATAGTTAAACCTTATATTCATACTGTATTGTGTTGTGCTCCGCAATTTAATCCTAAATCTTCGTAATAGGATATTTCATAAAGTTCGTCCCCTGTATCAATAACTTTCTCCCATTTTTCTTGTAGCCTATATAAGTCAGATTTATAGATACAGTTTTTTTTTAACAATATGCATCCCTTCATTAAAATTATAAGGAAACTGCTGCATGAACAAATAACCATTGGATTCTGTGACTTTCCTTCCTATTGTGGTGTGTGTATGTTGAGTACAGTACAGTACAAAATACAGTATTGCGCCAATAATCTCTTACCCAACACATATATTTTAATTATTTGGCAGAAAACAGACGCCCTGAATGGTACTAATAGGGGATATGTTTCGTGGCAAAGTTGGAGGAATCGGTAGAGATTTTCGAATTCATCAACAAGAGAATCTCCCTTTATATGTCTTACAAACCAACCACCAACTATTTGACTTAGGGTTTCAGACTTTCAATCAGTGCATGGAGGTGATGGATTATGCATCTGTATATAATAATTTTCCTAGATGTGAAGGCCGTTGTAGATGCTCATATATTTTTTTTCTCGATTACAGATAGAAATGAATCCTGCAGAAGTACCGGATAGTGGCTACAGTTTTGAAAAGAGGTTGCAGTATCAGTATCTCTCACTCTTTCACTATCAGAGGTGAGTACAAGATCCAACATATTGCCAGTGTGTGTATGGTGTAGGGAAGTCTTAGTGAGGGTGTAAAGGACATAATTAATGACCTTGACAAGCCTATAACTACCGTACATACCTCTAGTATGTGTGTGGTGTCTTAGAGGTTAGGCTTTGTGTAGTGTGAGTGCTGTACCTGCAAATTTGTATATATGAATGTACGGTATGTATGTATGCCTACAGTGCTGTAAAATTGAGTAACTACTGTACTTGGGAAATAGCCCGTAGAAAAAGTTGTAGAAGGGTTGAACCCCCAGGGTAATGACGGGCTGAGGGTTCGAGTCCAACCTGAAGGGGGAAATGTAGCCTGCTAGCTAAGGGAAAAAATATTGCTTATTTCATATGGTGAGGAAATTTGTGGTGGGGTAAATGGGAGAAGGGAGAGGTAATGTGAATGAGAGGCGTAAGTGATGAGACAAGGAGAGGGTGGTGGGAAGGTAAAGGAAGTGCTGAGGAAAGTATATTAAACAAGAATAATATTAATGGAAGGATTTGGGGTGTGGGAGAGAACACGTACTAGTGATCTGTAGAGGAAGTTCAAGGATGATATGAATGGAAAAAGTTTACCTGTAATACTGTAAAGGATGTGTACAGTGAAGGAAAGGAGAGGAAGAATGGGTGATGTTTGGGGTTAGATACGGTATGGTAACTAGTTAAGGGTTGGGTAAGTGTTATAGATATGGTATGGTTTGTAGTGAGGTAGATAGCAAGTGTAAGAAGCTATGAATAATAACCTGAGGAGGAAGACTAATTATTAGGGAGGGGTTGTCGGAGGTTAGGTAAGAAATATACGTTACTGTAGTTACCTAGGTTAGGCTTTGGGTAACGTGAGTACGGGAGGGAAAGTGAAGATGTGTAAGATATGTAGCTGACCTTGCAAAGAATGTTGGCCTGCTCTTTTACCCTCATTGTTTGTCACCCTCCGTTACACCTTTGTCAACCTCACTGTCACGCTCTCTCTTACTACACTTCCATCACTTTTTGTTGCACCTCTGTTACACCTTTGTCAACCTCACTGGCGATAACATAAAAATTTCATTTAGGAATGGAATGGATTTGGAAAAATTTTCAGGGATGTTCCGGAAGTCACATTTCTTGATATATCTACGGCAAATAAGGCATGGAGAACTTTGAGATCAGTACAGTACCTAAATTGATGATGGTCTTATTTGTAAATAAACGTTCCTAATATCATACTTTCGCAGTTTCTTTCTCGTCTAAACTTCTTCCGGCTTCCAGTGGGGTGGAATTGAAAAGAATATCTTACTAGGTGATGCATATACCGTTGGTATAGTTAGTTCAGTATGGTACTACATCTCATCACATCACCACATCAGGAAAAGCCAGACTGTGGAGGGTGAAATATAGCTATCTACGGTGCTAGGCTACGCTGGTCTATAGGGAGGGACTCGGAAAACTGTAAAAGTTGAAATTAGTCAACATTTCCAGTCTACAATAAGAGAAATACATATATTAGATCACAGCAGTGATACGAGTACCGTAATAAGATTTCATTAGATATTTCTCAGCCCGCCTCACCTCGACTTGCGTAGCCTAGCACTGTAGTTACTCACATTTACCTAACAATACTCTTAAGGTCCTTTATTCTTTTCTGAGGCCGTATAGTACAGTATGTTTGAGCCATTATCTTGGATGTAATTAACTTAAAGAGATATAATCGTGCCGTAATGTGTGTTTCGTCAGTTCCACAACTGTAACACTACAGGATATCCTCATTAAATATGATAATTATCTATACCGGTACTCTTTATGGTTAAGCAGACCTCCGAAGACTGGAACTAATTTTGTAATTAACTTAAAAATAAATAGATGAGTGAGTAAAGTAAGGGTGAGTGGCTCAGTTGATGGAAGACTGAGTGGGTGGGTGAAAAGGAGAGAGGGGAGGGGGTTCCCTATCCATGTTAGGTGAGTGCGTAGGCCATGTTTGTTTAGCTGACTCAGCCACTATATTCCCCACAGGATATTAAGTACTGTATGCACTGTCTTTAGGCGAGCCCACACTTTAAAGCGAGTTGCCAAACGGCATTTTGATGGCGATTTCTAGGCTGGAAAATATGTCCTATGTCGGGCAAAGTTATATTGGGCTTCCTATTGTGGAACGACTTATTATAACTTATTCAATATTTTTTACATATTTTTAACTTATCTTGGACTTATTTTCATACGAATACAGCCATGAATAAAAATATATATCCTATTATTTCAGAAGAGGCTTTTTAGTCCGCTTATACGCAAATATAACAAAATTAGAATGATATACAAACTTATACAGGCCTTTTATAATTATATTTTACATTTTACGTCGTCAATGATAGTAACAGTACTAAATCACAATAAGATGTTGATAATAATATATTGGTGTCTCCGTACGATACGTTCTCTGCTGCTGCAGCAACCAGTGCGATCCCCGCAGTATCCACACATTCAGTTAGCTTGCTTTCACTTCTTCATGCGTCTGGCAGCGCAAGGTATGCATATTTCTAATGCTAATAAATGTGAACATATGGCATTTCAACATTTTCCGCTTCATGGTATGGGTCATGCTAAATACAATTGTTAATATTTGTAGGCTGTTATACTCATGCAGTTCATGAAAGCCGCATAATGCACACATTTCGACTTTTACTATTTACTAATTTATATGAAAAATATAGTATATTCAGCATATATTATGCGAAAACACAAAAGTATGTATTTTTTTATACATCTAAGTAAAAGGTCGTGAACTAGAACGCTAATTTTCTAGTGTAAAATAAGGTATGAAATTTAACTGAGTTACCCATGTCCAGCACTTAAAATGTCGCAGATAAAAAATACACCACCATCTGGCAACATCACTCAAAGTGTGGGCTCGCCTATTCTGGAAGACATTTAGTTAGACCTTTTTGGAACCAGAAAATCTGGTTTGGTACCGTAGGGTTTCTCGGCTTACTCTGCCCAACCACCATGTTACCTAGAGTTGTTTTTTCCGTAATATTCTTGGTAATTGTGAAATATCAATGGAGGAATGTGTCAACCTTACACTATTACTGTATGTGGCGGCTGTGTCCGTCTGTTCGTTTATTCACGGCTAAACAGTTGAATACAAGGGACCAAACTAAGTTAATTGATCCACATACATAACTTGTCACGATAAAAAAAAATAGTAGGATAGATAGAGCCGACCTCTACTGAGAGTTATCTTGATATCCAACCGCAGGCTTGGACGACAAAAACGCTTCTTATGGCCAGACATGGGGTCTATTACAGCTGGGTTACTATTATTAATGTTTTAATATTTTTCTATTATATTAGTAATATTATTTTAGTGGTCATCTATTATATTACTATTTCTAGGTTATCTATTACTGTTACTATTATATATTATTTACTGAAGCTGGTGATTTTTTTTGTGAGAGCTGAAGTTGTTAGAGAGCATCAGAGCACTGTCATTTATTGTTGTTGTGGGAGGTGCGGTTGCCACATAGCATATCTTTCTCATTAACAGTAGGCTGACAATGTATATATACAGTAGATTTTTGTTTGACATATGAAGACTAAGTTACTTAAAATAAGTGTCTGACTCTGTAAAAGGGAAGTAATATACTAATATATCTATTACTATTACGGTACTATTACATCTATGATTATTTTATTTATTATTATTATTACTAAGAACACCTTGTAATTGTATATTATAATTGCATATTACTATTATCCCATGTCTGCTTATGGCTTTCTAGTGACTCAGTTGGAAATTGTTCAGATGGCCTAATCCTGAACGACAAGCTGATTTTTTCACATTCCTTCACCTTCCTGCCCTCTCCCTCTAATCTACTTTGTTATGGTCCTACTGCTGTTCTGTGTAGCAGTATTTTACTCTCACTTATTATAAATACCACATGCTGTGCTATCTTTCACCCTTGTTTGTTCCCTCGTTTCTTTCTTTCCTTTCTGACCCACAAATTAACATAATTCACCCGACGTTCAATCATCTTCACAACCCAACCTCCCTTTTTTATTTTATGTACTGTAGGCCTAGATGAATGGTGATTACATTTCTTCCCTGCCACTTTCATTCCTCTAAAACTTTAAGCCTAGTTATGCATTCTCTATCTCTTCATATATATTACCCCCTCTGTCACCTTTTGTTAACATCTCTGTTCACATTCTTCCCTTCTTTCCCTTCTCTCCCTTCTCCTTCTGGAATCTCTACACACTTCCTTTAGATTACAGTCTCCTAGCTTACCCATAAATTAATGTATACCCTTTCACATACGGTAATATTTTATACACAAAATACTCTCCTCATATTTCTTTTTATACTTATCACTTTATATACGTCATTAGTTTCTTAATACTTCACCCATTTAGGATTATGGTACGAATAATGACAATGAAGGTGAGGGTAGGGAGGTGAGGAAAGCGAGGAAAAGTTGAGTAAAGTATGAGGCCAATATGGAAACAGTGGGTGCATAAGGGGGTAAGGAAGTTAGGAAGTGTGGAGAAAGGAAAGTAAAAAAAAATGAAGATGATATGAGGTAAAGTGTTGGGTGTGGTGGTTGAACAACCCGCTATCACTCACTTTCAAGGTCGTCACAGAAAGTGAATGGTGAGAACGAAGAGGAGGGTGTGTGTGGTTGCCTGGTAGGGAAGGGAAGGAGGGAGGTAGAGGTAACGTGAGTTGCATACATCGCAATGGTGCTTAGCCGAGCTGGTCATCTCCGTTAGGCTACATTGGCATATGACCCATTGATGGAATATAGTTAGCCTACCCACTATCTTAGAATATAAGGATGCTGCATTAATCAGGTACTCATTTTACAAACCAACCTGTAAAAGCGGATGGAGAACTGAGTCGAACTCCGAACAGAATGGTCAGTCTCACTGTATGCCAAGCTGACCATGGCTGCGAGGAAGGAGGGAAGGTGGGAGAAAGTCTGAATGGAAGTGAAAGGGTTGAGAAGCGGGTACTAATGAAAGTGAAAAGGAAGGTCAGGAGATGTGTACGGGAAGAGGACAGAGTGAGAAGGAAATTGAAGAGTGACAAAGAAACAAAGATACATAGAAACAGACAGACAGCAAGATAGGAAAGTTTGAATGAAGGAATGGAGGAGAAGGAAAATGACTGGAAGAACTGACGGGAAAAATATATGAAACACGAGAGTTCTATGGTATCAACTCATCTCCAAATGTTGTGAAAGTCCAAGGGAATAACAACCAGTGTATTAACTCTTTTTTAACAACAAGGTAAATAACGATAAAAAAAAAACTACAGTCAGATCCGAATCTCTACCAAAATCTAATCACTAGTTGCCAGTCACGAGGCCCAAACTTGGTATATATATAAAATGTCCACAAAATTGTCACCTAATTTTTTGCATAATCAGTCTTAACAAACAGACAGCCTGAAAAAAAAAAAATGAATTGATACATAGCCCACTTGGCGGAGGTAAGGAATGTGAAGAAATAGTCTGTAAGAGATAAAACGGTAGGAAGGGAAACGAGAGGCATATGCAAGAAGGTAGATGAGAAAAAGGTCCAGAGAGGCGAGAATATGGTTTGCAAGAGGGAAGATAGAAAAGGAGGATAGGGTAAGGAAGAGGTTTGCAAGAATGAAAAAAGAAACTGCATGAATGGAAAGAAGTGGATTGGAAGAGAGCAAGATAAGAAGGAAGGATGTGAAAGGAGGAAAAGAGACACTGCCAGGGAAGGTAGTATAGTGTAGGTGGTTGGGGACGGAAGGAGGGCAGAGGTTATCACAGAGTGGCAGGAGAGGTAGGCGAGAAAAGACGGGAAGGGGGCGGCTGACTGACAGTGAATAAAGGATCAGAGGAGGAAACGAATAAGGAAGAGAAGGCGGATGGGAAATGGAAAGAGAATTAATACATTAGCCTATACCTTCTTGGCGGAGGTAATACAGAAGGTCAGGGAAACTAATAATTATGAGTATGATAATGTGGTGGTAGTAGTAGTAGTTGTATTAGCAGTTGTAGTTGTAGTGGTGGTAGTAGTAGTAGTTGTGGTAGTAGTTGCTGTGTGTGTGTGAGTGAGTGTGAGTGATTAGGTGTCTGTACATAAACTTTGTATGGGTCACTTTCACCACATCTTCCCAAGGACACTGAAAGGTGAGGATATGTAGGGACGAGAGAAGGGATGAGGATGAGTACTAAGTAGATTCTAACTGACACAAAGTACTCATGCCAACTCTGTTAATTCTAAATTTCCTTATTCCGTTAGCGTGGTAACTGAAACTTAGTATATGTATATGTTGAACAGCCTCACAGCTTTCCTCACATGTCCGAATCTCATGTAAAGGGGTAGTATACCTTTGGTACCAGTACAATGGAACGCCTTGACTCCTCCAAAGTATGCCAGGAAACAGGACCAGATTAACAAAAATAATGGTGGCCTGTTGCTTGGAATACTTTGGTGGTACCGAGTCAATTACTCCTGATTTACCAGCACTGCAACTCCCCTTTAAATCAGCTATGGTCCTTTTCACAGTATCCATTCCCTCGAGTACCATGGCAAGGTTGGACAAGGTTCAGAAACAAGAGCCACTGCCAAAACAACAATCCTGTCAAGGGTGAAAAAGATATATAGAACGGCGGAAGAGGAGAGGAATTTGATAATGATAGTGGTATATTTATCGAGACCAAGGGATGACAAAGACATGTATGGAGTTCAGCATAAGGGGAAAGGAGTTTGATAAAGATGGTGGTAGGTATAGTGAGAGGGACTGGGGACACAGGTGAATGAGATGGGCCATCGGTGTCTTGCTGGGGGACTCGCAAGTTTTTATAGCCTAGCATTCCTGGCCCCCTTCACCAATAGCTCATACCGTTACACTATCTAACCATTGTCACCTTGATTCCATATAGCCGCCTCTTCCATGCTCCCTATCTGTCTCTTTTTTTTTCACCAAATGTCTATCTTTGTTTCTATCTATCTTTGTTTTTGTCCCTCATTCATTCTCTTCTTACCTCGCACATGCTGTCTATCTTACCTTATATCCAGCATAGCGTATACCACCTCCTGACCTCTGTTTCAGCTCACCCTGTTCCTCTTTCCTTCCAACTATAGTTATCTCTCTCTTCGTCTAACGTTCCCTTTCATTATTCCTACCCTCTCTCCTTCACCCATTATTCTCCTATTCCATACTTCTACACTGTCATCCTTATCTTACTTTCTTGTTCCTTCCTTCCTCTATCACATTGATATATTTTACATTCTCTTACTTCCTTTTGCCACGCTAACTCTTGTCTCTCTGTTCCTTCCCGCCCTCCCGCTGTTAACTCATCTTTCCTCCTCCACTATCTCCCTACCCTATTCTACCTCGTAAAGCTCCCCCACTGTCTTCCTCTTACTCTTCTCCCTGCTGGTGTCAAAGGTAGAGGATGACTTGGCTACACACACACACACACACACCAGAGTATTCAGATGTCTTCCGTTCCTTCCTGTGTCATCCTTTTACCGTCGCTCCTAAATTACCTTCCTCCTTTCTTCCCCTTCTCTATCACTCATTCTTTCTCTTTGTTTTCTCTCAGCCTTATATCATCACATTAGCCATTGTTAGTTCCCTGCTGGACAATGGCTTTTTCCCAACAATATCTGCCATGGCTTATCTTTCTGTCTGTAGGTTGTCCATCTGTCACCGTCCATTTGTTATCAGTTTTGTACCGAGCATGACCTGCGCAAATCCATTTTTCTCTGTTCCAGTGTTATAGGATATCCCCATCTCCATACAGTGTGTGTGTGTGTGTGTGTGTGTGTGTGTCCTTTCTCCTTCCCTCTGCTGACCCCCTTCGCCTTCCCTTTCCTTACCTTCCCATGTGACTCCTAACTCCTCCCCCTTCCTAACCTCCCTAGTCATAGCCTCCTATTATATGTTCCTATCATGGTGTACTGTGCCTTCATTATCCTCTTGTGTCACCCCAAACTAACTAGCCTACCTCATCTGTAACAACAACAACACAAATGACAACGACAACAAAAAGAACCACAACCATTAACAATCATTAAAACTTCCACATTCAACAACAACAACAATTACTACTACTACTACTACTATTATTCCTATTAAATTTCCTTGTACGTTCTTTATAACAACAACAACAACAACAACTCCTCCTCCTCCTCCTCCTCCTCCTCCTCCTCCTCCTCCTCCTCCTCCTCCTCCTCCTCCTCCTCCTTCGCCTCCTCCTCACCGTCGTAATAATTATCTGATGTTTCCTCGCCCCCTTGTTTTACCTGAGACCTCTAACTACCGAACAGGGAGTTGGTTGGACGTGGGGGGCTGGATAGGGCTGTATATTTTACGTAATGGGAGATTTGGTAAGGTGGCGTTGACACACACACACACACACACACACACACACACACGCAGAGAGAGAGAGAGAGAGAGAGAGAGAGAGAGAGAGGAGGGGGAAGACGATCACTGACTGGCCACCCTGACCCACTCTGCTCTCTCTCTCTCTCTCTCTCTCTCTCTCTCTCTCTCTCTCACAACGTCGTGCATCGTCCTGCTTAACCTTTTCCACTTCACTTTCTACCGCGACCATAGAGGGCAGGTGTGTGGAGGTTATGTTATTGCTCCTTTCTGTCTGTTTCTTTGTTAACTTGTTTAATCTGTTGTCTAGTATTTTGGTAAGAAAACCTGTTTGGAAGTTAGAACAATTTATTAGATAATTTGTTTAGCTAATTTTGTTTAATTCACTATTTTCCATAGCTTATTTATTTATCCATATCCGATAATAATTCTTATTAAGAGTTTAGACGTAGGATATTGTCTTCAGCCTTACGTGGCGGTCAGTGTGTAAGAGAATATGCTTGTTGTGAGAGAATGTAATAGGAAGGTCACCATCGGATACTATATATTACATATGTTTATAGATCACTGTTACCAACATTCATTGCATATCCAACGTTAAGGGACTCTGTGATATAGTCAGAAAATTGGAGGTAAATGAGTCCTTCCAATATTGCCACGTAACACCACCTGTAGGGAAGGAGCGTGTTTCGTGGCGTAGTCAGGAGGAATCAGAGGCCTCCATTTCCCATAGGCCTACACGATCACGGGGTCCCTAGCGGTTCAGTGATGCATGTAAGGGCCTTCTATGGCTCTTCACAGTTTTAGAAATGCCCAAAATTATTGTTAGAGAGTATACGTTTGGGAATCATCGACTTGGGAGAAAGAGGCTACACTATTCCCGACCAATCTTTCTTGCTTATTTTTAAAACTCGTATATCGAACATATTGAAGGAATCTCTTCACCTTATGAGCTGAGTTGTATACCTGTGTTGTGTTGTCTCTCGGCTGTGTTCTAGTTTGAGAAGGATAGGTAAGAGCTGTTGATGGCCAGCTGTACTGTAGCCTACCTATATATAGTGCTTAAAGGTATAGTATACTTTTAGTACATTAGAGCGCCTCGATTCCTCCAAAGTATGCCAGGAAGCAGAACCAGATTAACAAAAAAATGGTGGCCTGCTGCTTAGAATAGTTTGGAGGAATCAGTTGCTCCAGATTTACCAACAAACCGGACTCAAGTGGTTCGCTTCAAGGACGATAAACACCTGAGTGCCAATCATGCCTAACACGTTTCCACCATGTCCACGTAGTACCATATATTATACCCTGTTGATTGGACGTATCTGTGACATTGTGTAGTTTAAATTACAGAGCAGGTACTAACCTTTAAACTCTCAACATCAAGGCCATGTCAATGTAATGGTGTGGAAGAAAGGGAGATTCTGTATGTACTCAAAACACGAAATGAAGCAGAGTACGTGAGGTCACTACTGAGATGTGTAGACAAATACAGATGGTGATTCAGTAACGTAACCTTCCTATCATGATAGTTGACGATTTACGTGGCTTTCTCTGACTAATGCAATATTGCTTGTGTCATAAAGCTTTCTTCATGACGTCTTGCATCACATACTGGTAGCTCATGTACACACAAACACAAGGCTTTTGACTTGCAGAGACTAAAAAATCACTAGTTTCTGATATATTACATATCCCAAGGTCATTCATTCTAATACAAATATTATCTTTCGGAAAAATTTTATGGGATGTGGAAATAACAACATAGGCTAATTTTGGATGATTGCTTCGGTCCAGGTTAGATTTGGTTGGCTTTTATGACACTCACAGCTAATAATTAATAGTAGCGTTCAATTGTAGGCGAGTCTAGTATTTTGAAACCGTCCGTGTAGGCAACACACTGCACTCTCTGAGGGGTTGCTAGAGGCCGCGACCTTGGCTGGGAACATAAATACAAAGATAATGAGAGGGGAAAAAAGGGCCATTTTCCTTGTGGACGACTGGAGTTTCCCAGCCTTAACATCTCTAATGTCTTACTGTTTGCATTATACTCTGTCCCATTCGCATTGTACCGTATTCAATTACCATGTTTTTCACACCTTGTCGTGTGAGGAGAGATTCTTTTTATCCACCTTGCTATCATAGACACGATTATACTTTAACTAACACTGCTGTTTTACTTAGAGGAAAACACCACGACTAAACCATAACTTGTTTGACACCCTTTCAATCTTTGACGCCACTAAAGATATTTTGCGAACATTTGGCAATTTTGATTCGAAGAACATTTGTATTTTATTAAGTGCCGTACGAGTTAAAGTATATACTGTACCTCGATCGACACCCACTCAACCTTTGAATCACTAAACTGTAAATTGGCTAAGACTTGACAATGTTATGCTGTTGAGGAAAATTGGTGATTGCTGGAGTTTAGGGTGTAAAGGACCTTGACTACCAGATATAGGTGATTTAGCCCTTCTATTGTATATGCAAGCGATTAAGGGTTTTTCCCGGTAGAGAGAGAGAGAGGGGGGGGGTGTCACTTGCACCATCTTTCAAGCGAGACACAATGATGGGAGCGGGTACTGAACCTGTATGAAGATGTATGGGTTTGCTAACAAACCTTTCCCTTCTACTTTCACAAGTTTGCTCGCTTGTTGCTTGTTTACTTGTGTATATGTATAATATATATATAACGTTTCATATATATAAAGTTTCACTCTAAAAGTTGTATTACCGTAAAATATGGACCCAAGAACAGTAAAATGCTCAATGGGCTGTGATATAGTTGGAAAATTGAAGACTATAATGAAGTCTCTAAACGAATGTTTGGCATAATTTGGAAGAATCAGTACCTTTCAGGTCGCTGACAACCTCGCAGATTGTATTCAAGTAGTTTAATATACATTGGTATTAGTCATACAGGTTTATATCTGCTAAATATTATTTCCCGTAAGTGTAGGTATACGATAGTTACTTGAGGAGAAATTATTTGATTGATGTGACGTTTGTTGGTCTAGGACTCTAGATGTTGCACACATACACATGTGTACTGTACATATGTTTACATAATTATAGGAAGTACCATACGCTAATGCAAAGTCACAGGCTGACAGGAAAAAAAATTGACACACTCATACACCCCCTCGCACACACACACACACACACACACACACACACACACACACAATAGGAGTAGGAAACAATAGTGCTTTTTACGTGCTTGTGTTTACAGTGCGTCTTATAAGTTGGAGGGTCTCTCTCTCTCTCTCTCTCTCTCTCTCTCTCTCTCTCTCCACATTCATTTTCACTTTCTTTAGCTGCCCTCCCGTTATATTATTTTCTCACACATTTGTCTTAAATTAAGTTGTTCTGAATATACTTTCTTCAACAAAGTTTTAATAACGTGCATGTTGTGATTAATCTTTGTCTCGCAAAGTTGTTGTTGTTGATGTTCTCCCGGGGCAGAATGGCCTCCTGCCCCACAGACCCCTGGTACACTCTGGTCGCAGTGAAAACAAAAAAATAATAAAAAAAATTAAATAAAGGATGGGCTGGCTCAATATTTCCGGGCTACCGAAGCACATCCCAGGGAGATGGGACCAGAACTTACTGGACTAGCGAGTCTGAGGGCCTCCGATCGCCAGGGAGATTGGGGAGGTCTTTGATCCCACAGCCATTGCTGTGGGCCCAAGTCCACGTTACCACAAGAGCTACAAGTGGGGTCGCATCTTCCATGAGATCAGTCCTGAAGGGAACATAAAGGGGGAGATAGATTAGACTGCTGCATGCAAAGGAATAATGCACCCCCGTGTGCTGGCGGTCCACACAACAGTGAAAAAAAAGAGCCTCCGGCTGCATTACACCTCACGTCGATTTCTAATCCATGTGGGTAGATCTCGTCAAATCCACTAAAAAGTTACCAGATCCTACAACAATCTTTATTCTGTGGGGGATGGCTAATATTCACAGAGAATAAACTTATACACTGTACCTTTGTGTACTATCACCTTGACACACATACACACACAGTACACGTAACCTACTTATTACACCTCACTCTGTATGCATAACCACACATCCCATGACTAAGTTTGTACGTACCGGTATGTGTGTTATGTATGTGTGTATGTACTGTGGGATGGAAAGACATGATGTAAAGGAATTTGGTTCATTCTGGATCCTGACATTATTATTGTACTTTATGTCTCGCTCATTCACTAATTCATTTTTTCCAGCGGTAGAAGTAGAGTGATAAGTTTGGGGGAGGAGGAAGATGAAGAGAGTAAGGGGTAGGAGGAAGGAGGAAAGCATGGATAAGGAAAAGCAGGAGAGAGGAAAGATGGGTACAAAGAAATGGGGAAAGGAGAGAAATTGCAAAGATGAGGAAAGGATGACGAGGAGAAGAATAACAGAGAAAGATAGATAGAGTCTAATATTAAAGGGAGAGAAAGGGAAGGTAAGGCTGAGGGGAAATTAAGAAAAGCAGCAGCAGGAAAGGGAATAGAGTATGTATGAACTTGGGAAGAAATAGAGAATGGATGGGGGAAAGTGAAGGAAGGAAGGAAAAAGTAAAAAACATCCTTTTTTCCTTCCTATACTCTCTCTCTACACACACACACACACACTCTCTCTCTCTCTCTCTCTCTCTCTCTCTCTCTCTCTCTCTCTCTCTCTCTCTCTCTCTCTCTCTCTCTCTCTCTCTCTCTCTCTCTCTCTCTCTCTCTCTCTCTCTCTCTCTCTCTCTCTCTCTCTCTCTCTCTCTCAACTTTTTTACCTTTCTCTACAATCTCCTTAAGGTTCTTGTTCACCTTGGGGCACATTGATGTCATACTGCCCTTCCCAACCCCCTCCCTTACTCTCCTCCCTCCTCTCTCCATCCCCAAATCTTCTCCCTCCTCTGATTCCCTCGTTTTTTTTTATCCTCACTCTATATGATTATCCGTCGCACTTCTCCGTTCATTCACCTTCCGACTCCTCCTGTTTTCTGTTCCCCATTTACAATAAAACCTTCTGTTATCCACATGTTTATGTTATCCTGCCTCTTCCACTCTTTCTACGTTCCCATTTTAGACCACCTCCATGGACTACTCCCTTCATGTTTTTATTTACATAACCCCAGGCTTCTTTTCTTTCTGTCCCTAAACTTTAACTCTCCATACTGACATATGTATAGCCTATTAATTTATGTAATCCAGTAGCGGATTGAACCCTTCACCAAGGAGGGTTACAGACATAACATCCTTGCACATGTTGACTTAGAATGGGTTGGTTTGGAATGGTTGTTTATATAGAAATCAAGTGACAATAGAGACAGAAGCAAAACTTTTGGTAGTATTATGAGTATATGAGTGTCGTCATGTGTTTAGTGGGAGTAGGCCCTAGTATTAAGCTGTAATTTTCAAGAATGATGCTTTATTAGTAGTAGTAATATTGATGCTGATGGGTGATGGTGGTAGTCGTAATACGGGGTTGTAATGATGATAGAAACATTAGTAGTAGTTGCAGTAATTTTGATGGTGGTGGATGAAATGCGTAACACTGAGAATTTGCTGTAATATGAGTATAACTTTGGAGGATTTAACGGCAGGGAACTGGTTCATTCATTAGTATTATATTGACCGAGGTGTGGGTTGGGTCTATAGCCTATAAGTAAGGGTCACTGCCCTACACACACACACACACACACACACACACTCTCTCTCTCTCACACACACACACACACACACACTTTTCTTCTCTCTGGCTTCCGCTATCTCTCTCATTTCCTTCTTGAGTTACACCTGTCCAACCCTGTATACTCCCTTCCGTCCTTACCGACACATTTTTACTTCCTGTCTCCTTCCCTCCTTCATAATTATATTCTTATTGAATTGGATGAGGAAGGAATAAGGGTAAGCCTTGGAATGGGGAAGGAGGAAGAGTTACGAAGAAAGGAAGGGAGGGAGGGAGAGGGGGATGGAAGGAATGTGGATAGGGACAGGGGAAGGGAGAAGGGTCAGGCATGAGGGGGATGGGAAAAGAGGAGGAGTGATGGAGAAAGAAAGGGAGGGAGAGAGAAAGAGAGGGAGGGAGGGAGGGAGAGAGAAAGAGAGTGGAATGCCCCACACCCGAGGGCGTGTCTGTCCTTGTGGTGTACAGTCGGCGGCAAAAGTCCTGTCGCCTCACTTGCTTCACCGAGGCATGCGATGTTCTTAGACTCGAGATTATTAGGTGTAGAAAACGTGTGTATTTCTCGAGTCCATGAACACTGCCTGTCTCAGTGAAGCAGGTGAGGCGACACGACTTTTGCCCCAGACTGTACTGTACGTGTGTTGGTTGGGTCAGAGTGGAGGTTGATAGGATGGAGGGTGGAGAAAGGAGAGATAAAACAAGAAGGAGTTAGAAGGAGTTAGGTGGGCAGTACTTTAAGGGTTGTTGCACCCCTTCGGACCAGAGCCTTTCCACTTCCTCTCTTTAACTATCCTCCCCCTCCCCCCTTTCCTTCACCACATACATGCACACATTTTTACAAAGCCTTCTCATAAATATTAGCTAATAGTTTTGGAAGTTAAAGCACCGTAAAAGGTTATAGGTTTGAGGGCCATTAAGTATGCACAGTAGCTGACTCTTCACTAGTTTATGATTAGGAAGATTTTGTTTTTCTTTGTTTACACTACATGATAATATATGAATAAATACAAATAATATTACTGGTAGCTTATATCCAGGTAAATGTGTATAGATGCTTCTTCAAATGATAAGACTGCATGAAGGGGAAAGTACAGAGAATGGAGTATCTTTGAATTGGTGACGAGCTGTAAGCATTTGGGTTTGTCAGGTTTATTGTACAGTTTTAGTGCCTGATTCAAGTTCTCCTTTTGTACACTGTAAAATATGTTTAGCTTAACCAGTGAAGCTGAAGATGCATGAGTAGAACGTCAGAAAATATTTATTATATTATTTTTCAGTACCTTTCACTTGCAAAACCCCGTTACAAGTTTTAAAAAGTAGGCAATAAATGTTCTCCACAACAGATATAGTGGTACTAAACCAAATGATAATTTTTCAGTGTGTGCTTCCATCTCTGAAATAAACAGACAGAACAGCTGATGCCACTGGAAAAGCTCTCGTCCCCCTTCACTGGTTTACACTCTTTGGATTGGTTAGTGTTAATAGTCAGTTGCTGTGTGTAGAGGCGGTCATAGTTAATATACTGGAAAATTATATGAATTACAGTTAACCTGTTCTTTCTATGCTAATGCAGCCATGACTTTCCATAGCGGTATTGAATGATCACAGTAATCATTGTTGATAGTCAAAATTGTTAATTGAGGAAGTCTGTGACTCTCCCAAGATTACAATTCCTTTTGCAGAATAAAATAGTTGAGTGTTAACTACAATAAAACTTCAAGTTATGATCGGAAGTTGGTTATTCATTGTTACACTCACCACTCGGGATTAGCCTCAACAACTTAGAAAATCCCACTTGCTGAGATTATCGATTATCGCACGCAATACATTTTGAGCTAATATGAAACATTATAGAACTCATTTATATAATTAAGATATTTATTATTATTGACACCATGTTAGCTCTAGGGGAGCCTGAGATTGATTAAACAAGTCTGTATTGTATTGTAGGATATGTGATGTTACAATACTTATTTCAGTATCATCTTTTTTATGACACACCAGTTAATAAATGAATAATGAAATGGTAAAATGACCATGTAAATTTTAAGCAACCC
Organism: Petrolisthes cinctipes; assembly: GCA_033782935.1. NCBI lineage: Eukaryota > Metazoa > Arthropoda > Malacostraca > Decapoda > Porcellanidae > Petrolisthes > Petrolisthes cinctipes. The sequence goes on from JAWQEG010000106.1 coordinate 3,587,117, forward strand.
ACTTATCACAAACATAAACCCCCTTCCTTCCAAAATGGTCGTCACACCTGCAGGCAGCCATCCTCTGCAATACAGAACAATGAATGTAACTTCGTTCAATTTTTTTTCACCTGAAAATAGATAGCTGTCTTATGAATTAACTATATCAAATGTGCATATCAGGTTCTTACATAAGAGGAACCTTTTTACTATACGAAATGTTTTTTATCTTCTCTGGCCTGATCATTGGAGATGGTGGCAGTGTTCAACGGAACTGTGGGGTAATACCGGTACATTATTCGTCTGCAAATGTGTGTTTTATTCACCTTCAGGTAAAATATGTAAATAATTTAATGAACCATGAGGGACATTCCCAGAAAGACTCCCACTACCGCCAACATCATTACCACCATTAGTTAGCCCTTCCCTTTGTATGAAGAACAGGGACTAACCTTGACTGTGTACAAGATGGAGTATGAAAGATTACCATCACGTGGGGTGTACTGTAGGATGAGAGCACCAAGCCACCATTACAGGGTATTATGGAAGAATGTCTGTTGTGTATCGTGTGTCTAATTAGGTTTGAACCACAGTTACTACCGATGGACTGAGGGTGTAATTGGTGTTGGTTTACCAGGCTGTGCACTTGACCAAGGACTGGCTGAGGTGTGACCACAAAGTGAGAAGTGCTGTGTGTTCTCTAACTCTTGGAAGGCAGATAGTTTCTTATAACATATCAAATAGTTTGGTGTTAGTGTATGTATGTCGTTCACAAAATTAGCTATTGCTTAAAAGTTACCGTATATGAAATACATTTTTTTTTCATAGTCAGAAATATTTCCTTACAGAAATATGATTGTTCTTTACTCAGAAATACAAAGAAGCAAAATCTCTAATAATTTTTAAGGAGAAAAGTACATTATTCAGCAACTAACTCTCTTTCGCATCAACAGGAAGGTCAGTTATAACGACCAAGACATCTGTGACCACGTCTCAACACCTCCACATCAACAAAGTCTTCCTGGTAAGTGTATTATATAATTTTGTTTCTTTCAATCTTCTTTAATCCTTTGTCTTTTCTTCTACACATACTAAATTTACCTTTCTTAATTTATACTAACCAAGACAAGACCGCTGTACCTGTCGGAAGGAAATTTCTCGTTCACGAAATACTAATTAAGGGATCATTGATGAATGTGATTATTACCAATTCCTTCAAAATATACCACACAACAAAGTCCTCAGTATAGATGCTGTATTACGGCAGAAGTGAGAGGAACTAGTAGCTTACAATTCATTAGTATAAATCATAGCACTTGAAAAAGTTGCTTAGAAACAAAATCTTCAATCTATGAGGGCGTACCCAACACAGTTTATATTTTTGTTTGGCTATGATAATTTACACGAGCAGAAATATTACGCGAACAGAAAATACATTTTTCATAAATATTGAGTTTACTCAGTAGAATGATGAATGAGTCAGTGAATGGCAAGATAAAAGAAGAAAGTAATATTCCTGACTTTGTTTTATTACCACACGACATCTCAAGTGCCTGATGTGCATGTGTGTGTGTGTTGAAACAATCAGGAAATTTGGATGTCAAGTGTCGTGTGCATTTTATAGTGTATTTTCTTAATATCTCACTGTCTTGATGGTCTGCTTACGATCATCTAAGCAAAATTTAGGCAGCTGTTTCCTCCGTTCTATGCGGAGGAAATGATAAAACTTCAGTGTAGGTGATATTTGTGGCACAGTTTGGGGAAATCGATACCTGCCAGTTTGCACACACCGGTTTCCTTTCCTATTATAACCATAGAGATTTAGCCTACATTTTAGTCCATGTGACTCCGAAAATGTTATGAACCAGGTAAAAGAAAGTAAATCTTGAGTTGGTGAAGTCCAAAGAAAGATAACCCAGACCAAAGAAGAAAATAAATAGAGGAAACTAAGAGAAAAAGATGATGATGATGATCGTCATTGTCATCTTACATTCCATTATTTTCCTTCCGAGTGACCATGACAGAGTTGACCACTATGACAAGGCAAGAATTGTACTGCACACCCACCAACACCATCAACACTTCCTTTCTCTACTCCTCTGTTTACTTAAAAAAAAAAAAAAATGAAGTCAAGGAGGGAGAGAGGGAGGGAGGTGAGGTGAGATGAGAAAAAAAAGGAAAGGTCAGTGGTTGGGGCAAGGTCAAGTTTACCTAGACATACTCTCTCGCTATACGTGCAAAAACCTGGAGGGCGAGTCAGTGATTCTGTGAGGGAGGGGAGCACCTGTCACCTTGAAGAAATGTTGAGGTGGAGGTGGTGTGTGCTCATAGCTTTTTGAATAGACCCAGCTGCTGCGTGTGTGTTTGTGGGTGAGAGAGAGAGAGAGAGAGAGAGAGAGAGAGAGAGAGAGAGAGAGAGAGAGAGAGAGAGAGAGGTGCGTATTTGTGCGTATGTTTGTATTTATTTCTGTGCATAGGATCCAGTTCAGGCTACGACACGTAACTAAACAGAATGTAATGAAAATAGTCTCGCTCAATCATCAGAATTCATCTTTTTTTTTTTTTTTCTGAGTCACAGGCCCACTCTACTTTCAAGAATAGGACAAGAAAAAATATAGGATGCTTCGAAAAGGAAAATAAATGCTGTGAGAGTATTTAGCATTGGCCTTCATGCTGAGGTAAACTTGGACTGCCACATCCTTGACAAAGACGGACGGATGTAACCTCGTGAGGATGCTCAGCCAACTCCCTGTCATTCCCTTCTTCCCCCATTATCTAAAGCGGTTGAGATGAGTGTTTATAAAGCACCTCATTAACCACTTTAATTCACCCATCTACCAGGCGACCTTCACTGCTGTTGGTTGGTCCATTTTTGCAAGCCATGTGCATTTCAGTTGAGTCCCAGGAAGTTTTATATCTTCATGGGTTGGGAGTAAGAGTAGAAAAGGTGGTTGGTTGTCCAAAATTGTTAGCTGTCATTTCCATCTATTGAGTGGTAAAACACCGCGTCGTCTGGTTTCAATTTGGAACTGTTGTAAACAAACGGGGAAATTCTCCCTAGGCCTAGATGGAGCTTCTTTGGTTAGGATCTCTCGTTTCAGGAGGCAGCTTTCCCAAGACTTTTACGACACACTCCAACTGTCTTTCAATATATATATATATGTATGTATATATATATATTTTCAGTTTTTATTGTAATATGTCTTGCAAACCCAACTACCATAATGATTTTGGTTATTCTGTCATTCCAAATGTCCATCTGTTATTGGTTCTACACAGGTATGATCTGCCAAAACCTGTTTCATGTTTATATATATATAAAGTTAAAGCCTTTTGACACCAATATAAATCGTCAGTGCGTCATCCATATGGACGGCATCTGCCTGAAGAGATGTTGTACTTCCATGAAATATAAAAATACTGTGGAATAAATAATATCTTCCTGAGTGACAAATGGTCCTGCTCTCCTCCCCAGGGGTGTTGTGGTCACAGCTACTTTCCACGTCATACCCAAATGGCTGAATTTGCATGTAGTTACGTAACACTATAGTGAAAGTCAGCATGGCGGCAAGATTGCTCTGTGACTGACTTAAGAGTTTGTTGAGTAGAGGTGAGATTGTCAAGTTATTACAACGTACCGTACGTTTCAAGAGCTTTAGGTGTGCACTGCAGTAGCAAACCAACAATTCATTCGCTTTCTCACGTATAAAATCCCCGTAGTCAGCACAGAAGAGAGAGGGTCAAGATATCTTTACCATTATTGACTATAGACTGTTTGTGTATAGGAACGTGTTAGGAGTGTGGGAAAAGTGTTGGCACAGGAATGGCTGTACAGTACAATGCTGTATGGGATTGTGAATGTGTGAAGAATTCTTTTATAAATATTACTTAGGATACTTAGGACACCTGCTGTCTCCGAGGCAAATATTGTACACTACCTTATACGGCTCTCACATAATTATGGCCTTGGAGTTGTAATATTATTTGTCTATTATGTTCGAATAAAGAAGACAAATACAACTCATAGAAGATGGAGGATGAGAAACAAATGATGAAGAGAGTACAAATGGCCACACTCCTATTACATACTTTCACTTATGGTGATGTACAGTTATCTTATTGGCTATACGTACTAATTCATCTCTTGATACTTTACACCTTAGGCCTATATGATCTATCCATTCTTATAATTGTGTTTGATTGTACAGTAAGGTAGAGTTTGAATTATGATGCAGATTCATATTATAGTACACATTACGATCCAGACTAAGATAATGACGGCTAATTGGAGCCTGTAGTAGCTTCACCCAAACTGTGTGACAATATATGTTGTTATTTGTGACACACTTTGTAGGAAACAGTAGCCATGAATTCCTCAACGTCAATCTTTGCAAAATAGATAGTTAATTAAATATATAAATAACAATAATATTAAATACTAATCGTACAAACTGAAACTCACGTAGCTTTCAGGTAGTTTATTCACTCGTCAGAAAGTGCCTCGTGTACACCAACATATAATCAACACCGAAGAATCAATATTTGGCAAGGGAGCAGGACGAGAATATGACATGTAAACTCTCCACATATCCTATTAGGGATGTATTAAGGGATAGCCAATAGTGTTTTATGGTATGTTTATATGATTAGGCTAGACACGTCCGTCTTGGAGAAAGGTGACGGACGGAGGGAAGGAGAAAGGGGGAGGGACGGAGTGAGGAAGGGGGAGGTGGCTTGAGAGGCTGTCCTTGGTTGAGTGAAGGTGTAGGGAGAGAGGGAGGGAGGGACAACTGCAAACTATTCTTACCTTCCATCATCACCTCAGGGGTAATAGCACATTTTATCAACACTCTCATATTCCATAGATGTAAAGGCCTAAAGTCTATGTGATAGTCTATGATTCACTACTTCAGTCTGATAGAGTTTCAGATTATATGTTTTATCTTTATTTCACAAGTTCTGAAATTGATCGCATGAGTCATTGGGAATAAACCTTTTATGTGTTTGACTGCTGAGTGACGGACTGTTGTCTGAGACTGAGTGATAATTAACCAGAGGAAGGAAGAGGGGAGACGTGCTTGGAATTATTTGTCAGTGTTAAAAACTCAGGCGTAAGGTGAGATTCTGTTGTTGGTGAATTGGAAGGCTACTGATTCCTCCTAACTATGCAAGAAAACAGACACCCTCAATAGTATTAATAGGGGATTTGTTTCGTGGCATAGTCTAGAGGAATTGGAGACCTTTCAATTCACAAACATAAGAATTCCCCTTTATGCCACAGTCAGTACTAGTAACTTTCAAGATTGTGACGATGTTTGATGGCAGTAATTGAACACACCATTACAATAATAGTGTTTCATTATAACTGCAGTTGAATAGAAACAACTGACGTTACTATCACCTTAATAGACACCGTACAATGGGGAGGGAGAAAGTAAATACCTTTATGGCACACATACCTTTACAGCGGGCTACCCACGGCATCTGGTCGTCAACTTTAGGCAGCCATTCTCTCCTTGTACTAAACTATAGTTACCATTCAGGGGAGAACCTCTTTTTGGTAATTTGGAGGGCTACTGATTCCTCCAAACTGTACAGCCACGAAACATTTCCCAAATATATCAGTAACATGGAGGTGATTAATTTTGTTTCTTGGGATCGTTTGGAGGAATCAGTTGCCATCCAATTTACTAATAACAGGTTATCACTTAAAGTCATCGTCAGATCTCTCTGGTAAATATACATTTCGCACATACTGTAGAAGAAAGTAAAATGTACCCGAGAACTGTATCACAGAAGCACACATGTTTGGTGAAAAATATTACACCCTAACATAGTCCATAGTGAACCCAAACCTGAGAATATCAGTATGAATCAGGTACAAGTTAGTTTAGTATAGGCTACGCTGAAATATAACCATTCTTTCACTATACGCTTCTATAGAAAACGTTTCTTGGGGCACTATCTTAATATATTGTATTTTCAGTCTCATTCTATGGTAAACTATTTTATTCATATATAACTTTGGGTGTACTGAAGTCTTGAGAGCAGTAGTATCAAACTAACTTTTTTAACCATTTCAGTTGTTTAACTGTATTGCCCCGAGTTATATTGTTATGGTCAACCAAGAAGAATTTACTGGCAGCATCATTGTTAAAACAGTTTAGGGTTTCGAAACATTCAATAAGTTGGCCTCTGACTCACCTCTCTGACAAGGGAGTTTATAGTTTGGTAAATAGTGCTTAGTTAAATAGTTTAGTTAACAGTGTTGGTAAACCTGGAGCCAATGATTCCTCCAAACAATTCTAAATAACAGGCCACCAATATTTTTGTTAATCTGGTTTTGTTTCCTGGCATAGGCTGCTTTGGAGGAATTAAGGCTACAAGAAGTAGGCTATACTTACTATCCCCTAAAGTTCTTTCACTTCTTTGAGTCATTCTAAATAAGGTTTTTTTCTTAGCGATGGTGTTAGCTGAGTTGCTATCCGTTGTACAGCCTCTATATAGCTTTTCCACTTTTGTATAGTGGTAAAATTACTTCACTTCTCGTTTCTGTATAATATCTTTTATTGACTACTAGTACTCTATTTGCTTTATTTGCAGTCAGGAAGGGTGCATCGAGCAGAGAGTTTGAGGTTCTTATACTTCTGTAACTGTTGATTGCGTGCCCATTGATTTCATATTCTTATAATTTAAACTTTGAGCTAGCATGCAATAACAGGAATTTATTGCACTTTAAGAACAGATTGAAGTTGAGAGAGGGAGAGAAAAGGAGCAGCAAGGAATATATATATTACCTAAAAATAAATTTCCCTTCATAGGGTACAGTCACGAGCACTAATAAGTATACAGCATTGGTTGAAGCTTTGTTCAGTCCAATTCACCAACGAACTAATTCCAATGGAGATCTTATTGTGCATTTATTGACTGTCTCTAGGTATTCGAAGCACCAAAAACATCGATTTTTAGCATGTATTTGGGATATATTCTAGCACTGTTTAAGCCCCTAAGACACCCCCAACCCAGTTTTAGCTAGGGTGAGAGTTATGACGAGACATAAGGACTTAGGACAAATTCTTAGGTATTTAGGACATTCATCTGCCACCTTGAGGGCTTAGTAGAGGATCATAACGCTAAGACGAAGACCTAGTGCTTTATAAGACCGTGGGGTTCCAAAGCTCCGGGTGCACAACGACGACCACGTTCTTGAATATGGACCTTTCGCTAGTCTGCCTCTGACATGAGAAAACCAAGTTGGCAGCTACGCAAGTTAAAAAATGTGGCGTCGACAGCACACCCACTAATTAGTGCTCGTGACTGTACATGATTACAAAGCACAAGAGGTAAAAAGACGCTTGGTATTCTTTCCTGAAAACATTTATTTTGTATCATCAAACAGATGCACGTGATAAACTTCAATATATATACAACAACCATAAAATTAATAACATATAACCAATATAATTATATATACATAGAGCTCCTGTCATTTGCAGTTATAGTTAGACAAGCACATTATTTAATATGGAGTAATGATAAATCTTAGTAATTCTATATTTTATACAGTAGAAAAACGTTTGTAAAAATAATTTGTCTACGGACTATACTGTATGTATAATACTGTAATATTCAACTGAAAAACGTTTCATGGCATAATATACAGTGTTTACAACTGAGTACCTGTACCTACCAGAGGCACTCTCATATCATGTCGTTGTGACATTAGTTATGTTTCCTGACTACCACCGGACGAGTTTTCTTGTTGAAGCAACCCACCTCTGATTTTCAGAGGTTAAAAGCTTTATCCATTAACTCCTAAACAATTACATATTGCCTAGATTGTTAACCATGGTATAATGTCATACAGTTAAGATATTCCTATGAAAAACTTTGCTGTTCTAAAATAAATAAAAAAAAAGAAAAAAAAGTTGAGAACAAGACGCTAGAAAGGAATGTATAGAAATGTAAGCCAAAGAAAGGAAAACCTTCTGCTGTGACAAATGACTTATATTAACACTGATGACGAATATTAACAATGGTTTACTTTTAACTTGACAAGAAAGGAAAAATATAATGTATTGTGTTTCACCGACCATACATTCATGGCTGACGGATTTGCTTAATTTATTGTATCGTAATGATTCTCTTTGCATATCAGGGTTCAAAACAACATTAAAATATACATACAAAAATAATATGAAAGAAGGAAAGGAAGAAATTATACAAAATCAATATAATAATAATAATAATAATAATAATAATAATAAGAAATAATTGATAATAATGCCTGTATGGATATCTTGTAAGCATTGAACCATCGTGCTGTCATCTGTTATCCATGTTTACCTAATTGAGATTCGCGTTCATAGATGGCGCCAGGTTTAAAGGTATTATTATTTTCATTTGTTATTTTATGTTGTATGTGTGTGTGTGTGTGTGTGTGTGTGTGTGTGTGTGTGTGTGTGTTTATCCCTAATTGTTACTTTGTGTTGTATATGTGTGTTTATTCATATGTGTACAGGATTATATTGTATTTATGTATATGATTATGGGCACTGTATGGTAATGTGTGTGTGTGTGTGTGTGTGTGTGTGTGTGTGTATTTTTTTTTTTTTACACACACATGTCAGCTGCTTTCTTGTTTTTTTTCTAATATGCCTATGATGTGTTAATACTGATACGATGCTTAGTAATGCAGTAATGATGTGATAATGTGGTGATGGTGATAGATGTGCTAAAGAGAAAGTAATGATGTGATGATGTGGTGATGGTGACTGATGATAGATGTGGTGATGAGAAGGCGATGATGTGATGATGTGCTGATGGTGATAGATGTGCTAAAGAGAAGGCAATGATGTGATGATGTGGTGATGGTGATAGATGTGCTAAAGAGAAAGTAATGATGTGATGATATGGTGATGGTGACTGATGATAGATGTGGTGATGAGAAGGCGATGATGTGATGATATGGTGATGGTGACTGATGATAGATGTGGTGATGAGAAGGCGATGATGTGATGATGTGGTGATGGTGATAGATGTGCTAAAGAGAAAGTAATGATGTGGTGATGGTGACTGATGATAGATGTGCTAAAGAGAAAGTAATGATGTGATGATGTGGTGATGGTGACTGATGATAAATGTGCTAAAGGGAAGGCAATGATGATACACAAGAGTTAATGGGGTGATGATAATACCGATGCTAGTAATGACATGGTAAACGATAAAAAACTGACTGGAAATGATAACATGAGATTGTGTAATGATTGTAATAACCTCTTAGTGATATACTAAGTATTAATGTTAATACTTCAAATTATTTCCAAGCAGTCAGTAAGGAGGAAGGGGGCGGGGGGTGAGGAATGGAAGGCAAGGAAAGGGTGGAGTGGGAAGTAGAGGGAAAGGAAGGGAAAGGGAGAGAAATGGAAAAAAAGGGTAGGGTAGAGTAGGGTTGGGGAGAGGAGGGATCTCTTGCCTTCAGCGTTATGGAAGCGACTTCCTGACTGGGCGAGGGAAGTGGCTTAAGCTGCATTCTCCTTGGTCGAGCTCCGCCACTCACAAATCACTAGAATGTCAAGCTACCTTGGCGGTAACGCGCTAGTGACAGGGCCGTAACACTGGTAATAGAATTTGTCTGACTGCCTACCTACAGACCCACCGACCTCATACCCCGCCTAAAATATCGCTAAGTAATAGTTGATAGAGAGGTTTGACAGCAGGCACGAGGGAGGTGAGGAGTACTGAGAATGTGGTTGATGTGGTGAAGACTCTGAAAGAAGTGGTTGATATGGCAGAGTGGTGAGTGGTGTGGTTTAGTCATGCCAGTCTTATTTGATCTGAGAGAGGGACGACGCCCAGTGTCTCACAAACCCAGCAACTGTATTATTATTATTATCATCGTCATGTATGTATAATTATTACCACCAGGTGACTGCACAGGGGGTTTAGTCAAGCGAACAACCACAGGGGCCAAGGGTAATAACGGGAAAGAAACGGCTCCTATTATTATTATTATTATTATTATTATTATTATTATTATTATTATTATGAAGTGCTTTCTTTCATCTGTTGTTTTATTACCGGTACGTCTCGTTAATGTAGGCAGACAGAGGCTTAAGAATTCTTGCTTGTTTATTAAGCGAGAAATGATTCAGAGTTGTACTGAGCAGTAGAGGAGACATCTTTACTGCCGACATTCTATTTCTTCAATTGCAAAGTGTCGTCAGTAAATATCCCTCCTCGAGTGGTGTTTTCTTACTCATGTCACTCATCACAACAAAAAGGATGAAGAGGAACAAGAGGAGTGAGTACACTGGCAGAAACAGGCTGTGTGGGTTGTACAGACTTGAAGTGAACGAGTGGAAGGAAAATGAATGACCATGGGATATATTACAGCAGCCACTCGTCACAAAACAGTACACCGATCAGACAGTCAAGCTTCCCGTATTATTCCCCATTATTCCTACAGTGTAAACAACCACCACGGAAGGAAGGCTCTGTGGTGGCGGCCTCGTCTCGGCTCCCACAGGCAATTAGCGTGTATACCGTTGTTGTCTGGCGTGGAGGTAGTGGGGCTCATAATGAACAGGTGGTATGGAGAGTGAGAGAAAAAAAAGTGCCTGGCGCAGCTGTCCTGACTACAACACCTCCATGTAGGGGGGATTTTCAGCCAGGTGTGTGTGTGTGTGTATCTTCGCATTCATTCACGGTCATTACATTTACTCAAATGCATTCATTCGTCAAGTGATGATGCCACAGTAAACGCTATACCTCAGTGAGTGACTTTCAGGATAATGATGGCGGTAAGCGATGTATACCATGGTGTACAAAAGTTCATTCATTCAGCCAGCCACAATATAAAAAAAGCGACACAGATCGCCGCCATCTACCTTCTGCTATTTAGTGGTTCGAACCATAGAAATTTAAGTTATATTGCGGCTCACACGCTTCCATCCAGTGAATAAGATCTCTGATATTAGGTACAGTAAATTCGCCCCAAGCGGTGTCTAATATCTACGAGAATTATTGTGAAATGCTCGACGGACCGAATGCTACCGATGCCTTCAAATTATGTTCCAAAGCAGGTCATACTTTGTGGCATAGATTGGGGAAATAAATATCCCTCCTATTCACCAACGTCGTGCAGTTCTGTCTGGTCTCGTAAAAAGATTGACTGGAAGCCGAAAAATAAGGCATGTGGTGTGACTAATGTACTGGAACCTCCCACCCAGACGAGACAGCAGGATTCAGCAGGTGTGTTGTTGTGGATGTTGTGACAGTGAGTAATGGATGATGTGGATGCCGCTTCACAGTTTAGTGTGTGTGTGTGTGTGTGTGTGTGTGTCTCTCTCTCTCTCTCTCGCTTTTTTTTTTTATCAAAAACTCATACTACAACATTCTCTCTCTCTCTCTCTCTCTCTCTCTCGCTTTTTTTTTTTTTTTTTTTTATCAAAAACTCATACTACAACATTATTGTAATCGGAAGAAGATAAGTATACTGTAAAATAGTCAGACCAGAAGTTTCCTCTCCATTCCTACTAGGTTACTGAACCTCAGATTTGTGTGCCCAGCTGTATCCAAGACCTTGATCTTGTTTGTTAAAGAGAGGTTGAATAAATATCCGGGCCACTACCGCTATTCGTGTTACCATAACACATGGTGGAAACGTAGTTTAATGCTTTTGTAAGGGCTGTTACCTCCTCGGATCGCATATCAGTGACTACAAGCTGATTGTAAAGGTGGTAGCACTACTGTGAAGGGTATTACCATCACTGCTACTGTTAACACCACTACCCTCCCTCCTACCACCACTACTACCCTTCTTTCCACCACTACCTCTTTCACTACTCTTTCCACCACTAAAGTTACCACAGCCACCACCACCGACAGCCAGATGGTCAGTCTCGTGGTGTCACCTTCCTTTACACACACACACACATACACACACACACACACAGGGTTGTTGTACCTTTTTATAGTACTGCTTGCTTCCTGCTCGTACATATGGCCTTATTGTGTTTTCTCTTCATACATATGGTGTTACATTCTCAGACTCGGTTGTCTTACAGATTGTGGCGTCTATCATAATTATTTTGTGGTCCATGCAGTCATTAAGGGTAGAGTACACTGCTGATACATTAGAGCCCCTTGATTCCTCCAAATTATACAAGGAAACAGGACCAAATTAGTAAAAATAATGGTGCCCTGGTGCTTGGAATACTTTGGAGGAATCAAGGCACTCCAGTGTACCAAAAGCATACTTTCCTCTTACGTCCCAAGATAGCTCTTAATAATTTATATGCGTTTAGAATATATGGCGATGTCGGTCGTTTGATTCAATAACAACAGTTCACTTATCCTTATATTAAGTAAAAACCTTGAAAGTGCTGAGAAACCCGGTGATGTATATACTATGTAGGATTGGTGCCTCTTACAGAACGTAGCCAAGAGAGGGCCCTTCTCAAACATTGTCAATTTACACTTCTTATTCAGTCGATATTTATAGAGACCCACCTCGAGTGTTGTCAGGAAAGTATGCTCCTTAGAAATGGTCAATAATGGCTTCTTCTCTCATGTATTGTCATTATAAACTCGTCCTTAACCGGTTATTTTTTATCACAAATTCTCAGGTAAAAAATGTTGTGTTTGACTTACAATATGCTGGAAGTGTAGCACGCATGGCTGACACTCCAAGAGCCTAGTGGATCGCAAAGAAATATTCACTCCTGCATCTTTTTTATTGTTCTTTTCTTGCGATAGAGAACGTGTGTGTGTGTGTGTGTGTGTGTGTGTGTGTGTGTGTGTGTGTGTGTGTGTGTGTGTGTGTGTGTGTGTGTGTGTGTGTGTGTGTGTGTGTGTGTGTGTGTGTGTGTTTAGTTTTTTCTGTATGGTCCAGTGATGTGAGGGGTCAGTTACATTTGTAGTTGAGTGGCTGTGTGAGTTTCTTGTTTATTGCGAACTTTACATTAGACTTGTGGCAGCAACAACAACAATAATAACAACATATACATCATTAAGAATATTATTAGGATTAAAAGTAATTATTTAAAGTTATTACTGTCATGAAAATGGTGCGGTAGTGATATAGTTGTTGGTGTTACGGTACGTCGTTGGTATATTATAATTATACGATAAATAATTGTTTTCACACAGTGGCAACAGCTGTTATTATGATATATAACCTCCACTTTAACATATCATTATAGGTGGTATTATTACACTGGCTCGGCTAATACGGTGCATAATTAGGGTGTCTTGCGTAGATTATGTTTCCATCTTATGGTGCGTCATAATTTATGAGCGTAAACTGAGGTGAATGAAATCCGTTTACTTAGAATAAAGGTTAGGAAAATATTTAGCACCAGGAGGTTGAATCACCGAAGAATATAATCAGACTCCATCTAGCTTGCTTGAGTATTAATAACAGCGTATAATTGATCTCTTCTTCATACTCAGGCCCGTGAGCAAAATTGCCATTGGTTTCGTTAAGACGATGGCCAATACGATGGCTCCATGCATTGTCTCTGAAGCCATCGTACCTGTCTTCGTCATGGTCAAGTACAGGACTTAACTTGGAATACGATCCCAGCACTTATTATTTTTTGTATCCCCATTACAGTTTGTCACATCGGTCATGTCACATCTTATTATTATCTTTCAGACTCTGGAGAAGAGGACATCACGGCCACCACACTGCACAGGTACGGTACAGTAAGGTTACATTGTTTTATCACAGTGTATATTTTTCTTACGTTAGAGTTTTTTGTAACCTTGTTGATGTATTGGTCGTCAACGTCATTATCACGTACAGTTGTTGATGTATAGGTTAAGGTTAAAATCTTCGTCACCCACGTTGTAATAGTAATATTATTGGTCTCATCATCCTACCGTATTTTTCTTCTCTATGTTTTGGTATATCTATCAGGAAGAGGGAAGCCGCATGGACTCCTCCTAAACCCCCATCATCATCATCATCATCCCTTCCCTACCGGACACACACCACTGCCCCCACGGACACTGACCGCTAGGTAGGGGAGGGGTAGGGTATCCAGATGTTTACACCAGCCCACGCAACAATACACACGAGGGAGGAGAGGCGAGTGAGTGTTGAGGAGGGGAGGTGTTTGTGGAGAGTATAGGGGAGGAGTGAGTGTGTGTGATGGTGTTTGGGAGGAGGGGTAAACAAACGAGATTCAAGAGAAGGTATAGTTATGGGGAGAAGTATGGTTTGTGAGGAGTTATAGGAGGGAGGGAGAGAGGGAAGGGATGGTGTGGAGGGTGGGTTGAGGTTGTAGGTTAATGGTATATGTTATTGATGTAATGATTATGTGTGATGTTATGGTAATTGGTGAAATTATATAAAGTCATATGAGTCGAATATTGATAATGGGTGATTAATAAAAAAGGGTACAATGAAATAATGACTTACATTCAGACAATACGTAACGAGATAATTGGGTCCAAAGCCATCGCCTATATATAATAATTACTGTTATCCTACTTAGCTTCCAAATTGAAACCAAGTTGTAGAATAACTGCGTATGAATAAATAATAGATTGTCTATATGATTATAACAAAAGCACAACTCATCAATAAAATTGCATTAACATTACCAACAACGATAAAATAAATTACTATACTGAAATATATTTTAATATCAAATAACAAAACAGTGAATAAATAGGGTCTGTATATATACAGTTTTAAGTTTGACTTGGAGTAGCAAGTAACTTACAATAATGTCTCTTACATTGTTAATAACAATAACGACTGGAATATTTAGGAAAACAAAAAAATATCCTAATAACAATGATAATTCTAATATATTCAATGCCAATAATTACATCAAAAGTTGTAAATAATAACGATAGAAGCAACAATATAACAACTACTGTACAACTGAAAAAATAAATATATATTTAGCTTCACACAAAAAGCATCATAATTACACAATAACGAAAACAGTATCAGTATTAATCTTTAACGTCTAATTTTCTAAAGTTGATGGTAATTGTCCATAGCGAATATCATTACAGTACTTGTGATACGTACGGTAACTTTAAACCCATGGATGGGATGAGTTTCCACCAGTCATCGTTAACCTTTATGATATCAGCTGGATGCACATACCCTCACCTCTAGAAAATCACACTATAATTAAATCAATACTTACAGTAATCACATCAGAGTAAACAGCATCTCGGAATCTTAAAAGTCAAGGCACGTAATTTGTAATGAAGTGTGTTGCAGTGATATTAATGATAGTAACAGTAAAGATGGATGTCATGTAATAGTAAGGATATAGTGGTCACGATAATGGATGATGTGTGTGATAAGAAGTAGTAGCTTATAACGTGTTATAATTACTTAAAACAGTTACTTAAAAAGTAGAATGATGAGGGTGACAACAACTATGATGACCATGTATAACAACTTATAACAGCCAAGAGACTACAATAATAATTATTAATGACAACAGCTTGTAATTTAGAATATTTCATTTTACAGCAGGGACTTTGTATGGCAGAAAGAGTGGTAAAGTAATTTGGCTTGGCAGTATGAAAAATCTCCCTTCCCAGAGTACCCACCTTCATAAACTCACCTAATCTAATCTAAATAATGTTGACTTATTTGATCCTTACTTAATACCCTATTTATGTTTTTAAAAGTAAATATTGGGGTTGAGTGGAAAATCACACTGACGTGATCATGAATGGGGTTGAGATTCTTCACACGAACAAGTTGGTGGAAGATGGTTCAGTTGAGTACTCTGGGTAGGAGATTCTTCATATGGTCCACCATCGCTTAACAATAACGAAAAGTACATCCATAAGTATGTTACGGCCATGGGAAAGTAACTGTGGTGGTGACGTAATGATGAGTCTTTATAACCTCAGACGCGGTGTGACGTTCATTTTATATTACCGTATATTTAATTAAGTGATTCAGTCACTTGGTGCGTCATAGTAACTATATTGATTTAAACTGCAGTCACCTTAGATTGAGTTGAATCGTCTGTGTCGGTGTTGTTTTAAGGACTCTGTGATTTTGTATGGGAGTTACTGGTGGCTACTTATTCTTCCTGACTATCTCGCGAAACATGCTTCATCAAAGTAGGTGGCGTTTCGTGGCAATGTTTGAAGGAGTACCTAACCTCCAATTTTCTGAGTACATCACAGGGGTCCTTAACTGTTCTTGAGTGACCAACCTGAAAGCTGTAATGGACTCTACACCAGTCTAGCAGGACCAGAAAAGAACTAGTCCTCCGATAAGAAGAACTACATCCGCACGTTCTATTCCAGTGGTAATGAGCGAATAACAGAGTCGCAATATTATCAAAATAAACGGGAAGATTGTGGCTGAAAAAACTTGTCATACACACTTCACTTTGTCTTTTAGAAAACATCGTCTAATTACTTGTTAGAGGGAATATTCTGTAGTACTGTAATGAACAACCTTACACACATGATATTTTGACCTTTTGATACACATAATCATATTGACAAAAGTGTGTAGACAACAAAAGTGAAGTGAAGGTTGGCTCATCACGTAACAGTCACGCTTGTCTTGTCACCGCCACCGCCACTTGCCTCGGTAACAGTTTATTGTAAAAACCGTGTGACGACGCTTCTCTATTCTCACGTGTAGGAAGCGTGTCACCTATTTATCATACAAGCAAGTACACACGTATATAGTTATTCCTGTTTAGTAATTAATTTGTGTAATTGGACAGAAATATAAATACCGGTATGCTTCGTGTTTGTTAATTAATAATTGCATGAAAGTACTTCTATGATAAGGGTGATAATTATTGCGGCATGTATATTTACATCTTGAAAAATAAAAATACAAAAATACAGAGAGAGAGAGAGAGAGAGAGAGAGAGAGAGAGAGAGAGAGAGAGAGAGAGAGAGAGAGCGTGTGTAATGGGAAGAACAGAGTGAGAGTGCAGTATCACCCCCTCATCATCTAGCTCCCAGGTGGTGTGTGTGTGTGTGTGTGTGTGTGTGTGTGTGTGTGAACGGTTCCTCATTCTAGCCTGAGTCACTATGGCAGGTGTGTGTGTGTGTGTGTGTGTGTGTGTGTGTGTGTGTGTGTGTGTGTGTGTGTGTGTGTGTGTGTGCTTTTAATACCGCATTCCGCCAACACATTCTCTTATCTTCTTGAGGAAAATAAAGAGAAAGAGTGAGCGAGTGTTCAAGTGCTCTCTCTCACTCTCATATATATATACGGTATATATAAATAAGAGGAATAAGGAATTAAGGTAAATAGCCCAAGGAGGTCTCGATGTTTTCGGAAAAGAGGAAGGAATTATTAGCGACCATGGTAGAGTAGGCGTCATCGTCGGATTGGTGTGGTGAGTGGTCCGGTGTGTGGTCAGGAGAATGGGGATGGTGTTGTAGCAGGTCTGTGGTCTGACTCAACTTCAGCTCTGAGAAGAGGGCGGCGATCTCCGCTGTCTTCTTCATGGAGAGGATGGAGGCTGTGTCCGGAGACTGGTGATGACGGGGTCGGGGCTGTTGAGATGCTCCGCGGTACACCACCTTCCCACTGGGGTCCACCGCCGACACAAGCAGAATTTTCTGTTGACTACCACCCGCTTCACTGCCCTCAGAGGACCCCCGCGACCCCTGTGATCCCCCTGACCCAAGGGAACCTGATGGATGACGTCGCAGGCGGGGTGATAGCATGAGGGGCGGTCCTGGCGCCTTTCTGGAGCGACGGGAATCATGGGTGGAGTATTCCTTATTAATGGTAGCCAGGCGAGAGGATGCTGAGGCTATGTTGTTGTCAAGTGGGGCGGTGCGTGACATGGGACCAGGGGAACGGGTCCTGGAAGAGGAGCGACGTGACTCTGACTCGTCATGGGAGCTGTAGCCTCGCCCTCGCCCCACCCGACCCTGCCCCGTGGCTTCTGTGTTGGTGTCAGTCTCAGAGTCAAGGTTGATCTCGTACATCTTGATGCCGTCCTTCTTTACCCTCTTCAGGGAGCAGTAGCACTTCTCACTTTCAGCACAGCTTTCGGTATCACAATCACAAGAGGGGTGGTGGGGCGGGGTGGCAGATATCACACGGCGAGGCAGGGAACAGTAACATTTGCTGGAACATTCACTGTCATACCCACACTCACTACATGACTGGTACCCTGGGGTGGCACGGCGAGGCATTGGTGTTTTGGGTATTCGCCTTCCGCCACCCTGTCCTATTTGATCCAGGTTGTGACGACTGCGGCTTGGCACCAGTCGCCTCAAAGGTGACTTGTCTTTAAGAGTGGATGCACGGGACCCAAGGCGGGAGAAGGAGCGCTTAGTGGCTCTGAGGACGGAGGTGATGGTGGAGGTGTCGGAGTCAGAATGTGGTGGTGTGACTGGTGTGCCCCGAGCCCTTGTCTGTTGTCTCATGATGCTCTTAGATCTCTGATAAAGTTCATCTTTTGACAGGGTTAGTGCCAGTTCCATCAGGACTTGTCGTTGTGCTGGTGCCATTTCTGTAAATGACATACCACGTGGTGTCACCACTTGCCTTAGTAACTGATCGAGAGCTGCAGGACGGCTGCGACTGTTATTACTCACTAGGTCTGTCAGACTGTACTTACCACTCACACTCATGAAGGAGTGAGAGCGAGGTAGAGCTACTCTGGTATACACGTCACCCTCTGATCCAAGACCCAAACCAAACCCTACTTCCCTCTCACTCACTGCTCGTCGCAAGTGCCGCCCGCTGTTTCTGTTACCAGTCAGCAGGAAGTGGTCGTGCAGTAGGTCCTCACTATTAGCCCGCCGCAACCCTCCAGGAGAGTGGCTCCTTCGTGAGTTTCTTTTTCTCCGTGGTGGGCGCACCGGCACAGCTTCACTGTCACTAAGCACGTGGCGCTCGTCGTCGAGAACATCACTGTAGGCATCACTGGGTGCGTCACTGGGACCATCACTGGGACCATCACTGGGTGGGTGTGAAGTAGGGGGCCGCATGTTGTGTAGTAGTGCTTGGTACAGGTTGGCAGCCATGACGATGGCATCTTCAGGACTCTGGCAGAGGAAACCGTGACACTCCAGTACTCGTGGCACTCCTACCCGTCTCATGACACAGGCAAACATTGGTGGGTGTGACCCGGCAGCCAGGAGGGCAGGCTGTCCCACCAGCAGTGGATGGTAGAGGTCGTATTTGTCTTGAGCTTCTGGATCACATATCAGCGGCAGAAAGGCGTAGGTGTAATGTGGCCTCCCCCCCGCCCCCACCTCCCGCCGTACCACTAACTTCACTGCCGCCCACACTGCAATGGTAGGGAAGGGATTGGTAAACTGGCGAGGGCCTCCCATGGTATCCCAGGTCCCATGGGTCACCCGTAGACCCGCCTCTGTAATCTGAAGGCTACCACCTGCCTCGTTACTACCCTGTGCCATTGCCAGTCTGTGTTGGTAGTACAGCTGTAGTAGTGGTTCCTGTAGCACATCTAGACTAGTGGCCTTCTGATCAAGTTGTTGAGCACCCAGGTACTGAACCGGGAACCTGGTACCCCCAATAGCCCCCACCTTGGTCTCTGTTTCTCCCTTACTACTATCCACACTTCTCGCCACACTTCCTCGACCGCTGCCATGAGGTGAGGGTGTAAGTGGAGGGGGTGAAGGCGAGGGTGTTGGGGAAGGGGATGGTGTAGGTGGAGGGGGTGGGGATGGGGGAGGCGGTGGCTGGACAGGTTGAGGGATAATGGTTCTGGTGGGGGCAGGTAGGGGGGGTTCAGTAGAGGCGTCAGCAAAGAGCCTCTCAATCTGGGCCTGTACTGTGGCTCGCACGTCTAGGAAGGCCCTCTGACGCTGGTCCCGTCCCCCAAACATCCGCTCCAGCTCCTCCCTCACCGAGCTCTGGGGTGGGGCAGGGCTAGGAGTTGGAGGTGCTGGAGTGGGACGGGGTCGCTTGTCTCTGAAAAGAGAGTCAATACGCTGCTTGTGTGTTGAGGAAAGGGTGCTGGTGTCACTGTATATTTCCTCCCCCTGGCTCAAACGGAAACTGTACGTCTCCTCCTCATGCATCACCATTGCTGTTATAGGTAAGAGGTGAAGTCAGTGTGGGCGGTTTGGGCTGGTCACTTCTCCCGGAGGTAGAGTCAGCCAGCTCGCCCGATGCTACAGCAGTACCCTGTGGAAGACAGATGTGGAGAGTCAGACAACATAGCAGAGCAATATCAACAACGCCCAACTACATTTCATGTCATCATTGGACCTCTTCCTACTCCAGCCATATGTAACTGCCTCACACTTCGGCTCTGTTTATGTATCTATACTCTCAGTATGTACTGGTACTTACCAAACGTCCCACCTACCTATGTAATCCTATGTAACTGAATCATCGTACAACACCTTTTTGTACTACGACATAGTGACCGTTCTACAATCTGCCGTCTTTGGCTCAGAGGGGCATGAATCCAACTTGATGGCCAGTCTATGATGAGTCTGAACTGATTTTCTGTGATATGAAGTAATTCAGCGTGGGTTGTGTAGAAAAATTAATTCTTTAGTCCTTCAATGAATGGGAAGGAGAATAAATGACAACAGGAATAAAGGAGACTACAGTACGATAGTCCATTATAAATCCATCATTCATGCTCCATGATGGTCAACTGTAGAATGATTTATAAAGAAATTAAAGAAGATAAGAATGACAATATCACAGTCATAGGGTATAGCATCGCAGCGAGAGTTTGTGCAGTATTATAATGAAAGATTGCCACGTAAAAACAGATTATAATTATATAACATAATACATACACACAATACACTGACATAAATATGCTATAATCTCGCAAACTAAAACGATCGCAGCAAAACAATATGAGTATGTTGGTAGACATTATATTCATGCAAAAGTGAGAGAATTTGGCCTCATAACATCAACTCTTGTGCGATCCTTTGATTAAGTACACTTTACGTATTTTGGATTGCTTTAGTTATGATACAGTTGCTTGCAAACTTCCCACCCACACAAAGCTCTTGATATGAAATGGAGCATATATTATTGGTGACATGCACAGTGCCATTCACAAGTACGGTACGATATGTGAATGAGAACAAAGTTAATTGTATTGTTTTTCTTTTAAATGAATCAATCTGCCATTTTACAAGTTCGTGAAGGCCAAGGAGAGGAATGAACCTTTACAAGCAATGTAAAAAGAGTTACAGAGTTAGATATTTGAAGTTTGTGGTTCTCAATTTTGGCCTAAACTGTGAGCCTACATGTTTGAGTAATGGAGGGCATACATGTGTGTGTGTGTGTGTGTGTGTGTGTGTGTGTGTGTGTGTGTGTGTGTGTGTGTGTGTGACCGAGTAACCTCAATTCATCCTCCTCGTGTGGTGTATCTATTACGTACATCACTATTACGATAAAGTGTGTTATTACCATGATCATTGACGTATTTTGGTTAGCCTGAGCTGTTTCTCTTCATTTGGCCTTCTGTGCAAAAAAAAAAAAAAAAAAAAAAAAAAAAAATCTATACTGTCATTTAAAGCCTTTTTTTTTCAGAGATATTTGATGTTGTTATTTGGCCTGTATGATTAAAGTTTGTTTTCCTGTCTTATAATAGCTTGGCATTAGTTTAAGTATATATATATATTATTTTGGAGTTTAAGCCGACACGTATAGATGTGTTAATTTAAATATAGTTTTTATTCATTTGGTATCAGGGGTGTTTCTCTCCAACAGTAAAATTGATTGGTGTTAGTGAAAATTGCAAAGGTTACAATGTCAGATGTTGTAAACGGTTTGGCGATTGGCTTGTCCTGGTTGTGGTGGCTGGTGCCTGTGTTGTTTTATTACCTTAGGGTTCTATTGCTGCTTCATGATTCATTTGAAGCTTCTATACCTACAGTGTTGTTCATTTGTTGAGTTACTTTATGAGATAATGACACCTGGGCTGTGATGATTTTGTTACGCTTCTTCTGTTATGTTACGGTTTGTTGTTGTGGTCGTTTTGTCCACCTCGTTGCCGCTCTGGCATTTTAGGAAGCGTCATGCTTGAATTTATTCTACCATTATTTCTTTAGAACAGGGATAACTGGCAAAGCTGATGTACAGTCGGCGGCAGAAGTCGTGTCGCTTCACCTGCTTCACTAAGACGCACAGTGTTCATGGACTCGAGAAATACGCATGTTTTCTACACCTAATAATCTCGAGTCTATGAACATTGCGTGCCTCGGTGAAGCAAGTGAGGCGACAGGACTTTTGCCGCCGACTGTACAGTACCTGATGACGGAGAGTAACGTTCTCTTAATTAATTTTTGTTTTCTCTCTCTTACCTTGTGTTGTCCTTATTATTAAATCTCATATTATACACAAGTACTGGTATTACTCTTCACGTGAGCAATAGTGTTAAAACTAGACAATAAAATGAATAATCCCTTACACTTCTACGGTGTTTGCTCTCCAAATTTGGTATCACTCGCGCTCTGTTTGAAACAATTGTGATGAATGTGAATTTAGGTTTGAGGCTCATGACCGATATCCATTTGTCATCTGAGAGAAGCACATCAGGTGTTTGTGAATTATGGGGTGATACGGATTTCACTCAACAGATGGCTCATTCCCTCCCTCCCTTCCTCCCTCCAATTCAGACCCGAGTCGAATCCCTTCTTCTCTTGTGCTGTCCCCCCTTTTCCTTCCTTCTTTACCCTTCTTGTTTGCTGTCCCTCCTGTCTTGTTTGTGACTCGGAGGACGTTCTCGCCTAGCACAGTTTTCTTATTTCGACTTTCCATCACACACACACACACGCATGCATACTCTCTCTCTCTCTCTCTCTCTCTCTCTTTTTACTATTGTTTCATTATTGCCGTTATATTTTATTTTTATTGCAATATTATTATTATTTTTTATTGTCTCATTACTGTTACTGTAATCTTATTATTTTTGTTTCATTATTGCTATTATTCATTATTGCTACTGTATTTTATTATTATTGTTTCATTATTGCTATTATTCATTATTGCTACTGTATTTTATTATTATTGTTTCATTATTGCTATTATTCATTATTGCTTTTGTATTTTATTATTATTGCTATTATTCATTATTGTTACTGTAATCTTATTATTATTGTTTCATTATTGCTATTATTCATTATTGTTACTGTAATCTTATTATTATTGTTTCATTATTGCTATTATTCATTATTGCTTTTGTATTTTATTATTATTGCTATTATTCATTATTGTTACTGTAATCTTATTATTATTGTTTCATTATTGCTATTATTCATTATTGCTACTGTATTTTATTATTATTGTTTCATTATTGCTACTGTTCATTATTACTACTGTAATTTTATTATTATTTTTGTTTCATTATTACTACTATAATTTTATTATTATTTTTGATTCATTACTGCTACTGTAATTTTATTATTATTTTTGCTTCATTATTGCTAAGTTACTGTAATTTTATTATTTTTATTGTCTCATTATTGCTATTGTAATTTTATTATTGTTTCATTATTGCTACTCTTTATCAATGCTACTGTATTTTATTTTTATTGCTTTATTATTGCTACTATGTTATTATTTTTGTCACCCAATGTATATGATTATTGGCTAACTATTGCTACTATGATTGGCACCCAATGGGTGTAATAAAATTATCAAAACAAAAATCTCTCTCTCTCTCTCTCTCTCTCTCTCTCTCTCTCTCTCTCTCTCTCTCTCTCTCTCTCTCTCTCTCTCTCTCTCTCTCTCTCTCTCTCTCTCTCTCTCTCTAATATATCCTCAGTCACAAACACTTACGTCACACACATACACAGTCACCCACACACATACAGGCAAACAAATAAACACACACTAGTCACCACAAACACACACACACACACACACACACTCACATTCACAGCAGCACACATCATTCACATTCCAGTCACGCGCTCACAACCATACACATATACATACATACATACATACATACACGATACAGAGGGTGGGGGTTCACGCGCGCTGAAGAACTAAGTACACACACACAAGCACACACGGACGCACAAGCAAACATACAGACAAAGGCATGGTTAATAGAGGAAGTGGAGGCAGGGGGAAAAGCGAGAGAGAGAGAGAGAGAGAGAGAGAGAGAGAGAGAGAGAGAGAGAGAGAGAGAGAGAGAGAGAGAGAGAGAGAGAGAGAGAGGAGAGAATTGAGGAAATAAGAGGATGGTGGGGGGGGGGGGAGGAAAAAGAAGAGATACCGGTAGTAAAATAACAAATAAAACAAGGGATTATTTTAGATAAGAGTAGATAAACGAAGACTAAAGGATGGGGAGTAAAGAGGTGGAAGACATAATTATATATACTAGGAGGGAGAGGGGAATGAAAAGGATTGATTGAAACTATAGGCACCGCACCAGTGAGGTCATATGGCGCCCGTAGAAGAAGGTGATTGATTGAGAGGTGGGACAGTAAGCATAAAAGGTAACAGATGAAATGGAAGAGAGGAATAATATTTAATTAAATTGTCGGCTGAAGGGAGAGAGGGGATGTGAAGTGGAAGGGTGGGTGGAAGGGTGGGTGGGTGAGTGAATGAGTGGGTGGTTGTGTGGGTGAGTAAGTGGGTGGGTGGGCGTGTAGGAGATTGAGTGTGTGGGTGAGTAAGTGAGTGGGGTGGGCGTGTAGGAGATTGAGTGGGTGAGTGGGTGAGTGAGTGGGTGGGTGGGTGAATGAGTGAGTGGGTGAGTGGGTGGGCGTGTAGGATATTGAGTGGGTGGGTGGGTTTGTGGGTGATTGAGTGGGTGGGTGGGTGAATGAGTGAGTTGGTGAGTGAGTGAGTGGGTGGGTGTGTAGGAGATTGAGTGGGTGGGTGGGTGGTGAATGAGGGAGTGAGTGAGTGGGAGGGTGAGTGGGTGAGTAAGTGAGTGGGTGGGCGTGTAGGAGATTGAGTGGGTGGATGGGTTTGTGAGTGTGTGGGTGTGTGAGTGGGTGGGGCAAGGCAAGGCAACGCGACGAGTAGTGAAAAATGAGGTGGGCGGGAGTGGGTGTTTGTTGGGTAAGAGACCTGAGGGGAATTGGGGGGGGTGGGGTGGGTGGGGGTTGGGGGTTTTAGGGAGATGGGTGAGGGGGTAGTGGCCACATCCCCCGGCAAGGATAACTGTCTTTACTCCTCTCAAACTCCAACCTCCACCCCCCCATTCCCCCTCTCCCCGTCCATCTCCCTTCCTCCCTCCCTCCCTAACCTGCTACTTCCTTCTCTCACTTACAGACTCTTTCCTCCTTACTCTGGCTTCACATCCTGATCTTTCTTTCCTCCAATCTACTTTCTCCTCCTTTCTCTTGCATTTCACATTTCTCTCTCTCTCTCTCTCTCTCTCTCTCTCTCTCTCTCATTTATATGACCCGATTAGAGGTATTTCTTACCTGTACTTAATGACTATTTTTTACGTTTTAAGTTGAAGTACGCCTTTAATGGAAGCAAAATATATACAATTAGTAACTAATGAGTGTATTTAAAGGCATATCTAATCCCAGAAGGCTCAACTCATCACCGTGTACAGTTGAGGACAGATAAAACCGACACACCTGAAACGGAGCCCATCGTTCAGCATAGGATAGAAAGAGATGTTATGTGTAGAGACGAGTCCTATTATTATTATGCTTGATAAGGGGCCCCTATTGGTGTGTGTCTGGTTCATGTGTACCCAACTATACAATGCATTCACTCGGAAGGGGTTGGTGTTGGTGGTGGTGGTGGTGGTGGAGGTTATGGTGGTGCATGTACTTGATAATAAAAAAGTGTGGTAGTAGGTGTGGTGGTGGTGGTGGTGGTGGTGGTGATGCAAAGTGTGTTGGTTGTAGTGTAGTTGGTAAAATAATGTGTGGTTGTGGTGGTGTAGTTGGTATTAATGGTGGCACTGGTGATGGTGGGAATGAAAGGTGTGTTGGTGAAGGTGGTAAATGGTGGTAATGGAATGCATGGTGGTGGTGGTGGTGGTGGTGGTGGTGGTGGCAATGGTGATGGTGGTAATGGAATGTATGGTGATGGTGGTAATGGAATGTATGGTGGTGGTAATGGTGATGGTGGTAATGGAGTGTATGGTGGTGGTAATGGTGGTGGTGGTGGTAATGGTGATGCTGGTAATGGAGTGTATGGTGGTGGTGGTAATGGTGATGGTGGTAATGGAGTGTATGGTGGTGGTAATGGTGATGGTGGTGGTAATGGTGATGGTGGTAATGGTGATGGTGGTAATGGAGTGTATGGTGGTGGTAATGGTGGTGGTGGTGGTAATGGTGATGGTGGTAATGGAGTGTATGGTGGTGGTAATGGTGATGGTGGTGGTAATGGTGATGGTGGTAATGGAGTGTATGGTGGTGGTAATGGTCGTGGTGGTGGTAATGGTGATGGTGGTAATGGAATGTATGGTGGTGGTAATGGTGATGGTGGTGGTAATGGTGATGGTGGTAATGGAGTGTATGGTGGTGGTAATGGTGGTGGTGGTGGTAATGGTGATGGTGGTGGTAATGGTGATGGTGGTGGTAATGGTGGTGGTGGTGGTAATGGTGATGGTGGTAATGGAGTGTATGGTGGTGGTAATGGTGATGGTGGTGGTAATGGTGATGGTGGTGGTAATGGTGATGGTGGTAATGGAGTGTATGGTGGTGGTGGTAATGGTGATGGTGGTGGTAATGGTGATGGTGGTAATGGAGTGTATGGTGGTGGTAATGGTGATGGTGGTGGTGGTAATGGTGATGCTGGTAATGGAGTGTATGGTGGTGGTAATGGTGGTGGTGGTGGTAATGGTGATGCTGGTAATGGAGTGTATGGTGGTGGTGGTAATGGTGATGGTGGTAATGGAGTGTATGGTGGTGGTAATGGTGATGGTGGTGGTAATGGTGATGGTGGTAATGGAGTGTATGGTGGTGGTAATGGTGGTGGTGGTGGTAATGGTGATGCTGGTAATGGAGTGTATGGTGGTGATGGTGGTGGTAGCAGTGGTGATGGAGTATATAAGAAGTTTGGTGTTGGTGGTGTCGTTGACCAGGAGACAGTCAGTGCTCTTCCCAGATAATGCCCCTTAGGTGGTAGTGGTAGTGTCACCCTGGTGCTGATACCCTTCCCTCTCCTTCCTTACTCAACTTCACTCCCAACTCTCACCCTCACTCCCAGCTTCCCTCTCACCGTCATCATCGCTGTTCCCACCGTCACTCACAGCAACCTTTACACTCACTTCTGCTCTCATTCATATCCACCTTTACCCTCTTCCTCATGCTCACCCCCACCTTCATCCACCTCCACACCCTGTCCCACAACACTTTTTTCCTTCTAAACAGCTTCTCAGACAACCGGTAACATGACCCTCACTTCCCTTCTCCTCCTCCTCCGGCCGGCTGGACTGGAAATAGTTCAGTCTAACTGAAAATGCAAGAGCAGTCAGTGACTTCCAATTTTTTTTACAGCATTGAAATAATTTTCTTGTTCTTCGAGTAATTTATTTTTTATTATACTCGTTGTTGTAATGTGCAATAGCAAACAGAAATAATTCAAAGAAGAAACTTTGGCAATAATACACTGTTTTAAAATATGAGACATAATAATGAAGCATTGCTCTCGATGTAGTGTTGGCAGAAAGTAAAATAATTCTGGGCGGTGATTTCACATTAATTATTTAACTCTGGCAAAAGTGAGACGACAATGCTCATCATAGTGAGAACCACCAACACAAGACATTAACCCTAAAAATCTTTTCCTGAGTAACTCCAGACGATTTACTTATAGAAAATCACTCCACACTTGTTATCTAAAGGTGAAGATTTGTTTTTTCTCACCCATGAACAACAGGTTAAGTCTTAGATACCAGAGTAAACCGCTTGTCATCTGAGGGTCAAGGATAAAATATCAATCGTACAAGCCAACCAACCAGCCAGGCAGCGCTCAGAGCACAGTCCCCGTTATTACTGCTAGGAAAGCCCAGAGCTGCCCAGCGGACCTCGGAAAATATTCAACCAACCCTCTCTGCTGTTACTCTTTATAGAATTACGAAAGATTCTGCTGTTCTTTCGTTTATATTTGTATTTAATGTGTATGACGTTCGTTAATTTTAGAGAAACCGTTCTGAAATCTGAGTCTTAGCAACGAGCCTGAGAGTTGCGAGTTGATTGATCCTTTGCTTAACCTATAGTATCGATTTGAACACGCTTGATTTTTCCCCTGACTGTGTTGACGTAAAAGTAGAAGGAAAACAAACCCCAGTCATGTTCGTGTGTAACTAAACCGGGTGGATGGATAGTGTGTGTACAATACCTTGGAAAAAAAAAAAAACCCTCTTATTTTAAAAGATTGGTCAGTGTAGATAAGAAAGAATCCAATTATCAGTTTAGATTGGTTTTAGTACAGCACACCCAAATTAACATTTTATGATATTACAAAATTGCTCAGGACACTACTGTTCGCTTAACTACATAAATGCTCAATACACCCACAAGAGAAGGAAAGTGGTGGTTGTTGGATGCTGTTGATAATGACGATGATGATTATTATACTAGCTGTGTGTGTGCGTAACCCATGGCAGAAAAGTATATAATTTTATAGAGAGAGATTACCAAAAATACTCTGTGGTTCGTGGTTTGCTCCAGCCACATAAGCTACATGTCTAAAATCCTATAGCTGTCCCACGACCCAACATTGTCTAAAGTCACAAGCCGTTGTTTAAGGGGGAACTTTGGTGTTGGTAAATCTGGAGCAACTGAATCCTCCAAACTATTCCAAGCAACTGAATACCATTATTTTTGCTCTTCTGGTCCTGTTTCCTGGCATACTTTGGAGGAATCAAGGCACTCCAATGTAACAAAAATGAATTACCACCTTAAGGGGATACCGGTACGTACTTTCTTAACAAATAGAAGGTCTACTCATTCCTTCAAACTGTGCCATGAAACAGATCACCCTTTAAAATAACATTGAGGTCATCTGTTTTCTGGTTAGGAGGAATAAGTTGTTCTCCAATTTACCATCAAATGTTTCTCCCTTTAATAAACTGGCTGTGTGTCGAGCCTCACACTAATAATGCATATATTTTCAACTTTTTTTCATACAGATTTATCAGCATACCCAATATGGCTTGGTTCATATCGTTAGTGTGGACTGTATACATACTTGCAAGTGGACAGTTACTTGTGAGGTTCCATTTCTGGCTTGGCTTCCTGACATTATGATTGGATCTTTGGCCGTGTGCGAAAAATAATCACGGGGCAGACGATGCTGATGACTTATACGATGACTCCATAAAAAGTCTGTAGAGCCTCTTATCATTCATCGACATTTCCTTGATGTTTCTTGTATCATGGAGCGGCGAAACACAGGCAACCAGTCGTCAACACTGCCGCTCACCATCAATCGTATTACCCAACGTTTCCAATCGTGTAGTATTATTTTTTACAATGGATATGATGATAGATAAGATAAGATATCGGCTAGGCTACTCAAATTTTAATCAGTATGGTTGTAACTAATGTACTTTTCTTACTCAAACCCAAAGTCGCAAATACCAAGTAAAAACCATTACTCAGAGGAGAACATCTTAATGGAGCTACAATTACTTAACCCTGCCTGGGCCCTTTTTATACCAGAGGAGGGTACAAGCAGGTTAGAACCGTTGTAGCTCCGAAAATCGTATTATATTTTGTGTTCCCCGGTATGTAAGTGTTATCATGCTATTTGTGGACCCACGGTTTAGTAACCCAAGACTTCAGGGCTCAAAATTGTACTACTAAACCCTGTGAAGAAATCATGTTGTAGCAATTCTATACCCAGCAGGAATTGTACTGCTAAACCCTGCGAAGAGATCCTGCTGTAGCAATTCTATACCCAGCACGAATTTCTCTCACTCCAATAATGGTGTGAAAAGTTCTCCTGAATAAAAAGTCACAAGAGCGGCAATGGACTGTGAAGGGGTTAGAGAGTCGAGTCAGTCAATACAGCAGTTGAATGGGAGAGACACAGGGTTAGCCAACTAAATGCAAATGATGTCAACACTAAACACTGAAACTACACTTCAAAGCTGCAGGAGGCACAAGGGTAAAGAAAAGTCTGATTATTTAATAGTTGTTGAACATTATCCTTAACAGTTCAGACGATCAGAGAATGCTTTGGGCGTGTTGGAAATGTTTTTGCTTAGGGCAGCAGATTGTTTTTTTTTTTTTTTTTTTTTTTTTTCCTTTCTGGCGATATAAATTCATTAGTTCCGCTACTAAGAATACTGTGTTTAGTTGAGATACAGACAGCGTGGAAAAGTTTCGTTTCGTCCACTTTGCTGCTCACAATCTTTTCATCCCTTCTTCTCCTCTATATTCCTTTTCCTCCAGTCTTCTTCACCCCTTCGTGCTTTCTCTCCCCGCTTCCTGTCACCTTCCTCCGTTGGCCACAGCTTTCCTCGCTCCTCTTTGGCATATTTTTCTTTTCCATCCCTTTGCACTATAGGCTACTGCTCCCAGTAAACCTCCTTGACTGATCCCTATTCTTTCCTCCCCTTTCAGTCACTCTTTGTCTCGTGCTATATCCTCTTGCTTTTTCTCCTCTCCTACATTCACATTCCTCTTCCCTTCCATATCCCGTCCGTGCAATTCCTCCTTCTTCTTCTTCTTCTTCTTCTTTTTTTTTTTTTTTTTTTTTTTGTCCTACTCTCGTTCTCTTCCCTCTCTCCCCAACATCATCCTCCAGCCTCCCCTCCCTCTTACAGACAGTAATGAAGGCTTGGGTTAGTACACAAATTTCGTGTCGCAAAGATTTGAAGGGAAAAAGGGATGTGTTCATGTATATTCAACCATAATAAAGACGCGTATGTTTATCTACATAATTTATGTCATTGCATCTTCAGTTTTTATTTCCTCGGACCTTGGAAGGAGTAGAACGAGAGGGGAACAAAAAATGCCCGCTACTCTACAGGGTGGCTGTTTGTTATCTGTGTGCTTCCAGCGGGACGAACCAGTTTGGGTACGGACTGGGACCACTGACTTAGTTTCGCCTCAAGTTATCTTGCTTCTTATATTCTAATGTCTTATAATGGCGTGGATGTTCCGGTGTCCTGTTAGCAAACCAGGTAGAGAGTGTATTATATCCCTCTGGCGAATGATTGACATCTTGTTTATTGTGGAGTGTAATACATTCACAGTAGTACAAACTCGAAGAATTATTGTACACTCCAGGATAATGGTAGTACATAAATATACAGCAGTAGTACAGTAGTTTCCGTTCACTTTGAGTATTTCAAGGAATGAATCTCCGTAGGATTTAAGCCTGCATGATATTTGCTTATAGTGCCTAATTTGTGTTTAGCACATTTTCTGAAGTGTGGTATAGTGAACTATTGTCTGCATGCAGTTGTGTACATAGCAAGAGCTCCAATTGAATTATACGATCAAACACCACATTCTTCTTACCCACTCGAGTAGATTAGAGGAGTAGTTGTGTGAACGTACGGAGAGTGAAGAGTGAAACATGAAAACATTGGATAGAAATGAGGAGGGAAATAGATTAGCGAAACAAATGATATATAACGAGATATGGGTGTGAGGAGAGAGGAGAGAGATGGTCAGGGAGGAAGTGGTGTGGGTGTGAAGAAGAGGGGACAGGCTGAGTGAGGCGAGGTCAAATGAGGGAGGTGAGAGGAGTCCGTAGGGAAGTAGCGGTGTACAGGTACGCTAGGTGTGAAGGATAGAGAAAAAATATGCGAGTCAAGAGAAGTGAGGAGGAGGAGGAGGAGGAGGAGGTGGTGGTGGTGGTGGTGGTGAGGTGGGGCCGTAGGGGGGTAGCGGTATGAGTAAACATGTCCTGCTCAGGGGTAGGGTACCTCTAACTGTCGGGCGGGGCAGCACGTCGTGTACAAACTCACTAACATTTCAGGGAAGCAGCTTATACACGAGAGGCTGCGACGTCTCTTATATATTTTGTA
Source organism: Petrolisthes cinctipes (assembly GCA_033782935.1). Lineage (NCBI taxonomy): Eukaryota > Metazoa > Arthropoda > Malacostraca > Decapoda > Porcellanidae > Petrolisthes > Petrolisthes cinctipes. The sequence continues at coordinate 3,618,994 of JAWQEG010000106.1, forward strand.
CCTAAAACAATAATGTATCTGCGGTGTTCGATTGTCTTACTTATTGGAAAATGTTCAAATCTATGTGTCCAAAATGCCAAGTCTAATTATATCATATTGTTAAGTTGTGTTGGATTTGCTTGAGGTAGAATTGTATAAGTTAAATTGCACTTTACCTGATTTAGTTCAGTTAGATTGTCATATTATCCCACTTACAACTTTGGTCGGCAGTTCGGGGTTATAACGGTGTTAACATTTTATATTTTATTCAGTAGAAGTGATAACAGTCATACCGTAGGGAGAGTGTCATCAATATATGTCCGTTAATACTATCACAATAATATAAATCAATACTGTTATACCGGTAATTAACCTGTACTTTACGATTTTCTTCAGCTGAGGAACAAATAATAACGACGAATATGTTAAGATGAGATGAAATTCAACAAACGTGACCCATTTGGAAGAGAAAACTCAGCTCTCTTTGGGAAGTAGGAGAGAGTTGGGAATTAGTCGGAGGACACTGGGACCCGGCGGCCATATACACATTCGCAAACACACATACGCACACAGACATACCGCAGATTTACACACACACACACACACACACTCACTCACTCACTCACTCACACACACACACACACACACACACACACACACACACACACCACACAAAGCTCACGTAGTTCAATGGATATTATTCTCGCTTGCCACTCAACAGGCTGAGGTTCGCGCCTTGCTCAAGACTGCTAAGGATTTTCACCACCTTGAGCAAGAAGATACCGGTATGTTAAGGGTCTCAGCCGTACCAATAGATCGGTCGCTATGGGTTCTACTTTCTTTTCAGGAGGGTATACGTTGGAGATGATGAGTCCAGCACGTGATCTTGACCCAGTTCAAAGTCAAGGTCAGCTGGTTCTAGTCAACTCACTCTACATCAACACACACACACACGCATGGTAAAACGTAAAAACTTCACAGTCTACAGCATAGCACCTTGTAGAAATCAGTCTTGTAGCTCTCTCTCTCTCTCTCTCTCTCTCTCTCTCTCTCTCTCTCTCTCTCTCTCTCTCTCTCTCCGGTATACATCTTAAACATCTTTGTAATTAAAAGGTTTGGTGTACTCGCATTTAAGGTAGAGGTTTTGGATCAACAGTGATGAGACTGAGTGTTAGGGAAAGGAGGGCGGAGGGAGGGGAAGAAAGGTGGGAAAAAAAAGAGGAAGGTATGGAGGCAGGGAGAAGGGAGGGGAGGAGAGATGGAAGAATTGAGGGAGGGGAGGAGAGATGGAAGAATTGAGGGAGGGGAGGAGAGATGGAAGAATTGAGGGAGGGATGGAGACAGAGAGAAGGGAGGGGAGGAGAGATGGAAGCATTGAGGGAGGGATGGAGACAGGGAGGGGAGGGGAGGAGAGATGGAAGCATTGAGGGAGGGATGGAGACAGAGAGAAGGGAGGGGAGGGGAGGAGAGATGAAGACAGAGAGAAGGGAGGGGAGAGGAGGAGAGATGGAGAGAGGGAGAAGGGAGGGGAGGGGAGGAGAGATGGAAGAATTGAGGGAGCTAGGGATGGAAGGTAAGAGGGTTGAGAAAATGCCGTCATGTTACGCTCTATAACCAACAACATGTACTTCCGTAATGCTGCCCCTCACACCATTACTACTACACTCCCCCCTTCATCACTTCTCACTCACTATCTCTCCCTTTCACTTACCTTCTTCACTCCTCTCCCACCATTGCTTTTATACCTCTCTCTCTCTCTCTCTCTCTCTCTCTCTCTCTCTCTCTCTCTCTCTCTCTCTCTCTCTCTCCTCTCTCTCTCTCTCCTCTCTCTCTCTCTCTCTCTCTCTCTCTCTCTCTCTCTCTCTCTCTCTCTCTCTCTCTCTCTCTCTCTCTCTCTCCTCTCTCTCTCTCCCATTATCACACCCTCACCCACCATTGCTTTTCTCTCTCTTTCTCTTCGCTCCATTACTCCTCTCCTTCCCTCCTCTCCCTTCATCACTCCTCTCCCACCATTCCTGACTCTAGAGACTCAGACAAACTTTAGTACTATCTCCCCAAATCCAATCTAGACAACTCAAACTTTAATACGAGAACAAAGCATAAGGTTACAAGAGGGTCGTGACACTGCTGCTCACACAAGCCTAACACCATCTGCATGCACTCCTAAAGGAGTTTTCTTCGCTCCAGTAATCTCCACTTGCTGACATGTTTTCGGGCTTATCTCATTGATCCCGTTAGTCAGATGCAACACAAAATTGAATGATAAAAATGGGAAAAAAACGGAATGTTTTTTTTAAGGGAAGAGACCATTGGATCCTCTTGCTAAGGAGGATGCCACACTCGCGCGTGCGAGTGTACACACATTAATGCACACGCGTGCGAGTTGGAGAGAGTGAATGACAGCGACAGTGACAGATAGAGTGTGCCACCTAATTAACATGTGATATTTGGTTCGTGACATTTGACACACGTGTAATGACAAGTGGAGCGTGTAGGTGTGGTATCGTGTTTGAGGTGTGTTGTTTGGTAGATAGTGATGCAGTGGTGTGGTAGATTAACCTATGAGTTGGAGTGCTATTTGTGGTGTGATAGGATTTGTGTTGTGTGTTGATATGTTATGTATAGGGTTAGTGTGGTGTGGGTATGATGCGTGGTGGGTACTACTAGTGGTGGGATTTGTAGAGTAGTTTTGGGATGTGTGTGTTACATTATAATCACTTCTTACTGAGATATGGTGTACAGTATTGTGGGATAATGGGCTACCGAGGTGAGATGTGGTGGTGTGGTGTTAAATTTTATTTTTAGTGTCGAGACAAGGATAACAACAACAACAAGTACTACATCAGCCACAACCATAAAAAAACACAACCAGGGGAAGTACAACAACAACAACAACACACACACACACACACACACACACACACACACACACACACACACACAC
>JAWQEG010000107.1:0-122500 GCA_033782935.1 Petrolisthes cinctipes
TCTTCCCACCACCACTACACACACCTTCCCTTATACAAAAATTGCTGCCGTCTTCAATCACGTTAACTACTGGGCCACTGCTAAACCTGGACACCCTATTTCTGATGATATGGTGAGTGTTGTTATTATTTTATAATAAGTTTATATTTATTATAATTCCTGATTCAGCAAGAAAGTGTTAATAGAGAAAAGAAGCCCCTTTACAAATATAGTTATTCATGTTGGACTACTGTGTAATGATGCCAAAACTAAGAATTTATTTTATCCGTATACTATAGGGGACCTGGTATTAGTTTATTACAGTTGTAGTGTAGTGGCATCAGTATAGTGTTAGGCACTTGCCATGATAGGTTTCTTGTTTTTTCTAAAATGTAGAAATACTATGTTTTGTTTTTGTAATTGAGTTATAAAATTATTTTTATGATACTAAGGAGAAACGGTGGGCAGGCACGGACTGACCAGACCAGAGTTGCTTGAATCACATTTGTTGTCGACTTCGTTCGGCTGCATAAATCTTTCGAATCTCTAGGGTTGAAGCCTAAGGATTCATATTCATTGTAATATTGTTCTCTGTCGATGACTCCCGTCAATACCTAGGGTGATAAGCAAAAATGTTCAGGACAGAATGCAAGGGAACTACACAATTTGTTAGGATCATAAACCCGATAAAATGACGTTACTATATTACAATATGACAGCCAAAATTGGCGGAGCTTACCATATATTAAAACGATCCAGATGTATTAAAACCTTCTTTTCCGAGAATGAATGATTCTGTGCTTATTCATATTAAAATATTTTCTCTTATTTCATATAAGTTCAGTGAAACCAGAGCATACCAATGTCTAAAATGTGAACAGTAATACTTGTGTAGCTAAGTTGAACAAATGTTTTTATGCAAAAAAGTCAACATCCGTAATTAATCGGATACGGTGAAAAAAAAAGGTCATATCTAGGGTTGTCGAGTGTTTGCAAAGGTTTGAAATTAATTTAATTAATTTTGGGCAAAAAAATTAATATGACTAATAATGAAATCGTGCTCAGAATGGGAATTATAACTATAACACACACACACACACACACACACACAGAGGTGGGTGGACAGAATATGGAGGGGGAGAGGGAGCACGAGGAGACAGGTAGGGAGAGCGAGGGAGGTGGCAGGGGAGAAAAAGGAGGGAGATAGCAGGAGAGACAGAGAGGCGAAAGGAAGAGGAGGAGGAGACAGAGAGGGAGAGAAGGAGGAGGAGGATAGGAAACGGAAACCTTAATACTTATCACTAAAATTAATCTAATTACTTAGTAAATACAGTTTGACTGAATAGATAGATAAACCTCAATATGCATAGAATATTAGTTAAAGGTATATACAGTAAATAACTACGAGAATGTAAAAGGAAAGTGAGGTATAATTTATAGTAGATAGAGGACGGGACGGGATTCGGTGTTACCAGGTGAATTCTGCGTGAGGAAAATCTGAGGTGTGTAAGAATACTTGTGGCCAATAGTACAGCCACAATCAAATAACCACTAACACTTTCCTTCCATCGTGCAAATAAATCAGTATCATATCAATATATAATCATACAACAACAACACTTTATCTCAACTCAACCCCCACAATTATTATTACTATGAAGTGCTGCAAAATCATACACGTGTTGTTCTTTATTACCAAGATATTTACTACAATCAATATTATATAAAAATATAATCGTACAACAACAACACCTTACGTCAACTAAACCAACTCAATTATTATTATTATGAGGTGCTGCAAAATCATATAAGTGTTTTCTTTATAACCAAAATATTTATTATTATTATTATTATTATTATTATTATTATTATTATTATTATTATTATTATGTGCTGCAAGATTATACACGTGTTGTTCTTCATTACCAAAATATTTATTACTATTATTATTATTATTATTATTATTACCATTATTATTATTATTATTATTATTATTATTATTATTATTATTATTATCATTATTATTATCTGCTGCAAGATCATACACGTGTTGTTCTTTATTACCAAAATATTTATTACTATTATTATTAATATTATTATCATTATTATTATTATTAGGTGTTACAAGATCATACACGTGTTGTTAAGTTGATTATGAAGATATTTACTACGATGGAAGGAAAGTGTTGGTGGATATTTGATTGTGGATGTACATTGGAGTGCCTTGATTCCTCCAAAGTATATCACAAAACAACAACAGGACCAGATAAATATATATAAAGGTGACTTGTTGTAGTTTTTGTTGTTTTGGTGGTGGTCTGTTGTTGTTGTTTTTGTTGTTTTGGTGGTGGTCTGTTGTTGCAGTTTTTGTTGTGGTGGTGGTATGTTGTTGCAGTTTTTGTTGTTGTGGTGGGTGGTCTGTTATTGTTGTTTTTGTTGTTGTGGTGGTGGTCTGTTGTTGTTGCTTTTGTTGTTGTGGTGGTGGTCTGTTGTTGTTGCTTTGGTTGTTGTAGTGGTGGTCTGTTGTTGTTGTTTTTGTTGTTGTGGTGGTGGTCTGTTATTGTTTTTGTTGTGGTTGTGGTTGTTAATTTGTTATTATGGTGGTCTGTTGTTTTTGTTATTGTGGTTGTAGTTGTTGTTGCTGTTGTGTGGTGATTTGTTGTTGATTTTGTTGTGGTGGTGCTTATTTGTTGTTGTTGTGGTGGTGGCCTATTGTTGTAGTTTTTGTTGTTGTTGTTGTGGTTCTTGTTGTTGTTGTGGTGGCCTGTTGTTATTGTTTTTGTTGCTGTGGTGGTGATTTGTTAATGTTGTGGTTTTTGTTGTTTTTGTGATTGTGGTTGTGTTGTTATTTTTGTTATTGTTATTTTTTTGGAATAGTTTGGAATAATAATTATACAGTTGTTAACATTTACCAACAAATTTCTAACCTCCACAGTTTGACTTGACTGACGAGACACTGTGGGTTCCCTTGATACCTCCATCTTCTCCTTCTCTTACTCTGTCGGCACATGATCACCAAGGATTACCCAAACAACAACAACAACACCAGCATCAGGACTTCACCTACAAGTATCCTAAGGTCATCATATCACAGGAAGGTAGCGTCATAATAGTATTCAATGCGTCATAATGGTGTTCAATGCATCATAATAATGTTCAATGAGTCATATAGTGTTCAGTGCATGATAATAGTGTTCAATGCGTCATAATAGTGTTCAATGCATCATAATAGTGTTCAATGCATCATAATAGTGTTTAATGCGTCATATATATAATGTTCTTTGAGTCATAACAGTGTTCAATGCGTCATATATATAATGTTCTTTGAGTCATAATAGTGTTCAATGCATCACATATATAATGTTCTTTGAGTGATAATAGTGTTCAATGCGTCATATATATAATGTGCTATGAGTCCATAATATTGTTCAATATATCATATATATAATGTTCTTTTGGTCATAATAGCGTTCAATGCGTCATATATATAATAATAATTATTATTATTAAAATAGACCAGAGACACAAAGGTGGGAGAGAATGCAAGCATTCTATCAATCCGAGGACCCCAGCCCCATGAATCCAACCTGAAGAAAAGTAGACAGCTTAGAGAAAGAAAGATGAGCAGTTTGCTTAATAAAAACATTAGCCCCTACTCTTGAAGCCAGCCAATCCTACACCATCAAAGACAGATTCACCAAGGCCATTCCACAGAGACACCGACCTAGGGACAAACGATCGACTGTACTGACAGGTTCTACAACGCGGCAATACATAAGCAAACCTATGGGAGTCTAATGCACCACGAGTGACACGAACTGGAACATACAGAGGTGGCAGAGACGAGTTAATAGAATGCAGCTCATTACTTCTGATCTTGAAGAGCATGCTCAATGATGCAACAGAACGACGGTGACTCAAATTACAATCAAGTGAACCGCTGGTAAGAAAATTAGCATTGGAAACAATCCTATCCAGCAACTTGAAAAGGCAATCAGTTGCTGAACACCATACTGGAGAACAGTATTTCAACAGAGGCAACACAAAGGAGTTAAAACACCGCAGTAACAATGAGTGATCTCCGAACACACGCTAAGCTCTATGCATTATAACCCAACTTTGGGGAGACAGACCTTGAGATTGACCGAACATGCTACTCAAAAGTCAGCTTGTCATCAAATGTAACTCCCAGAATAACCAAATCTCAGACCCCTCCAATACAGTCCCATCAAGAATCAAGGGTGGTGATAAAGGGTACACCATGTGAGACCTAGAGACGACCATTGCCCTAGTTTTGCCAGCATTCAACCTCATACCCCACAACCTGCACCAATCACTAATTTTAACCAGGTCACGATCCAATGACTGAGCAACAGAAATCCGGGCACCAGGGGTCGGCACAACAGCAATGAGAGTGGAATCATCTGCATAACCATACAGGTCATTCTCCAAGAGGTTAAAGAGTTCAGAAGTATACAGTAGGAACAACAACGGTCCTAAGACACTACCTTGAGGTACTCAGACACTAATTCTACTCTTCCACTCCGCACACCATCCACAACAACATACTGGGATCGAGCAGTGAGGAATTGCGACAAGACAGACAGGACTGAACCACCAACACCAACAGAGCGAAGTCTGTAGAGGATACCCAGATGGTTTACCCTATCAAACGCGGCAGAAAAGTTAAGTTGTTACCAGTCTAGCCTCACGACCCAACTCAAAGCGTTCTGCAGTACACGAGAGATACACAGAAGTGCATCACACGTGCCAAGGCCACTTCGATATGCAAACTGTGAGGGTGGGAATACACAATTGCATTCCATGAAGTTACTTAAATGCACAGCCACCAGCCTCTCAAACACCTTAGACAACACAGGAGTGATGGAAATCGGCCTGTAATCGCCAACTGAAGATGAAGGAGGGCCCTTGGGAATTGGGGGTAACATTAGCAGACCTCCAACATTCAGGAAAACTACCAAGACGAAGTAGTCTCCTGAAGACAACACCTGAGGCTGGGAGCTAGGACATCAGCCATCTGTTTAAAGAACAGAGGAAACATTCTCAAGGGGTCAGTACCACCATAAGAGTCCAACTCATGAAAGAGTTTTTTAACTTTCCTTGACCTAAAGGCAAATGTGGAGAGACCAGGACACGGGCGACATGTGGAGGGCAACTCTACAGACTCCCTAGACTGCTTGCTATCAAAGTGAGCTGCAAGCAATGCAGCTTTACCACCGGGCTCATACACCAGTCCACCACCGTCAACAACCAAGGGGAGGAGAGAAGATTCAGGCCCAAATACAGCACTCTTCAAGGTAGACCACCATTTATGTTGGCTCCGATCATTCAGCAACACATCCCTGGCTCCAGTATTGAACCGTTGCTCTGCCTCGGCATAGACACCATTAGCCATTCTTTGGCACTCAATAAACTCATCCCATTTTGATCTGCAACGATCACGTGTCCACCTACGATAGGCACCCTGCTTAAGATCAAATGCGGCCCTACACTCATCAGTAAACCAATGTTTATCACTATTGCACACACGAATGATCTTCTTAGACACATATTGCTCAATTACCTCAGACCAAATACTGATTCAGCAAACTCTACCGGATTATCAGCAACATACACGACATGCCATGGCAACCCACACACAGCACTACAAACTGCCTCCCAATTAACACGATTCTTCAGAAGCACTTTCCTCCTCACACACAGGTTCGGAACTAATTGGGCAGTGGAAACCTTCACAAAGAGAGAAAAATGATCTAAACGTCCAATTGGTGCGATCACAGCTACTGCCACCAGATCTGGAACATCAGTCATCACCAGGTCAAGGGTTTCACCTCTCACATGGGTTGGACCAACAACCAATTGGTCACAGACAGAGACCGATGAAAAATCCAAAGCAGACAACACATAACGAGTTGTTATTGAGGACCCTAGCCATTCCTCATGGAGCACATTGAGATCACCCATGAAGACAAATGATGCACGACTGTCCTCCGCTTGCACCCTAGCCATTGATGTTAACAAACAGTCATATATACCATCCCCAGATCTGGGTTTCGATACAAGCTGTAAAGATAAAAGTTAAAACTGTCTCCCACATACTCTCAAAACCATCATCTCACAGCAACCACATTCAAACTTTTTCTGTCTAAAACAACCAAAACCATCTCTAACGTAAGAAGCTAACCCACGAGACCACAGCAACTCCACACGATATAGCAGAACAGGTCGACCAAAACCAGGAATCCGTAATTCCGACTGATGATGCCTGTCAGAGAATAGGGTCTCTGAATAAAACAGCACATCATAATGGGGGGGCCACCACAGTCAAATCAGCAAAATTCCCAGATAAACCACTCACATTCGAGTAAATTACTCTGCAGCACCGAGGAGGAGAATGTCTCAGACACGGGTTCAACTCCACATCCGGAAACCTAAGTTTCAGGGAAAAAAAAAAAAAAAGCAGATAGAGAAAACCCCATAAAACTAGATCTTTGGATGGATAACACAGAATTAAATTATACTAGAGGGGCAGTATCGATGGGTAAAGAAGCCGCTTTCCATCAACTTGTCCCTTCGCCCTGCCCAGACATCATAGGATTGGCGGGAAAATGATGAAGAAAGAATAGAAAGAGGAAGAGAAACAGACGCCAAGCCCCGTATGGAAGGGAGAGGAGAGAGTTGGAGGAAGATCGGCTTGTGGACTATGGCTTCGACTCTAAACCTCCTCTCAGGGATGCCATTGGTCCACGAAAAAGGTGGACTCATCCACCTTCGGAACAGCATTTCCTCTGAACCAGGACAACCAACTGCCCCAAACATTTCCAACTCAAAAAAAGTTTTGTTACCACCCATACCGTTAAGTTTAACATCGGTAAGCTCGGCAGGGTTGGTACTCCTCCGACTGAACACATGTGCCACGTCATCCAAGACAGGTATCATCTTTGCCCCCGGCCGATAATATGCGAGCCACGGCAATGGCAACTTAGCACAAAGCATTCCGTTTCTTATTTTTATCAAAAGTTTAGCTGATTTTTAATTATATTTTGAGTGTTCAAGAACTCTTACTATTTAACTATTCATTATTAAACATAAGGAAATGCGTTTGAGTATTTGAGAACAAGAATAACCGTGAAATACTCTAAAAAAATAGCACTGGGTGAAAGAACGTCATCCCCTACTTGCCTACCTATGAGACACTGAGCATATGGGCACGGAGGGTATTCCTAGGTGGCCCTCGCATCCATGCCTGACTCACCAGTCAGGCATACCAACATTACATCACACTGTTAAAAGGATGGTAACGAATCTTTCTTTGCCGGACTGTAAATAATATTATACTTATGGTGCAGACAATATCATTATGATCCATCATAAAATTTTCTGTGCCTCAATATTATTTATGTCATGCAAGTATTTGATGTAATATCACTTTATTTATTAATTATTATTATTATTATTATTTCTGTGCTTCATATTTTGTGTGTCATAATAGTATTATGTTTATTTTACTCAATTATATATTATCAATATTATTAACGTAATTATTTTTTCTGTGCGTCCAAATGGTGGTGTTTTTACGTCTTATGTTTTTATGTCATAATGGTAATTTTGCATCATTATTTTGTTGCTCCTTAATGTTAAATTTGCGTCATAATAATATTTTTGCGTCATTCTTTTGTTGCGTCGTAATATATTTTTGCATCATTAGGGTATTATTTGTCCATCATTGATTCATTGTGTCTGGCTAGCACAGTGGTAGAGGCTGTGGCTGCAATTTTTGTGGCCCAGTGTTCGATCCTTGCTCAGGACACGTTAGAAATGCTACTGATGCCAGAGGTTACAACCCCTGTGAGCAGGGGGTGGGGGGTTTGAGTCGGCTGTCTGAGGGTCTTCCTGCTTACGCAGCCATAGCTGAAGCTGACTCGGGTCTCACGTGGGTGGAGAGGTCTCTGGCCCACGCATCATCCTTGTGATGCGTGCTATAGTTGTGTTTCATACAGCCTAGTGTGTACTTCACTCTGTCCCATTGACTGCCACTCATTGGCGGACCTCTAACCTTTAAAGTTATTTTTGCATAATTTCGTTACGTCATAATGGTATTGTTTTCGTCATTCTTACGTGCATCGTGATTACATTTTGTGTATTTATTTAATTGCGTCAGAATAATATTTTCGCGTCATTATTAGTTGCGTAATAATGTTTTTAGCGTCATAGTGGTATTTTTTCGTAAATTATTAATTGCTTCGTAATGCTATTTTTGCGTCACTTTCGTTACGTCGTATTGACATTTTGCGTCATTATTTCATTGCGTCCTTATGTTATGTTTGCGTCATTATTTCGTTGCATAATTATATCTTGCGTCATTATTTCGTTGCGTCATAACGATATCTTTTGCGTCGTTGCAGCGCTGAGGTTAAGGTTTCCTGGTGGATGGAGGGAGGAGGAATACCACGGTGTTCTGGTCAGACGATATGCACCATTCTGTCATCAGGACGGAGCTACACTCGTCATTACCACACGAGATGATAACGGTAAGAGAGAGAGAGAGAATGTGTGTGTGTCATGAGAGAGTGAGAGAGAAAGAGAGAAAGAATGTGTGTGTGTCATGAGAGAGAGAGAGAGAGAGAGAGAGAGGAGAGAGAGAAGAGAGAGAGAGAGAGAGAGAGAGGAGAGGAGAGAATGTGTGTGTTATGAGAGAGAAAATAATTAGAATAAAATGAGAGAGAGAGAGAGTGTGTGTGTGTGTGTGTGGTGTGTGAAAAAGAAAAAATGTGTGTGTGTCATGAGAGAGAGGAGAGAGAGAGTAGAGAGAGAGAGAGAGAGAGAGAGAGAGAGAGAGAGAGAGAGAGAGAGAGTGTGTGTGGTGTGTGTGTGTGTGTGTGTGTGAGAATGTGTGTGAATCATGAGAGAGAAAAAAAGTGAAACAAGAATCACTTAAAAGAGAGAAATAGGTGTGTGTGTGCGTATGTGTACTTTAACACTTTCTTTAGCCGCCAGGTGTTTTGACCGTGTGTGTATGTGTGTGTGTGTGTGTGCTTTCCTCCCCCCACTCTCTATCTCTCATTAACACACTCCTTATTTCCTCTGTCCGTCTATCTGTCTATCTATCTATCTATCTGTGTGTGAGAGAGAGCGCTTTCCTACTACCACCATCTCTCTCTCTCTCTCTCTCTCTCTCTCTCTCTCTCTCTCTCTCTCTCATATGATTCTTATTTCACTTTCACTCTCTCTCTCTCTCTGTGAGAGAGAGAAAGCTTTTCTACCCCACCTCTCTCTCTCTCTCTCTCTCTCTCTCTCTCTCTCTCTCTCTCTCTCTCTCCTCTCTCTCTCTCATTAACACTCCTTTTCTCTCCTTCTCTCTCTATACAGGTGTAGTGAATGAGGTTCGTGAAGAGTTTTCCCACCGTGAAGATCGTCTTGTGTGTAGAGTAACCAAAGTGAAGGAAGGTTCGGTTACGGATACCTTTAGTACAACACGCACTGATACACTCAGAGGTAAGGTAGACACACACACACATACACACACACTCAGAGGCAAGGTACACACATACGCATAGAGGTAACACACACACACACACACACACACACACACACACACAGGTATTTAGAGAAAGAGGGAACACGCACACACACACCGATACACTCAGAGGTAAGGTACACACGCACCTACACACGCATACATACTCAGAGGTAAGGTATATACACACACACACACACACGCCAAAACTGGAAGAAAAAAGAAAGAGAAGAGATGTAGTTGTGGTTTACAAATGTGTCACAGAAAAAGAAAAGATAGATATAGAACACACACACACACCAAAACTGGAAGAAAGAAGAAAGAGAGGAGATATACTGTATGATTATGGTTTACAAATGTGTCACAGAAAAGGGAAAGATAGATATAGAAAACTTGTGTCAACAAGGAATACCTGCAATGAGAGGACACAGTAAGAAATTAATTAAAACAAGATGAGATAAAGATGTACAGAAATATAGTTTTCCAAATAGAATAATAGACCAATCCCAATCGAACAAATTACCAGAAGTGTGTGTGTGTCAAAAAAATACATACACACACACACAAAGATATACAGAAAATATTCTTTCCAAATAGAATAATAGATCAATGGAACAAATTACCAGAAGAAGCGGTGTGTGTCAAAAACATATATATCTTTAAAGAAAAATATGATAATTGTGTTTTAAAATACGGGGACATTACGAGCTGCACTCAATCCTGTAAAGATATAAATAGGTAAGAACAAATAGGTAAGAACACACACACACACAAACACACACACGGATGCACTCAGAGGTAAGGTACACACACACACACACACATACAGAAAAAGGAAGGAAAGGTAGATATTTATAGAATAGGGGGAACACATACAAACACACATCGATACACACAGAGGTAAGGTATAACACACACAGTCAGTCAGAGATAACACACACACATACATGCACATGCAGTCAGATATAAGGTACACACACACACACACACACACACATGCAGTCAGAGATAAGGTACACACACACACATGCAGTCAGAGATAAGGTACTAATACATTATGATTATTGTATTATATTTATGAATTATGTATCAATTAGATATGATAAATATGTACTTTGTAAGACGTGGTTAATAAACATTAATTTTATCATTTTTTTTTCTCTCTCTCTCTCTCTCTCTCTCTCTCTCTCTCTCTCTCTCTCTCCTCTCTCTCTCCTCTCTCTCTTCTCTCTCTCTCTCCTCTCTCTCTCTCTCTCTCTCTCTCCCTCTCCTCCTCTCTCTCCTCTCTCTCTCTCTCTCTCTCTCTCTCTCTCTCTCCTGCAGAGCATCAGTACTGGCGTTGTCCTTCCTCCCTGAGTGTCCGTGTGAAGGCAGACGGTGTAAACAACCCGTGGCAAGCACAACAACAACAACAACAAAAACAACAAGTCTTCCTTTTTCATTCACGATTCAGGGTTGATGCCCCTCAGGTAAGTTTTATATATATATATATAAATATAAAATTTGAAGTGATTAGGTACAGTGCCAGGATGAGAGTAATAATATATATATATTTTTTTCAGCATGATTTACTTAGAGGATTTTTTGCTTAATCCTTTTCCCCGCCGCATTTTCTTTCTTTTCTTAAGTTTTGCTTTTGTAAGGTGATATCATAGCGTGGTGGGTAAAGGTTGTACTGAAAAAAGCCTGTATATAACATAAACAGCATAAATTTTTCTGTGTTGTGGTCAAACTTTCATTGCAAAACTTCAGTGTACACAAAAAATTTGGCTTCTTGGTTTGAAGTCAATATATAGATGTTCTCTGCATTTCCAACACGTGGAAAAGCAACATTGAGCTGCTCATGTGTTAAGGCTGGATTTTCAGAGAGATCAAGCCCTATAGATGTCATGGGTTGACCTTGGATTTCCATTCATTCCAAATGACAGCTTCAGAGGGTATTGTAATCTCCGAAATGTGAAGTTTTTATGTACAGTTGGGGAACAAAGTATCTGGACACCGTTGAAGGCTTCTGGTAACAATGTCAGTGATAAACACGTTAGTAATAGACATAATTAATTCATTACTACATAACGATAACTGATATTGGGTGACGTCGACCAACTACAGACAGTGAAATAAAAGTTATCCTTCAATCTATAAATATTTTCTCTCATTGATGTGTTTACTTTTGGGGATGTTGCCAGAAGCCGCCAACAGTGTTCAGATACATTATTCCCCAACTGTACACCCACCTACAAAAGCGCTGTCGCCTCACAAACGGTACTTGAAGTTTGGGGTTTAATGACTCGTGAATCGAAACACCATACACAACAACATTTTCCAATTGTGAAGCTTGTGGGGTTCATGACTCTGCGGATGAGGCGACAGCGCTTTTGTAGGTGGGTGTACAGTCTCCCAAAAAAGTATCGGCATTGCTGGCTAGGACCTGCTGAGAAAAGATCGAAGCTACATGTATGACTGTACTGTGGGGTTGGCATTCCTGCTGGCAATGAGTTGACTCTCATTTCTGTACTAACGTGAAATCCTCTAGCATACATAATTCATACATTGGGCAAGTCGTGGAGTAAGAGTTGTGACTTTATTTTTACAGATATACGTTATGTGATTTTAATAATTGATGATTTGGTGGGAGGGGGAATTTACTGAATTATTGATTATAATGAGAATGATAACCCAAAGAATAAAGTTACCAAATCGGATTTTAACCAAAAAGGAATCTTTGAGTAGATTCGCTGTAACTGTAGTATTTTGTCTTAAATATAATGCAGTTATAGCATAGGGTAGGATCAAGTAGGCATATGCTTTTTCTTCTCATACTTCTAAATAAGGTTTTGTAAAGTAACACAAACAGACATTGCCCTCTCCAGAAAGTTCCGTGTATAAACAAACATGTAAAGCAACCAACACCTCAAAGCTTCACTCGATAATCTCGGGGCCTCAGTCTCAGGCCACGACTGACCGCCTCCTGTCCCGAGGTAAATGTATATAAAAAAAAAGTAAAAATAAAATAAAATAAATAAAAAGAAAGATAACGTTATATACCATTCGGCAACTACGGTTTGGAGTTTTCAGCATTAGAAAGGGGCAAATCTTACGATAATATTTGAAATTTCTCTAATAGCTGAAGAAATAAGAATATGTTTCGATTTGCATCCACTATAGTTTCTCTGACTCATGAAGCAATACGAATATGCATAATTGGCAACTGATCGGCAGGAATACCATTATCAATAAGGTTTCTAAACAATGTACAGTCACTCATAAAAGTAAAGACCCCCCCCCCCCCCCAGGCAAGACACCTTTTAACTCGTGTGATAGGCTATCGGTTCTGGTAACATTGTATCTGACGTCAGAGGTGGTGGTGTGGGAGGTGTTTGGTGGAAGCCTGGTTTGCTCGAAACATTATCCCAACTCATGCTTCGTCTCATCTACCGTTAGTTCCAAGTGAGTCGAGCAGATCAACTTCATCTCTCAAGCGCCATCACTGACGTCACGTACACTGTTGCCACAAACCGATATACACGAATAAGAAGGTGACTGGCCTGGGGGGTCTTAATTTTTATGAGTGACTGTACCATAATGCTACGTTTTTTGTCGCTTTCGTTCATTCGTTTTAATGCCGATACTTTTTTAGGAGAATGTACTGTACCTAAAACCTTTCCTGGGTCATGCCCTTTCAGAATATATATGGTTTGTACGGTCTATTTATTTTGATTCGGGAGGAAAAGTGCACACAGACAAACACACAGAGACAGGCGTCTCTCTTATATATATATATATATATATATATATATATATATATATATATATATATATATATATATATATATATATATATATATATATATATATATATCTATATATATATATATATATATATATATATATATATATATATATATATATATATATATATATATATATATATATATATATATATATATATACTATTAATGACAATCCGTCTCTGTTTGTCCTCTTATAACTCGAAAACGGTTACACCTACATCCAAAACCCATATATATTCTGAGTCACCATCACCAGGAGCAGGTTTTGGTATGACGTAACTTGACGTAAAAATTACGTCATCTACTATGAATCCGCTTAAAAAACGCGGTTTCACTAAAATCTTCCTGAACTGTTCAAGCATTGGTGGTTCAGTGGTAGACTTCTCGCCTGCCACGCGGGAGGCCCGGGTTATATTACCAGCCGAAATACACTATTACTATTTATTTATTTTATTATTTACTAACCAAAAATACATTAAGTGTGTGTGTACCTTGCATCTTACGTGTGTGTATATATTTTAATCTTACGTGTGTGTGTGTGTGTGTGTTTTTTTTTTTTTTTTCAATCTTACATGTGTGTTTGTGTTTTAATGTTACGTGTGTGTGTGTGTGTTTCAGTCTTACGTGTGTGTGTGTTTCAGTCTTACGTGTGTTTTTGTGTTTTAATCTTACGTGTGTGTTTGTGTGTGTGTGTTTTAATCTTACGTGTGTGTGTGTGCGTTTCAATCTTACGTGTGTGTGTGTGTTTTAATCTTATGTGTGTGTGTGTGTGTTAATCTTACGTGTGTGTGTGTGTGTATGTGTGTGTGTGTTTTAATCTTACGTGTGTGTGTGTATAAATTGTACCATAATATTACAGAGACCTGTGAAATTATATAATAACCATCAAGTCATACGATTGACAGCAAAGTTGAGAGGTTAGTTAGGAATGTACCGAAAGCTGTAAATTGTACAGTCACAGCAATTAATCCTGGAACAGAGTGTAAGGAAAACCCTGATCAAGGACTATATGTCACGAATGTACAACACATAATAACCAGTACATATGTTGGCAATAATAATGTTAAATAAAACATTTACAAAGGACAACTTGATTTATTAACAACGATAACATTATTTTCATTATAATGATATTAACATTCACAATAAAATTAATGTTTGTTTATTTTATTTACATTTATTGTAAATGTTTATATCATAATACTGAAAATATGTTTTCTTTGTTAATATATCAAGTTGTTCTTGGTAAATGTTTTATTTAACATTATTATTTCATTAACGAGCATTTATTGTGAATGTTATTGTCATTCACGTGTGGTAATAATAATGTCGTTTTATCCTCACCTTCCTTAGTCGTCGTGAGGTGAGTGTGTGTGTGTTTGTACTAATAATGTGGTTCTCTCATCACCTTCCATAGTCGTCGTGAAGTGAGTGAATCAGTGTGTGTGTGTGATACAAATAATGTCCTTGTAATACGTATATGTGTGTGTGTGTGTGTGTGTGTGTGTGTGTGTGTGTATACTAATAATGTGGTTCTCTCCTCACCTTCCGTAGTCGTCGTGAAGTGAGTGAATCAGTGTGGCGTGAACAGTATGACCCAAGACCTGACCTACTACTATCACGTATTATAACCTTCACAAACAACACGTCTACTACTACTGCTACTACTACTACTACTACTACTACTACTACTACTACTACTACTTCGAGTTTTACTGTAGAGGTGAGATTATGCATGAGTTTATTATTACTAGTACTACTACTACTACTACTACTACGACTACTACTACTACTACTACTTCGGGTTTTACTGTAGTGGTGAGGTTATGCATGAGTTTACTACTACTACTACTACTACTACTTCGGGTTTTACTGTAGTGGTGAGGTTATGCATGAGTTTACTACTACTACTACTACTACTACTACTACAACTACTACCATCATCATCACTAATATCACACCTATACTCTGTTCAAAATTAGTATTGGACTGGGGAGTAGACGCGATTGGTAAGGTGTGTGGTAATTGGCCGACACACTCACCTGGCTGCCACTCCACTCCTGCCCCACCAAGGTTTGTATCCTCTCTGTCTTTGTTGGTTTGTACAGGATGATTCAAAAGAAACGTTAACCATCATAGAATGGTTTTGAAATAATGGAAAATAGGTTGTAATTTTGTTTTCTTCCAACATATGGCACCATTGACATAAGATGATGATACACCAGCGCCACCTGGTGAGAGACGTGTCCTGTGTACTCAAGGAGTGTTTTGTTCTCAGCTGAAGCAAGATGGTGTTTTCACAAGGCAACGCGTCTTTATGCTTGAACAATATTTTTCAACATGGTCTTATGCACAGCGATAAGTTCGTTTCAAGCATAATATCCTGATGCCCCCAATATCAATAAGATGACAATTTCAAGACTGGTAGACCGTTTTCGTGAGACTGGAGGTGTACACGACAGGAAACCAAGTGGACGACCATCTGTGTTCACTAATGAAAAGATTGAAGAGGTGAAGGAATGGTTACAAAGATCTCAGAGAAAAAGTCTCAGGAAACTTACATCACAGACACAAATGTCTTACTCTAGTGCACAGAGAGCTGCAAAGTAATTACACGTACGGCCATATCACATTTGTGTGGTTCAAAAACTGCAATAACCAGACTTGGTAAAGCGTTTACAGTATTGCAGGTGGTTTCGACGATTTGTTGAGGAACTTGGAGTTGGCTTGCTTGACAATGTTTTCTTTAGTGATGAAGCATGGTTCCACCTTAGTGGGTATGTTAACAGTCACAATAGTAGGATGTGGTGTAGTGAAAATCCACATATGTTTCATGAAAAACCCGTGCATCCTCAAAAAATTGGAGTATAGTGTGTTGTAAGTGGCCGGCGAGTGGTGGGACCAATTTTTATGAGGCAACAGTGAATGGTGATGTATACCGGGATATAATGGCACAGTTCATCACACTTCTTGATGAGGATGAACGTTACTGTTGGTTTCAGTAAGACGCAGCCACAAGTCACACGTCACATCAAACTATAACATTCCTATGGGAGTTTTTCGCTGACCGACTCATTTCCAAAACTATATGTCCTCCAAGATATCCAGACCTTACATCCCCCGACTACTTTCTATTGGGTCCTTTACAGTATATCAGGTTTTATCTGTATTCTGATTACACCATTGTGCTCATGAGTTTTTGTTTTATGGGATGAAATGTTTTTTAACATCATTAATTTAATATTGTTGCTGAAAAACTATGATAATGAAAACAAGGTATTAATATATTCTGGAACTTTGTTCAATTCTACTCGTCATAATTTCTTTGTTTAATGTTATATCGAATTGTAACAAATATATCTGGATGCTATAATCACTGCTGAGACTATAATGGTATCAACTAAATTGTATATCTTGAATAAGAGAAGAGCTGAAGTAAATAATATACTGTACCAACATATATCAACGTGAGTGTGGTGATAGAGAGAATATTTACCTTGGTGTGACAGAAGTGGAGTGGCAGCCAGGTGAGTGCGTTGTAGTGGCAGCTACTATAAGTAGTCTGTTTCTTGCCTTATATTTTTCCAGTAGTGTCTATGCCAATACTCCTTAGAAGTGTCTATAGCTCTCTTTTGTAGTGTCTAATATTTTCTTTTTAATGTTTAGGGAAGGCAAGAGGTAAAGACTGCTTGGTGAGTAAGATCTGGTTAATTCAAAGAAGATGATTTAGGGCTTTATGCCTATCGACTCATGGTGTTGGTCATTAAGGCAGTCAGTCTTGTTACATCAACATATCTTCCCCCAGCCTACAAGGTTGCTATCCTTGCTCTTCCAGCCGGGTACCTACTTACTGCTAGGTGAACAGGGACATAGGGAGCTGGGAAAATTGTCCATCAATTTTATTAACCCGGGAATCGAACCCGGGATCTCTGGCATGCTGAGCAAGTATGTTAACCATTAAACCATCAGCACCCCTGGTTTATTTATTTGTTTATTTATTTATATATATATATTTTTTTTCTCAATGCATATCACCCTTTTTTTGGGCATTAACGCAGTCATAAATATTTTTGTAAATATATATTTTTTTTACCACAACGGTCTTCTTACTGGGGTTGTCCGCTCTGCTCCTCCACCATCGTGCCGTCTTGCTGCCTCGTTTCTTGGTGGTGGTGGTTGTAGTGGTGGTTGGTAGTTGTAGATAAGGAGAAATGGATATTGGTGGTAAACCATTTCTCTTGAAGATGTCCAGGAGGAGGTCAGAGAGATGACCTAGCCCTTCTGCAGCTAAGGCAACAACAGTCTTGGTGCAGACGGTGACGATGTCTGACTGCTGCTGCCGTCGCTGCGGTGGTTGGGCATCAGCCGTCCTCCTCCCACGGGCATGGAGTGAGCCTCGGACCTGCCCACTATCAGGTCCGGCTACGTTGATAGCCTTCACGCCCTTTCTCCCTTCCTCCACAGTGAAAGACACCTCCTCTCCATTCCCCAGTTATTTTGGTGAGGTGGTGGCAGCAGAGAGAAAGACGAAGTAATCTCGCTCGTCGCAGGTAACAAAGCCATAGCATTTCAAATGGTTAAACCACTTCACTCTGCCAACAAGACGGTCGGCAGGGGAAGTGGTGGGGTCGGTAGTAGGAGTTGACTGGACCATGGCTGGTTGTAGAATCGTCTCGTCAATTCGGGTTTATTCGTTTTTTTTTTTTTTTTTTTTTTTTTTTTTTTTAATGCCTATCACCCATAGTTTATTCACTAGCTAGCTTGTTGGATTTATTGGCTATCAACCAGTGGCATATAGCCAAAGATCATTAAGCCAATTGTTCCATTTTATTATATCAATCTATATAAGGTAATAAAGTTTTGTCTCCCTCAGATAACTCTTCAGTTTGTTTAAAATATTCTTATCATCTGATTAAATATTGTCTATGGTGAGAGCCACTTTTTTAAGTTTGAAAAAGTGTTTAATTTTTTTACGATGATTTTCATATTCTGCACAATTTAGTATATGTGATATGGACATTATTGTATTGCATGATGGGCAATTTTGGGGAAAGTTTCTGTTAATATACGGCTCTAGGTGGGTTAATCTGGTGGCATTGACCCTGAGACAGGCCAACACCACCTCGTCCCTACGGTTACGCCATGATGACGTAGCCCAGGGTTCTATAATTTTTTAAACTTTATTACTGATGTCTAGTCTGGTCCACAGCCTTTGCCACAGGAGACAAATTCGAGATTTAATGAGGGAAACAAAACACCTGAGATCTGTACGGACTATGCTAAGGTCCAGATCAACAGTTGACTCGACTAGTATATCAGCCTGTTCATTGCCATAGATACCATAATGTGAAGGTACCCATATTAGCTTGATTGATTTATTGGCAAAAAACAGCTTACTAATGATATTACCCTGTATTTCATTGCTAGTAGTATTCAAGGATTTAATAGCTTTAAATTTAAGTGAACTTAATGAATCAGTAAAGATAACTATCCTATCGAGGGTCGTCGATAGGGCAAAATCCAAAGCTTAATAATAGCAAAAAGATCTGCAAGGAAAATCAATGTATGATTCGGCAGTCTAAATCTCAACTTGCATTCGGTCGACCACACACCTGCACCCACACATTCATCCGTTTTGGAGCCATCGGTATACAGATGGAAATATTGAAGATGTTTAACAATTATCTCTCGAAACCTCTGGTGTTCCTCCACTTCTGGCACCCAGGATTTAACCCCTGGCAATCAGGAATGCACAATAGTGAAGGGGGGTGTTACCCAGGGTGCAAAGTTAACTAAGACCAGGGTATCGACTGTTCTATTCAATAATTCTATTCTATACCGACACTCTCTACGAGGTCGTAGAGTCTTGCTCTGAGGGACCTCACGCCCTCTGGGGCCAAGCGACGCCCATGCAGATAACTCGGCCCTTCCGGGGGCCTATCGCCATGGCCCCCCAATTGCAAATGCCCCAGCAAGGCATTACAGGAAGGATGACTCGTCTTCCCGGGAAAATGATCTTGGGGCCTGTTCCCCTTGGCCTCACGCCAGTGCCCCCTGGGGCCCAGTGGTTCCCGGACGGATGATTCAGTCCCTCTGCCAGGGGCCTAGCGCCATGGCCCCCCGGGTGCAGTTGCCATAGCAAGGCATTCCCGGGAAGATGACTCGGCACCCTGGAGATCTTAGCACTATATATTAAAAGTTGTTAATCTCGTCTCAGACGGAGGGGAGGCACTTGTGACTCCACTTCTAGACGCTCGATTCGAGTGCAACGTAGGGCTCCAGGATACACATGCAAACACGCATTCTGCACTACATCCAAACCTTTCAACACAGACTCAGATGCCAAACCATACACTATTGACCCATAATCTACTCTAGATCTAATCAGGGATTTATATAGCATTAGCAATGACATGCTATCTGCTCCCCATTGGTTACCAGAAATGCACTTCAGCAAATTAAGTGCTTTTAGACATTTAGTTTTTAACTGACTGACATGGACTCACCATGTCAGTCGACAGTCAAAATGCAGTCCAAGGAATTTAGTAGAATTTAGGATAGGTAGGGGGTTGAGACCCATAGTCAGCCGGACGTTTGGCTTCTTCCTATGAGTGAAATTCACCCCTACACTCTTTCTTGTTGAAAATTTAAAACCCCACTGGAGGCCCAATTGTGAATCAATTCCAGTGCCAATTGAATCCGAGTTGCCGAAAACTCTGCACTACGGCTGGAGTGCCATATCGCACAGTCATCGGCGTAAAGTGAGTATTTAAGATTTCGAGGAGGAGCTGGTAGAATGTCATTGATCATACATGAAAATAAGGTCGGAGACAGAACACTCCCCAGGAGGAACCCCATTTGCCTGGACAAATATGTCCGAGAAAGTAACTGTGTCCGAAAAAAGCTTGACAGAGAAAGTTCTGTCAGAAATGAAATTCTTAACAAAAAAGGGCAGGTTACCGCGCAATCCCATCGCATATAGTTTCCTGAGGAGGCCATGTCGCCACGTCATGTCGTAGGCTTTTTCAATATCTAAAAATACTACAATCAAAAAATATTTTTTGGTAAAAGCCTCTTGAATTTGAATTTCCAGGTTTACTAGCTGATCGAGCGTCTGGCGACCTTTACGGAAGCCATACCAGCAAATTCCTCGAATTTAAAAAGTGCAATAGCCTACGATTAACAATTTGTTCCATGACCTTGCATAAGCAACTTGTGAGCGCAATAGATCGATACGATGAAGTCGATCTGGGTCCCCCCCTCCTTTCGGTATGGGAATGACATGTGCAAAGTGCCACGAGTTTGGAAAGGGTTGACCTGTCCAAATCTCGTTGAACACCTGCAACATCTTGATCATGGAATCATGATCAAGATGCTTTATCATCTCATACCGAATCTCATCGGGTCCTGGGGATGTTCCACTACAGGCTCCTAGGGCTTGGACAAGCTCTTGCATTGTTAGATCACTCTTGTAATCTAATTCATCTCCTGTGGCAAAGTCAATATGCTGCAGCTCTGATGCTTCCTTGATGGGCAGGAAAGCTGGATGGTAATTTTCAGAGCTGCTAGCAAAAGAGAACTGCCTGGCGAGGGCGTTAGCAATGTCTCTAGGTTTGTCATAGTTGATGTTATTAAAAGTAATGTTGGTAATTTTATTATATATTTTTTTCTTATTTAATTTTCTTACAGTGGACCAGACTTTGGATATTGATGTTTCACTGTTTATACTAGAGAAAAAGCATCGCCAGGAAACTCGTTTGGCTTGTCTGATGGTTCGACGAGCCCTAGCTCTCGCAAGTTTATACTTGCGAAAGTTCTCATCACTAATGTGATTTTTGAAAAGCCTGTAGCCTCTATTCCTCTCACACAGTACCCTGCGGCAATTTGGCGTCCACCATGGAACTCTATGCTTTGCGCTATCTACCGAAATCTTAGGAATTGTTGCCATTGCGGCTTTGAGGATATTATCTTGAATATTATTTACTTAATCATCAATGGTTTCTCCAACAATTTCAATATTGACACCCTTTGTGAAGGACACCCAGTCTGCTTTTTTTACTTTAAATTTAGGTGCTGAAAGCTCTTTAATAGTGTCGCTTTTAAATTTAATCAAAATAGGAAAATGGTCGCTTCCCAATGAGTCATCAATGGGTAGCCACTGGCAGGAGGCTGCAATTGATGGGGAGACCAGAGATAGGTCAAGGACGCTAAAATTACCAGTATTATCGTCAACTCTCGTCGGACTACCGTCGTTCAGAAGAATAAAATTGGAATCACTGATTAGCCTAGCCATCTGTTTCTCCTTTCTATCATCATGCAGGGAACCCCATAACGTATGATGATCATTAAAATCTCCTAAAATTAATTTTCTACAGGGCAGACTGTCCTGTAAATAAAAAAAATCATGATAAGTTACTGTGTCAGGAGAACAGATAGTCAGGTAGGTGCCACCGAATTTTACTCAGCAAGCGACAATTTCCAGAGGAAAATTACAGGGCACATCAGTGAAAGGGAGGTTATGGCGGATGTAGATTGCCACTCCACCTCCACCCCTCCCCCCACGGTCCCTCCTAATTAAGCTGTAGTTCCGAAGCTGAACAATCTCGTCTTCGACTTGGTCGTTCAGATGAGTTTCCTGAAGGGCAATAATATCGGCAGCGTAAGAACAGGCCAAAAGTTTGAGTTCATTTAATTTAGCTCTAAGACTTCGACAGTTCCATTGGAGTATGGTTAGCGCGAAGATTATCGCTGTTTACAGGGTTTTGGGGAGCCTTTCTCTTCTGCCCGAACCTTTTTGTGCAGGGAGGGAAGCCCCTCCTCCTCCCCTGCACTTCCCTGGGACCTCCCTTGGGAAGGTTTCGCATTGGCAGCCTCTATCGCCTGTTCCTCTCCACGAGCTACAGAGCCAGTCCTCGAACGGCTCGTCTCGCGAGGAGCTGGACGACTCCCGGATGAAGACTTCATGGGAGCCACCTGAGCGAGAACATGAAATGTAGGAATTGAGACGGTATCATCAACCTTGTGGTGCTTCTTTTGCTGGGTTGATACAACAATTGCGTCTAGTTTCTTTGTAAATTTTTCTACCTGAACCATTAATTTGCTAACTTGATCTTTTAACTCTTTAATTTCTTTATCCTTAGTCTGGATAGTCACGTTGACATCAGTTGCATTAACAGGAGCAGTGGTGCCAGTCATATCTGCAGCATAGGAAACTGCGGGAGTTTGGTTAACTCCCTCCACCTTCCTCTTTGCCTCACCATAACTGACATCATGAGCCCTCATGTTTGCCATTGCCTCAGTCTCCACTTTAAGGCTCCTCCAGTCACCTGCACTTGCCAGGTGGGGGCCGCCACAATTAGCACAACTGAAAACTGTCTCTGCACAAAAAGATGTCTCGTGATTTCCTGCACATTTACCACAAGTGAATGAAAATTTATTAAAGCACCTCAATGCTGTGTGTCCGAATTTCTGGCAACGGAAAAAACGCATCGGTTTCTGTACATATGGTCTTACATGAACTATTTCATAACCAATCTTAACCGTGTCCGGAATCTGTGCTCAAGCAAAAGTCATAAAACACAAGCCAAATTTCTCTCTCTTGTTCTCTCTCATCCTGGTCATACTTTGTACATCAACAACGCCTTTGTCCTTCATTCCCTCCAAAATGTCTGCCTCATTCAGAGCGGCCAAATCCCTATGGAAAATGACGCCCTTACAGGTATTTGGCCCAACTGGAATAGTGGTTTTCACCTTCAGGTCGTGAATTTGCGTCAGTTTAAGGAGATCCTTAAGCTGGGATGCATTCAGCACTTTCACCAGGAAACTACCATCACGTAACTTCTTAACATAATCAAGACTGCCATCCATCTGACCGTCAAGGACCTTTTTGGTGATAAATGGGCTAACTGCCTTGATAGACTGACTCTCGTTTATACTTCAAACATTCATATAACGAGCATTCTGGGAAGCAATTTCAATATCAAATAGTCGTTGTCTGTCTGCCGTAGGGGTTCCATTATTGTCAGCCGTTGTCCTAGTTTGGTCCTTGGTCGTTAACCTCCCTCCTTGATGAGGAGGGAAAATATGGAAGAAAAAATAGATTAAGAGAAAGAGGCACCCAAATGAAGCACCAGACTACTGGGCCTCCCAACCACAGGGTTTCCCCTGAGGCAGCGAGTGCTGCGGGTCTGGTGTGGGGAACAACTAGCTACTATCTACCATAAACTACTGGTTGTCCTCCAGCAAAACCAAAACACTGAAGGTGTACAACAGCAGTGCAGCAAAACGCTGCAAATTTACTTTACTTTTTTACTCTACACCAAGCAAAGAGGCAACAGAGTACTGCTGGTTAGAGGCCCCGGATACCAGGGTAGCTCCACGGACAGTACTGTAGTCTGTTGTCGCTATACACAAAGAGGACGAGGTCTTGACACTGCAAGGTCTGGACGCATAATGTGGGGTTTATTCGGAAAACATATGGTACATATATAGCGCATACAGGATCACAAGCTCACCATTTACAACCAATCAGCGTTCAGTATAGCTATCCTTTTTTTTATCACCCATAGTTGTGGGTATTAAGACAGCACTTTAATTCTTCTTTCTCCTCTTCCTTTCTTTTCCACTCTGTATGTGCCATTGCAACCAGAGACAATTGGTGTGGATTTGGCAAAGTTGGCCCGTGATGACAATCTGCTGCTAGTCCAGACTTCCCTGATCTGGAAGATGGGGTCTTGGCAACTGGGGATGTGCTGGTAAAAGAGGTCGCGGCGACGAGAGGCAGACATCCACCAGTCCACGGTGACTGTGGGTGGTGGGTTGGTGGGTGGGATGTCATTCCTTCTCCTCCTCTTCCTCTTCTTATCAGTCTGCCATTCCCCTTTATCTTCCAGGTCCATGTTGTCATTTGTGTCCTCTCGTGGTGGTGGTGTAGGAGGCAGAGCAGGAACTGGTGTCAGGGACCTTAGTATCCTCTTCCGTCGCAGAGTCCAGTTCGGAAGTCTCAGGTGGTGGTGGTGGTAGTGGTGGTGATGATGGTGGTGATGTTGGTGGTGGTGGTGCCTTCACGCTGTTCGCCCTGTTTAGTGGGCGAGGCAACATCAACCGGCGACGGGGGTGGGCCGGAACGGGTGGTGGTGGTGGTGCATCCGTTGTGCTCCTTCCCCGTCTTGCAGGCTTGTTGCCTCGTTTCTTGGTGGAGGCTGGAGTAGTGGTGGGTGGCTGCAAATCAGGAAAAATGGCTATTGGTGGTAAACCATTTCTCCTGAAAATGTCCAGGAGGAGGTCAGAGAGACGACTTAGCCCTTCTGCAGCAAAGGCAACAGCAGTCTTGGTGCAGACGGTGACGATGTCTGACTGCTGCTGCCGTCGCTGCAGTGGTTGGGCGTAAGCAGTCCTCCTCCCACGGGCACTATCAGGTCCGGCTACGTTGGTAGCCTCCACGCCCTTCCTCCTTTCCTTCACAGAGAAGGACACCTCCTCTCCGTCCCCCAGTGATGGTGGTGAGGTGGTGGCAGCAAAGAGAAGGATGCCCCTCCCGTGGACGAAATAATCTTTCAAGTCTGAGGTTATAAATCCATAGCCCTTCAAATGGTTAAACCACTTTACCCTGCCAACAAGACGGTCGGCAGGGGAAGTGGTGTGGTCGGCAGTAGGTGTTGTCTGGGCCATGGCTGGATGTAGATTCCTCATAGCTATCCCTCGCAAAGTTGTGATCCTGTCCGCCGATGCGGACGTGGATCAGGAACATACTAATTTTGACCAATCAGTGCTTATCATGTTGTTTACTTGGCGGTCTGTGATTGCGAGTGGTTTGTGGCAAGAGGCTGATGCCGAGTGTCACAGTGTCAACCAATCACCACACACCTTAACAATCACTACACACCTTAACAATCACGTCTAGAACCCAGTGAAAAACAAATTTTGAATCGAGTATAGTATTTATGAATGTATTATAAATTTATCTATCTCTCTCATGCATCGTCAGTGAGGTAAAATAACTCAGAATCATGGTTAAAAGGCTAAAAAAAAGTCGTGTTTATCTCAAATGCAGGTCCAAAAGTGACCGAAAATCTCTCTCTCTCTCCACAGAAAATCGAGGAAGAGTTTGGCTGCACTAGAGACGAAGACGCTGACGAAGGTAACGAAGGAGGGAAAGAAGACGGAGAAGGAGGAGGAAGAAGAAATAAAGGAAGAAAAGAAAGAGAAAGGAGAGAAGGAGGAAGAGAAGGAAGAGAAAGAGAAGGTGAAGGAGGAAGAGAAGGAGGGAAAAGAGAAGGAGGAGGAAGAAGAGAAGGAGGAAGGAAAGGAGAAGGAGGAGGAGTAGGAGACATACAGCGTCGTGTGTTTTTACTAAAGGAAGGACGTATAGTATTGGTATATCATTATGGTTATCACAGATTACTTCATCCAACCAGAACATTTATCAAACCTACTGATGGTAACCCTGCTTCACTCACCAATGATATGATACACTCTTTTCAGGTAGGTGTGTGTGTGTGTTCTCTCTCTCTCTCTCTCTCTCTCTCTCTCTCTCTCTCTCTCTCTCTCTCTCTCTAATGATATGATACACTCTTTTCAGGTATGTGTATGTGTGTACTCACCTAGTTGTGTTCTACAGGACATGAGCTAGGCTCGGACTGTCCTGTCTCCATGTCTATACTTATGAAGCTTCCCTCTAAACGACTGAATGTTCACTGCTTCTACTATTTCCCTATCCAATCTATTCCACTCATTCACATACCTATACGAAAAACTCTATTTCTTTACATCTTTCCGGCATTTAGTCTTTTTCAACTTCTTACCATGGCCTCTACGCTCTCCCTCGTCCTTAACCAAAAAATTATCTCTATTTGTCCACGCTATTTCTTTCATATACTTATATAACGTTATCAAGTCTCCTCTCCTCCTCCTTTCCTCCAGTGTGGGCAACCCTAATCGTTCAAGTCTCTCCTCGTATGGCAAGTCTGTCAAGCTCTGTGTAAATTTTGTTGCTGCCCTCTGTATCCTCTCCAATTTCTTGATGTGCTTCTTTTTATGTGGGGCCCACACTACTGCTGCATATTCCAACTGAAGTCGAATGATTGACTCTATCAACTTCTTTACCATCACCTCGTCCATAATAATGAAAAGCCATTCTCATATTTACCACCATTCTGTACGCCATGCCTGTTATCCTGTTAATGTGTTTCTTTTGTGACAGTGAGTTTTGAATAGTCACCCACAAATCCTTTTCCTCGGGTGCCGTTGGTATTGCCTCCCCATCCATGCTGTAATTTCTTGATGGCCCTTATTACTTTTTCCCATTTCCAATACCTTGCATTATTTAGCATTAAATTTCATTTCCCAATCCTGGCTCCACTTGTGAATCTTGTTCAAATCCTCCTGTAATTCCTCGCAACTCCTTGCATCCTCTATCCTTTTTATTATCTTAGCGTCAACCGCAAACGGACTTGTATAGCTTTCGACACCCTCCACCATGTCATTAACATATACCACAAACATAATCGGTCCCAACACCGAACCCATTGGTACTCCACTTACAACTTCTTTCCATGTTGACTCCAGAGCTCTGACTACTGTACTGATCTGCCTCCCTACTAAATAATCCTTCATCCATTCCAGAAGCCTTCCCTGTACTCCATCCAAATTTTCCAACTTCCACATCAACCTCCTGTGAGAAACTTTATCAATTGCCTTCTTTAAATCCAGATAAACACAATCGACCCATTTTCCCTCTCCTGTACTTCATCTATTACCCTCGAGTAAAAACTTAATAAATTTGTGATGCATGATTTCCCTTTCCTGAATCCAAATTGGACTTTAGTTATGCTATTTGTACTTTCCAAAGTGTCTTACCCATTCCTCCTTTATTATACCCTCACATAGCTTACACATTACACTTGTTATTGACACTGGCCTATAATTTAGAGGATCTTCCTTATTGCCTTTTTTATATATAGGCACTATGTGTGGTCTTTTCCACTCATTTGGAACTTTACCCTCCTGTAGGCTACTCTCTGTGATACTGTAGACTGGTAATAATAACTGCTCCTTACTTTACTTAAGAATCATACCTGCAATTCCATCCGGACCTACCGCTTTTCTTCCATCCAGTCTATTCTTTCTATCAAGTAGATTCTCCTTTTCCACCTTTATGTCCCCCAGCATAACCTCCCTCTGTCCTCTCTATTCCTATCAAACTCATTTTCCCTCTTGGAATTTCTTATTCATAACTTCACAAATAATAATAATAATATTAATAATTCTCTATTTTATTTTCTCTATTATTT
Source organism: Petrolisthes cinctipes (assembly GCA_033782935.1). Classification (NCBI taxonomy): domain Eukaryota; kingdom Metazoa; phylum Arthropoda; class Malacostraca; order Decapoda; family Porcellanidae; genus Petrolisthes; species Petrolisthes cinctipes. The sequence goes on from JAWQEG010000107.1 coordinate 27,600, forward strand.
TTCGATTTTATTTTCTCTCAAATACCAAAATAATAATAACAATAATAATAATAATAATAATAATAATAATAATAACAATAATAATAATAATAATAATAATATTAATAATAATAATAATAATAATAGTAATAATAATAATAATAATAATAATAATAATAATAATAATAATAATAATCTATTTTATTTTCTCTCAAATACTACTACTATTACTACTACTACTACTACTACTACTACTACTACTACTACTACTAATAATAATAATAATAATAATAATAATAATGATAATAATAATAATAATGGTCTTCACATACTTCACCCTTGACGTTTAATTAACCTGTTGATTCCGACCTTCTGTTTCCTTGCCTGTTTCGTGGCAGAGTTTGGAGGAATCAGTGGCCTTCCACTAATTTACTAACATGAGAATCTTACCTGAAGATGAGATTCTTTTGTTGGTAAATCTGGAGTAAATGATTCCTCCACACCATTCCAAACAACAGGCCACCATTATTTTTGTTAATCTGGTCCTGTTTCGTGACATACTTTGGAGGAATCAATAGCCTTCCAATATATAACTTACCAACATGTGAATCTCACCTTTTAATTAACTCCAACAAGTGTGTATGAGACGAAATAAAGTTTGTTGTTGTTGTTGTTTGTGTATTCCATCAACAACAACAACACCTGGACACTTATTATGACTTGTGACTGTACTGTGATTATATTGATAAATATGTTGTTGTTGTTGTTGGTATATTCAATCAACAACAATAACAACAACAGCAACACCTGGACACTTATTTTAGCTTGTGACTGTACAGTGAGTATAATTATTACAATGTTTATACACTAAAACACAAAATCAGTCACACCCTCTCATTCCCTCCCCCCTTTACTTCCCCCACCTCTCAATCATCTTTTCTTCCTCGGGTGCCATATGACCTCACTGTTGTGGCACCTAATACCAATCAATGAATCAATCAATCATCTGTTACTTTTTGTGCTTACTGTCCCACCTCTCAATCACCTTCTTCCTCGGGCGCCATATGACCTCACTGTTGTGTCACCTAATATCAATCAAATCAATCAATCAATCTATCACACCCACTCATCCCTTCCCCCTTTCTCCCCCACCTCTCAATCACCTTCTTCCTTCCTCAGACGCCACATGACCTCACTGTTGTGGCACCTACTATCCGTTTCAGCGTCGGACAGACGCTGTTTTTCGCAAATATCTCCTAAACGAATCGTTGTATCAATATAATATTTCAACACACTATCTTTAACACCCAGGCGTAATTTATGACTGACATACCATATTCCTATATGTGTTATGCGAGGAGTTTACTCGTGAAAAATAGCACAAAGCTGGCCAGTCATATTGACGCATTCGAAGGAAAGTGTGGCCCACCCAACACCCTCCCAAACCATTCCAAACCACAACTACATCCCCCCCTTCTCACCCCTCCCTCCTCCTCTTCTCCCCCTAGCTCCTCGCCTCCCTCATCACTCGTGGCCCTCCCTATTTCTTCCATCACTGTATTATATATTAGAATGTTATGTAGATGTATATGTATAGATATGATTATTAAATAAGAGTATGGTGCAGTACAATTCTATAGAGGCAAGACGTATTTCACTTTGATAATTACTGTACAACAGCATGTTTACATACATGTAGTATGTAGAAGGTCCATGTTTGCAGACCTTATGGTCAACCATGCAAGTGAACACGATGTACTGGCATTACCTGTGGTCTGGACCTTCTAGGAAAAGTTATTAGATACTGTGTACCTATTCATTATAAAATGTCAACTTGGTCCAGTTAATATAATGTTATTTTGTTGACTTGTCCCTTTTATATTTATATTATCACCAAATTATATATATATATATATATATATATAAAATAGTGTAGGATTTAATTATGCAAACATGATAAAACAAAATTTTTTCACAATCACTGTCAAGGAAAACGTCATCGTCTTCATCATCACTGGCTTTCACGTTTGTACAATGTGGCAAGACGAAGAACAAACTCTGTCCTGCATCCACGGGGGCAAATGGACAACATTGTTGCTAATAGGTGCGCCTCGGCAGTCAATGATTTCTACCCTGTCACTACTTGAGTCATAGCCTCGGACTGGGGGGTACCTCATACCTCAGAGAGAGGGGGAGGGGATACGGGAGACTGTGAATATTCAATTAAGGCATAAATTGGTTATTTAAAAAGGTAAAGAACACATGAAGCAACCATGAACGATTATATTTAGTTGCCCAAAACCAAAATTAATCATTTTTCTGATCGCCTTAGACACGTGGGTTATTATCCGGCTATACGGCCATTAACAATGGGATTAGCTATTGCTTTAATGGTCATTTGGCCCACCCTGGTTTTCATGTCCACACACAACGGTAACTGTATTAAACAATATTACTAATGAACGATACGTATATACATACTGTCATAAAAGAAATAAAAAATGGAAGGTGGATGGTGCAAATAGGGGGGTGAAGAGTGAAACGGGGAGGGGGATAATGAGATATTGGGGTAGGGAAGGAAGGAATGGTGTGGGGGGATTTCGGGGTGTTGGTAGAGGGGTTACTCGAGTACCCCACACTCGTCCGATTCTCTATAACGCCTTAGATATGATGACTGGATTAGGCTTAATATCACTCAGTAAACTCCTAACATAACACATATAGCAATATGGTATGTCAGCCATAAATTACGCCCGGGTGTTAAAGACAGTGTGCTGAAATATTATATTGATACAACGATTCGTTTAAGAGATATTTACGAAAAACACCGTCTGTCCGGCGCTGAAACGTATAGTAATATCAAACAATCAATCACACCCTCCCTCTCTTCCCCCACCTCTCAATTATCTTTTCTTTCTCGGGCGCCGCATGACCTCACTGTTGTGGCACCTAATATCAGTCAACCAATCAATCAATCATCTGTTACCTTTTGTGCTTACTGTCCCACCTTTCAATTACCTTCTTCCTCGGACGCCATATGATCTCACTGTTGCGGCACCTAATATCAATCAATCAACCAATCAATCAATCAATCAATCACACCCACTCATCCCTTCCCCCCCCCCCCCCTACAGCCAGACCCAGGGACAGAAGACCCCCAACTACCACAACTATGGGAAGAACTCTCTCACCAATTGTTAGCCGAAGTGAACGCCTTAGACGAAGTGAAGAAAGGAAGGGAAGAAACGAAGGCTTTGATGGAGTGTAGACGAGAGGAACATAAACAAACACATCTATTGTCTTCATTGTTTGATGTGGAAAGGAATAGTAGTGTTCAGCATATATTACAACAGGTGAGAGAGAGAGAGAGAGAGAGAGAGAGAGAGAGAGAGAGAGAGAGAGAGAGAGAGAGAGAGAGAGAGAGAGAGAGAGAGAGAGAGAGAGAGAGAGAGAGAGAGAGAGAGAGAGAGAGAGAGTGTGTGTGTGTGTGTATGTATGTGTGTGTGTGTGTGTGTGTGTGTATGTGTAAGGGATAGAAGAAAGCTTTGATGGAGTGTAAACGAGAGGAACATAAACAAACACATCTATTGTCTTCATTGTTTGATGTGGAAAGGAATAGTAGTGTTCAATATATTTTATAACAGGTGTGTGTGTGTGTGAGTGAGAGAGAGACAGACGGACAGACAGACAGTCATATACTAAGAGAGAGAGAGAGAGAGAGAGAGAGAGAGAGAGAGAGAGAGAGAAGTGAGACAGGAATGTGTGTGAGAGAGATAGGTTCATAAATGTGTTTGTATGTGACTACTGTGTGTGTTTGTGTGTGTGGGTGTGCGTGTGTATAAACAAGTGTGTAGACAAACTAAACACCAACAGCGTAAATGTATGTATGTGTATTCATGTGTACAACTAGATATCCGTGTGTATGTATATACGTTCATGTGTATGTATGTATAAACAAGTATACATACATACACCCACATACCACTACTTTCCCAAAAACGTGTATGTATGTATGCATGTGTGTGTATTCATGTGTACAGCTAGATATCTGTGTATACGTTCATGTGTGTACGTATGTATGTATAAACAAGTATACATACATACATACAAACACTACCTTCCGCAACAGCGTAAATATATGTATGTATGTAGGTGTATTCATGTGTACAACTAGATATCTATCGGTGTGTGTATATATGTATGTATAAACAAGTATACATACATACATACATACACACAAACAAACCATTACCTTCCCCAACAGCGTAAATGGAATGAACAACACAAAGATGAAATACAGAAGAAGAAATTACAAGAGAGAGAAGGACTTGTTGACACAGTAACACCATACCTACCATTATTACAGGTAAAGATAACAATATTATTATTATTATTAGTAGTAGTAGTAGTAGTAGTTCATACATACATACTGTACATATACCAGGCGTTCATCTCCACGCTGGAGGTAGCCCCGTCACGTCGCACACCCTCCGAAACAAAATGCCCAAAAGTAGAACTCCCTCCCCCCCCACCCACACACACATACACTCCACATCTCAACCCCCCGATCCCTGTTGGAGGAGGGAGCAACCCCCACCGCACAGCCGCATCTCCTTGTGGGACTACAAGAGATACAGCTATGTTTACATTCATAGCAAGGCCCGACAACAAAAGCTGGTTTACCCCTGCCACTTCACTACAGGGCAAACTCTCCCTCCAGCATTCAGCCGGCCATGGGCCAACCTCAATGCAAGCCGCTCCAAGGACCGTGAAGCCACGTCCACTCTTCAAGCATTCACCACCCTCCTCCACTCCCCCTCCAGCATTCAGCCGGCCATGGGCCACACCAATGCAGGCCCCTCCTCCAAGGACCGTGAAGCTGCGTCCACTCTTCAAGCATTCACCACCCTCCTCCACTCGTTTCTGTCACACGCAATCACTCTACCTTGCTCCACAGATATACCTCTTCCACTCAGAGCACCTTTCACAGTGTCCATCCATCTCCCCTGTGGCCTTCCTCTCCTCCGTACACATCTGAGCCCCCTATCCTCTTTACCATTCTATTCTCCTCCATTCTCTCCATATGTCCAAACCATCTTAATTAACACACTCTGCTCTGAATGGCCTGCTAACTCTCTCACAACACCTGTCCTTCTCCTCACTTCCTCATTCCTGACTCTGTCCATTCGAGTCACACCACACATGCTTCTCAGAATCTCATCTCTACTACATTCAACCTTCTCTTCTCACTTTCTCCCATATTCCATGTTTCCGCTCCATACAGTGCAGTAGGCACTGCTACCCCTTCGTACAACTTCCTCTTTACATCCATTCTAAGTAACTTACAGTCAAACATCCTATTCATACCTCCTAGCACCTTTCCTACCTCATTTACTCTAGATTTTACCTCTGTCTCTATATTGCTATCCACCATCACCTTTGACCCCAAATACTTAACACTATACCATCCGTCCTCGGCCATCTATGGCCCACCCTCGATGAAATGCCCAGAATTTAATTATTAAAAAAAATAAACATTGTAGGAAGAAATTTTTATGGACAAAATATAGAGAATAAATCCTAGCATATAATTACTCTCAAATCCGGTGTCTCTAGCCATCGTATAACCTATATTTTATGACATTCTAAAATTGCGTAACCGAATCAAAATAAAAAGTGACGAAAACAAGTGAAATTTCAGTAGACTCTGGCATTAGTGTTTTTTATTATTGTCGGCGGAACTGTTCGCCTCGCTGCGCTTCAAATATTATTAATTTTCTACATACGTAAACTTATAACATAAAAACAAGATTATGCCTCGCTGAAGATCAAATTTTCTTAGTTCCTTTTTACGTTTATATAATTTTGGTACGATCATCACCTGTCGCCTTGTTGAAGAAAGTAAGACGGGGGATGGGAGGGTAGGGCAGTTTTACCAAGTGCAGGTAAAGTTCTCTGTTTTATGGAATTTTGAAGTCCATACAGGGAAATTATATACAGATTGTTCAAGAGTAAACAGGGAAATTTCTACCAGACGAAAATAATTCCAAAACGACCGTCAATGTTCAAGAGTAATCAGGGAATAATTGAGGCAAAGAGGTAAATTCTAAAGGTGATATTAGGGAAATTTCTTCAAGCAGACCTTGCATCACTGGGAGAGGGAGAGCGAGTACAGTATTACCTTACTCGTAATTGCATCTGACAGTACATATTTTGTTATCAGCAATACATAAGATTTTGCCTGTTTTTTGTTTTTTTTCACTCATATGTGTATACGAATATATATTTTTGTCCTAGAACTACTAAAACTAAGTAATGACTGTTTTATTCAATATACAAATAAATAATACAGTAGTCCCTCCAATTTTGCCTGCTCCAATTTTGTGAAAAGCCAATTTTGCGACCGAGACCCTAAATACTGCAGAAAATACTAAATCCTAATTTTGCAAAATAGTTCGAGTTTTGCGGGTCGGGCCACAAGAAAGTGGAGGTTTCCGCACTAGTTTTAGGGGGGAAGGGTGGTAGGGTGGTGACGTCAGGCCGTGCAGCGGCCTTCAATGAGTTTTGGTGTTAACTGAATTAACCATCTCACTACATATCACCCTCTCATTCGCTTTTTACACTAGTGATAAGCCTAACCCCTTTATAGTGAACAACTTTTCACGCTCCCTCGTTACACTCGTGATAAGCCTAACACCTTTATAGTGAACAACTTCTCATATTATCCCGGTACAGATATTGGATATGGTGAAAAGTGCAAGTGATTGTAAGAGAAAGTGACAAAGAATAATGAATATAAACTAAGGAAATGTATTTTTATGAGTAGAAACTCCTGGATTATTGGTGATAACTGAACTTGTAAACCATCACTCTTACTCCTCACTCACTACACTCGCGCCTGCTTGATACATACTTTGGGGGAGCACTGTAATTATGGCAAAAAAATTCTAAAATCACGAAAAATCAGCCATTGGCGATGAGATGTCCATCATATTCAATTTTCCCCAATAAAGTTAATTGTTCCAATTTTGCGAATTCGAATTTTGCGGCCCCATGTGTCCCCCAAATTGTCGCAAAATTAGAGGGACTACTGTACTTTGTTACCACACACCGCCAAGTTATTTTTCCACTTTTATCACCTTATCACTGAGAAACAAGAGAGATAGTGATAACCACTTCAGACATAATAGAATATATGTAATTAGAGAAAAACAAGAAAAATTGGACAATTAGCAACTTGTGACCATTACTGTACAGTAGCTCACGTCCTCACCTCACCGACTCCGAGTCACCGACACTCAGTGACTCAGTAGCTACCAAGCTGGTGTGTCGTAAAGTATCGCTCCAATGCAATCTTTTTTTTTTCTTTTATTACATATATATAATATTTTCCATCCATATGACATGCATGACAAACCACACTGTATCTAATAATGTATAACATATTTCGTTTGTAGGAAACCTATAGTCGTAAATAAAAGAAATAAAATAATTCTATATAAACTTCTAATCCCCTCCACGTGACTGGAACTCCCTCCCTACACCCTGCCACCAACTCTATACTACCAATCCTACTATTTACAGCGAAATCATGATGAAAAGTAAGGTAATTTGATTCAGTGAGGCACACATTTCTTTTATTTTATGTGTGAATATCAGTGAGTGATGTGTAGTAGTGTAGCCTAATATATAAGTTATAAACCCTCTTGACAATGATGTGGGAAAACTAAGCAGTTACTTCTATCTCGTAATATACTGTAATATAACAGCACAAACAGCGTCCTTCTTATCTCATGTTTGTTAGGTAACTGAAAGTTTCAAATGAAAGGATAATGCCCGTTAGATTTGCAAATGACTTACGTCATCTGTATCGACAATATTATCGTGTTTTTTAGTTAAATGAATACCCAATGCCTATCAATTTGTGCGGATCAGTATTATAATTTTGTTATTTATATGAATGTTGTGTAAATTACTTAGTAGGGGAAAGTATTATCATAAAATTAAACGATAAACAGTAAATTTTTAAATGACGGGGATAGGGGGAGGTGGGGGCCTGAGAAGTAGCGAGCCAGTAGGTTTGTTTATATTCTGGTCATCTGTGCGTGTGAGCGTTCCATTTCATTTCGTTTATTCACATAACTTTATCCATATGTATTCACAGGTACCCACACGTAGAAACGAAATATCCACAAAGGTCGGATGAGAAAGGGTTAAAGCACTCTAGCTCCTCCAATATTTCACCATCTAGCATTATATTAATCCTTCTATCCTCTGCTCCCCTCCTACATCTCATTACTTTGCTCTTTGCCACGTTCACTCTTAGTTTCTTCCTCCTGCACACCCGTCCAATCTCCTGCACTAACATACTCAGGTCCTATTCTGACTCTGCCACTAATCAGCAAACAGTAATTGATTTAGGCCCAACTCTCTACCTCTGCTGTCTACCAAACTCAGTCCTCTCTCCATCACCCTCTCTTACTGCACCGTTCATATAAATATTAAACAACCATGGTGACATCACACAGCCTTGACTGAGTCTCACCTTTACTGGAACCATTCACTCAAGTTACTTCCCACTCTAACACACGCTCTACTGTTCACATAGAAACTTTATACTCGTCTCAATAATTCCCCCCCCCCTCAAGCCTGTAAAACTGCAAAATCTTCCACAATCCATTTTTAGCAATTCTGTCATATGCTTTCTCAAGATCCATAAATGCCCATACTACTTCTTTACTTTTCTCTAAATACTTTTCACACACCTGCCTTACTGCAAATATCTGGTGCACACAACCTCTTCCTCTCCTAAAGCCACCTTGCTCTTCACCAATCACAGTCTCCGTACCCTCTCTGACTCTTCTTATCAACACCTTCCCACACAGCTTTCCTAGTACACTTAACAGGCTTATACCCCTGAAACTCGTACATTGGTATCTATCCCCTTTTCCTTTATATAGAGGTACTACACAAGCACTCACCAAATCTATTGGGACCTTACCACTGTCAAAACACATCATCAACAACCTTACCAGCCACTCTATCCTACTTGTTCCACCATATTTCAGACATTCTATAGCGCATCCATCCAAACCAGTTTTCATCTCTCTCATTGCCTCCTCCACCTCCTTCTTTCTTATCGGCTCCTCATTTAATCCCTCCAACATATTTACTCCCTTTCCCCTTATAAACACAACAATCTCAGCTTCTCTTCAGCAGTCCCTCAAAATATTCGGCCCATCTCCTCTCAACTGCCTTCTTCTCAACCAGCATGGTACCATCCTCTGCTTTCACCCTTTCCTCTTTCCCTGATGTCCCTTTCCTTATCCTCTTGACTTCCTTCCAGAACATTTTCTTATTTTCCTGGTAATTTTCATTTAACTCCCCCCCCCCCACCTATCATCTGCCCTCACTTTAAAACCCCGTATATCTCTCTTTGTTCTATTTATCTTCTCCTTGTAACACTCATACGATTCCTAATCTTTCCTCTGTAGCCATACTTCAAATGCTCGCCTTTTTTCCACTAAAGCTGCCTTAACGTCCTCACACTACCATTCACTAGCCTTCCTCAAACCACCCCCACACCATCTCCAACCACAAACCTTCTCCGTTCATCCTACTATTGCCCTTTTAAACATTTCCCATTCCTCCTCTTCTTCACCTGTCTCCCTCTCCCTTATTCCTTTCCAATTCCTAGCAATCTCCTCTTGATACTCCAACAACTTATCTTTCTTGCACAGCTCCCTCACTTTTAAAGCCCTCTTTACTCCTTCCCTATTTCATGGTACCACTCGTAAACCCACTCTTAACCTAACTTCTACTAGGAAATGGTCCGAAATACCATCCCCTTTCCCCCCTCAATACTCTAACATCCAACAAACACTGCAAAGCAGTCTTTGACACTACCACATAGTCCATCAAAGCTCTATCTACCATTCTTACATGTATCTGTCTTACCCACGTATGTTTATATATTTCCTTTTTCTTAACAAAATGTATTTCCAACTACTAGCTCTATCTCTACACATAACCCAATCATTCTTCCACCACTCTCATTTATTCCCAGCACCACATACCTACCCACAACCTCCTCTACTACCTCATCCCCCACTCTTGCATTCAAATCTTCCAAAAGTACGATGTTCACATTCTGCCCAAAACTCTGTATACACTCCTCCAATTCATTCCAAAACTGTCCTCTCTCTACCTCATCCCTCTCACTTCCCGACCCATATGCACTCACAAACACCCATGTCTCCTGACCAAATTTTACTCTTATTACCTACATCAACCTTGCCGACAACTCCTTCCACTCCACCACATTCCTATTCACTATTGCGCTCAGAATCAAAGCCACTCCTTCCCTAGCTCTTCCCCTCTCCACCCTTGACACTCTACCACTCACACAACCAAACTCACATTCAACTTTGTCTCACTCAAAGCTAACACATCCAACTATAACGGTAAGGAAGCCCTTACGTTACTACCCGGGGACACACTCCAGAATACACGGTACAATTTATTGGTAATACCTATGAATACAGTACATGTAAGTATACAGGAGGCCAGCCTGCCGTGTAGCGTCGTGGAGAGTCTGTAGTTGCAGTGGGAGAGTTGTGAAGCCTTGAACAGCACGTGTGATCGGAGCGGGAACACGTGTGTGTGGCAGGTGGGCGACGGTAGCGAGGCAGGGCAGGTCCTTTCAGTACTGGAGCTAGTGGTGTAGTCTGTCTTCCAGCGGCCCACGGCCCCTTTTATCTCGTCAGCAACTGTCCCGGATGTAGCGTCCCCCACGTGACTTCCTCACCTGGTGGAGGTGCGCGGGCCTGGGTGAATCACTGCCCAGGAAGGACAGGATTAACATGTCTGGACAGGGAATTAGTGTACCCGCCACGTCTGTAGGCTAGATGCCGGTAGAGGTACAGCTTTGACAAAGGAAAGGAGTGGTGTGCATGGCGCCACTACACAACTTTCTTTCAACAAACACTCTCCCAATCTTCACCCTTTTACCTACAACCGTAGGTACCACGCACATTCATTGTAACAATTTTTATATTCTTGGGGTTTCGAGAAGTACAATCACTTCCCTCCCCTCTTTTCCTTTGTATGTGCCTTTATTTTGCTATTAATATTATTATTATTATCAAAGATATAAGCATAAATCATCCCAAGGTCTTCAAAACACACCAGTAATCAGTTTGTATGTACAGTTGGCCACAGAAATTCTTACACAGGCTATAATTATGTAAAGAGAGGTCATTCATTATTGTGGAAGTAATGTAATGAATGTATGTGTGTATGTTTGTGTACCAAGTGACTCAGTGATTTACATAATAATAATAATAATAATGTCGTATTGCAGTTACATGGTCTTACATTACAAAACAACAAACCTAATAATAATAATAATGATGATAATAATAATGTTGCATTGCAGTTAACTAATCTTACATTACTAAACAACAACATAATAATAATAATAATAATAATAATAATAATAGTAATGATAATAATAATAATAATGAAAAAAAATAGCAAATAAGTGTGGAATAATAATAATAATAATAATAATACCTAACCTTCTTAATGGCAGGTTTGGGGTAATAATAATAATAAACATTACCTTCTTTAAAACAGGTTTGGGGTAATAATAATAATAATAATAATAATAATAATAATAATAACTTCCTTTATAACAGGTTTGGGGTAGTGATGTGGTAAGGGAGAGAATTCTACACGATTTAAAGGACAGATTAGCCCTTAGAGCAAACTTACTGCAAGATACCTTAGATCAGGTGTGTATTATATATCTATCTATCCATCTATCTAGTTAGTTAATATATCTATCTCCATATCTATCAATTATCTATCTATCTACACACACACACTATCACTCTAGTATTTCGTATCTCTTTCTCTCTATCTCTTGCTTCTCAGCCCCGTAGGGGGGTATTGTATGCATTAATGATGTGGGCAATACTATAAGGGTTTTGGCGCCCCTTCGGCCACAGCCACTAGCTTTTAGTTCTTCAACTGTCCCTCATTTCTTTCTATTTCTTTCCTGCTTGCTGTCACACCTCTCTATCACCTTTTTCTGGCGTATATGACCTCGCTGTTGCGGCGCCTAATATCAATTAATCAATCAATCAATTATCTATCTATCAATTTAATTAGTTAATAAATATATCTATCTACCTATAATCTTTCTATCTGTCTATCTATCTAGTTAATTAATAAATATATCTACCTATAATCTATTTTATATGTAAGTTAATTATATACACAACAAATCTATCAATTTATCAAAATCTCTCAATTTGTCAATTTATCAGGCAATCATTCAGTCAGTCAACCAACCCACCCAACCCAACCAATTCAAACCAAACCAAACCAACCCAACCCAACCAACCCTACCTTCCCCCTCCTTCCCTCCAACCAACCAACCCAACCCAATCAACCCAACCCAACCCAACCCAACCCTACCTTCTCCCTCCTTCCCTCCAACCCAACCTAACCCACCAACCAACCAACAAAACCCAACCTACCTTAACCCAACCAACCCAACCCTACCTTCTCCTTCCTTCCCTCCACCCGAACCCAACCCAACCCAACCTAACTTACCCCGACCCAGCCCAACCCAACCCAACCAACCCAACCAAACCAATCAATCCACCAACCCAACCCAATCTATCCACCAACCCAACCCAATCTATCCACCAACCCAACCCAACAAACCAACCCCAACCCGACCCAACCCAACCAACTAACTCAACCAACCATACCAACCCAACCAAACCAATCAACCCACCAACCTAACACAACCCATCGCAACCAAACCAACCCTACCTTTTCCTTCCTTCCCTCCAACCCAACCTAACCTAATCTAAGCCAACCCAACCAAACCAACCCAGTTCAACCCAAAGCAACCTTACCTTCTCTCTCTTTCCCTCCAACCCAACCTAACCAAACCAAACCCAACCCAACCCAACCACCCTCCTTCCCTCCAATCCAACTCAACCACCCTCCCCCCTTCCTTCAAACCAACCAACCTACACGAGTCTTATTACACACACATGAGTCTTATTAAACACACACAGGCACGGGCACGAGTCTTAGAATGCAGAGAGGATGAGAGTCAACGTAAGAGAGTGACTGTAGAAGAGAGAACAGCATTAACTCAGAGAACAACAACAGCAGAAACCACACACAGACGACTCCGACAACATTTATCAGCCTGGAAACACGAAGCCACAGAGAGATATGAAGTTATGTTGGCTAAGATGGAAGGTGATGTGAGATTTATTACTACTACTACTACTGCTGTTACTACTACTATTAATACTGTTACTACTGCTGGTGCTATTAATACTACTACTGCTGCTACTACTCCGACAACACCTATCAGCTTGGAAACACGAAGCCACAGAGAGATATGAAGTTATGTTAGGTAATATGGAAAGTGATGTGAGATTTATTACTACTACTACTGCTACTACTGGTGCTATTAATACAATTGGTGCTATTAATACTGCTATTATTACGACTCCGACAACATCTATCAGCCTGGAAACACGAAGTTACAGAGATATGAAGTTATGTTGGCTAAAATGGAAAGTGATGTGAGATTTATTACTACTACTGCTACTACTACTACTACTACTACTACTACTAATAAATAGATGTGAGATTTGTCGGTAGTGATGATTATTTGACTACTACTACTACTACTACTACCACTAGTATTACCACTACCACTACCACCAACACCACTACCACCACCACCACGACTACTACCGCTACCACCATCACCACCAGTACTACTACTACTACTACTACTACTATCAAATAAACCAATATTTACACATATCAAACAACAACAACAATAGTTTTCGGACTTATGTTTGTAACTGTCCCTGTCTTGTAATTATTGTAATGTACTGAATTATATGTACTATTTGGTAATCTATTGTACTAACTATGTACTAGTTTGTAATGATAACTATTAATTTTCTCATAGTAATTATAATAGTAATGATAATAGTTATAGTAATAGTAATAATAGTAATAGTTATAGTAATAGTAATAGTAATAGTAATAATAATATTGATAATAGTTATAGTAATAAAAATAAAAATAAAAATAATAATAATAATAATAATAATAGTTATAGTATTAGTACTAAAAATAATATTAGTAATAATAATAATAATAATAATAATAGTAATAATGATAGTAATAATAATAGAAATAGTAATAATAATAGTAATAGTAATAACTATACTATAAATACTACTACTAATAATAACAGTAATAACAAAAGTTATAATAATAATAATAATAATAATAATAATATAATAATAATAATAGTAACAAATATTTTCCTACACTACCATACATCATAATTATGTATGTATGTTTGTATGATATAGAATTGTATGATATAGTATCTATATGATTGTCAACCTTACTGTATCTAATTAAATTATGACGTGTGGTGTGAAATGTGTCGTTTTAAATCACACACACACACACACACTTTCTCTCCTTATTTTATCTTTTCTCTCTCTCCTCTCTCTCTCTCTCTCTCTCTCTCTCTCTCTCTCTCTCTACACCATTAATACACAATGGAACTTTTTCACTAATACATACACAAAAGTGGTGAAGGAAAACATATAATTAAAAAAAAACAATTTTCAGTACAAACCATTAATTAATCTCATAGTTTGGACTAAAGAGATAACTCACTGTTTACACACTAACAACAACACCCATAATAATAATAATAATAATAATAATAATAATAATAATAAAGAGATAACTGACTGTTTAAACACCAACAACACCCATAATTGGTTAAAGGGACTCCGTGATGTAGTCAGAAAATTGGAGATAAATGAGTCTTTCACCTCATGGAAGGAGTTTGTTTTGTGGCATGGTCAGGTGGAATCAGAAGCCTCCAATTTTCATACACGATCACAGGTTCCTTAAAAATATCAGACGACAATGATGAGCGGACCAAGTTTACAGTCTTACCATGAAAAGCAACAACGTTAATCAAACAGGGTAAAAAGATCATTGAAAAAACACGTTATAAATCTAAGTAAGACTTACCCGAAAGAGTTCTATAGTTATATTAGGCATAAGAAAGTACTCACTTTAACTATCAGACCACTACTTGATGAGAATGTACACTTTACTACAGATGAAGAGCGAATGAAAGAGTTCTACAGTTATATTAGGCATAAGAAAGTACTCACCACTACTTGATGAGAATGTAGGAGTGAATGAAAGAGTTCTAAAGTTATATTCGGCATAAGAAAGTACTCACTCCATCTATCAGACCACGACTTGATGAGAATGTACACTTTACCACAGATGAAGAGCGAATGAAAGAGTTCTATAGTTATATTCGGAATAAGAAAGTACTCACTTCATCTATCAGATCACTACTTGATGAGAATATACACTTTACCACAGATGAAGAGTGAATGAGTAGAATCCTTAACACATTCTTTGCATCAGTTTTTGCTACAGAAAACCCGAATGATATACCAACAGAAACAAGTTAACAACAGTCCAAAATGGAAACACCAAGGTATTAATTAAGTAATATCAGCACAACAGAAAGTGACGTAATAAAATGTATTGACAAATTCAATGTAAATAAATCACCTGGGCCAGATACTATCTCCCCTCGCGTATTATCTCTTAATTCGTGGGTGTAGTAAAATTTCGACACTAACAACAAGTCTCGACCACCACGGGTGTAGCATTTATTCTAGAGCAGTTTTTATATTTATGCAGTCCCTAATAAGCTATACTCTTTTTACGCTAACTTGACCCAGTAGCCACGCCCCCTTGATAGGCCTTGATAGCTGTTCGTGTCGCTTCCCTGACATTGGCATTGAGTATGTTAACAGTCTGTTCCTCCCTCTAATATTGATGAAATTTAGGAACATTAAAATATAAACGATTTTTAAGCATCAGTTGCTATGCAGTACTACAGAAAGGATGGTAAGCTGGTAAAATTCCCAGATATGTTTCTTCGGAAGTCGTAGCTAACATAATCACATACACGTTCGGACATAGCCTACTCAATATATCAACTCTATAGGAGCTGATGGAACAACAAATAGCAAACAATATCTAGTAGACTACACCTTACACACTCTACTTATAATCCAAGTCCTTATATAACTGAAAAAACTGGAAAAATAGATGCGGTATAGCAGGGAGGTTGTAATGCCAGCGGAACAGCTGTCATACCCAGGCGCCAGGCGGGAAAATAAAGCACAGCTCGCTCCACAAATAAAAATAGAACTATAAGTTACACAGTACTGTATGTTATATGGATGTGCTTTTGACCTGAAGAAGCAATAGCGAAACGTCGTCAATAAAGGCTCCTCGTCATAGAGTGTTGTTCTTACCATTTTGTCAAGCAAATGCTTATTTTAACTCGACGTTCTTCATCTCATTAGGCTCTATCAAAATAAATTTTAACAGTTCGTACTGAAAATAAATAAGAAAACAGATGACAAAATTAACAACAAACTATAACACTACTTCACTATCTGTAAATGTAAATCGTTATAAATTTGTCTATAATTATATAAAAAGCATATAACCTATCCCTATTACTAAGGTAGAAATTAATGTTTGAAGCCATAAAACGAATCACAGCACGAGCCGTGAGCCCGTGAAGCAATGCCCGGCAGATCCCCTCCCATCACCATCAGTTGGCTGATGTATGACAACCACAACTGAGAATAAAATACGAGTTATTCCAGTATGCATTATAATTCAGTTCCTCATTAACAATGTATGCTACTGTTCTTCATATACTGTATATATGGCAAATAAACATAATATATTTAGTCCACCACAATGCTCTCTTGTTTAGATATAATGTTATATTATCATTAAACTTTCCTAGCAACTTATCGACCAATCATCTCCGTCGTTATATGTTCAACTCTATACACCTCCGTCACCTTGTGGGGTAGGGTATAGAGGAGCCCAGGGTGATAAAGAAACTCCCTTCCGCAACTGTACCAACCAACAGTTTAAAGAAATGTGATATTATCCAGTGGCTAGCAGAACACAACATACCTCATGACTTTTCCCACAAAAAAAAATTGAACTTCTTGATCTTGTCACTGCTCACAAAAGTAAGCAAGTTTATGAAATGGACCAATTAGCTCGTGATGCAGGTCATGCTGTACTTAGACTTCCCCCTTATCACTGTTAATTTAACCCCATAGAATTAATTTGGGCCCAAGTTAAGAATTATGTATAAAGAAACAGTTCAAATGGTAACCACACATTAAAGAGGATTGAAGAAATAACAAAGATTGCAGTAGACAGAATAACTGCAAAAGACTGGAAGAAATATATACGTCACACAAGAGAAATAAAAGATCAATATAGAAGGAAAGATATAGTATTCGAGCATTTAACAGAAAAATTTGTGATTACGCTAGAGGACCAGAGTAATAATGACTCAGACAGTGATGATCGAGATATTCACAGTTTATATAAATATAGTAGGCTTCACAAGTATACTTGGTAACCGATTCCTCCATTGTTTTTTATTATCCTGGTAGTGGTAAGTCACTTATTTTAAATAAATGAAGGTAAGCAACGTAGGATCTGGCTGCCATCTGGATGGGGTTCTCCGTTTGTTTGAATCAGCACAATAATGGTATAATACGCAAAGGTAAGTAGCCTACTGAAGCCTAATATTTCTTGGGAATTGCTGTATTAAAATTTACTATACATATTATTATGCATAAACCACACTCGATAGCAATTTAATGACAATTCATTGCTTATAAATATCTAATATATCATTTCATTAGGGGAACATAATCATTACCAAAATAATAACATCAATAATATCAATAAATTAGAGTCCAAACAAAACAAGACTGCAAGATGGGCCAGACGTGATTACAGACACACTACATCAGTCACTTTGCTTAAACAAGACACAAAACTAGACCCATTAGTAACACGAAGACAGATACACAGACAACAGATGATATACAAAATCACAAACAAGTTAGTTGACATAGACAAAGGCACATATCTACACCCTACAAGTATACGATCCACTAGAGGCAGCCACAACTTAAAATACCATACATACCAGACAAGCACTGATATATTTAGGCACTCATTCTTTCCCCGCAGCATCCAAGAGTGGAAGCATCTCCCATCTCACGTAGTTAATAGCCCCACTCTTGACACGTTTAGAAATAGGATCACCAATCATTACCTCCCCAATCCTAATCCTCAACCCACAGTCCCTGACCCAATCCACCCTTATCCTAATCCTGCCCTGGATCCCTAAATCCCCCGCACAACCCCCGCATATTATGCCGCCCATGAGCGGCCCTCTGCGGGACCCTAAAACTTGAACTTGGTGGAACGAGCTGTGATTGATTTTTCCGCCTGGCGCCTGGGCATGACGGCTGTTCCGCTGGCATTACAACCTCCCTGCTATACCCCATCTATTTTTCCAGTTTTGTTCAGTTATATAAGGACTTGGACTATAAGTAGAGTGTGTAAGGTGTAGTTTACTAGATATTGTTTACTATTTGCTGTTCCATCAGCTTCTAAATATTTTATATTGGCTACAAAACAAAGATATATTGAGTAGGCTATGTCCGAACATGTCTGTGATGATGTTAGCTACGACATCCGAAGATACATATTTAGGAATTTTACCAGCTTACCATCCTTTCTGTAGTACTGCATAGCAGCTGATGCTTAAAAATCGTTTATATTTTAATGTTCCTAAATTCCATCAAAATTAGAAAGAGGAACAGGCTGTTAATTAACATACTCAATGTCAATGTCAGGGAAGCGACACGAACAGTTATAAATCAACCAATCAGTTATCAAGGCCTATCAAGGGGGCGTGGCTACTGGGCCAAGTTAGCGTAAAACAATTATAGTTTTGATTGGTAACACTGTGGGTGGCAGCCAGGGACTTGGCTACAGCCGTCTCACGGTTCTCACCATGGAGGTATAAAATCTGGAGATGGCATGACGTCACATAGGTGAAGCCAGTTTTCTATTGGTCGAGTCACGAATACACCCAAAACATTAGTCAGCTGATCTGGACACATCTTGTGGTGAGTGATATATTTCTCATTTTTTTAACCATTATCCCTGCCTATGGATGTGTAAAAAGGGATCGTAGTGATACTATAATATTCCCCACGTGAAGTGAGAACTTTATAACAATATATATTTGAGAAGGACACGAAATAAAACAGACTATTATGCAGCATCCGCCTGTGTCACACGTCCCATTGCAAAAAGATTTGACAATATTGGCTTGGATTGACTGTTTATCATAAATGTTGCTTGCTGAGATAGTGGCAGCAACAGGAGAAAACTCAGAGACCATCCCAAGTACTGGGAGATGTTAAGTGTGCCTTGTGAAGGAGATAACTGAGAGACCATTCCAAGTAGGCAAGTACAGTTGGGTGTTTGTGGAATGCATAGGAGACGTGCATGTGTGTTTCTGAGGGTATGCATAAGTGTTATGAAGGGTGGGAAGTCTAATGGTTCCCACTCAATTTTTCCCGCAGAGAGAACATATCGAACATTGCAGCCTGGCCAGGTGGACTCTATCCTCACGGAGAAGGGAGGATTCTGATTGGTGGATTTCAGGAGGTCATACATGCAGCTGAGTGTTATTTTTGAGTGTTTGGATGTATTGGTGAGTGATTTGAGTATAAATATGTTTCTGTAGACAGTATGTAGTAATGTGGGCAGAATGTAGGAGATGATGGTATTTGTGTATAGTATCGTATACTGGATGTTGTTGCTTGGTATGTGTGGGTGTTGTGCCATGTAGTGTAGTGGATGGTGTGGGCTTGTGGAGGCTGCAGCAAGTGTTTGTGTGCCTCTCCTGTCAAGATGGTCCTTGATCTTGAGGACTTTGGTTTCATGGTGTAAGAGGTCTGTAGGTGTGGTAGCTGTGCAGCCTGTGATTATCTGTATTGTCAGCTTTTATAATGAACCAACCACCTTTTCTACCATCATGTTTCATCTCATGAATTACATAGTGTACCTTATTATGCATATAATCATTTCAAACCATGTTTAACTTTTTGTATCTTGTCATAATGTATTGTATAGTTCACCTCATTTAACTGAAAATGCTTTAAATGTCATATCATGTCACATGATATCCAGGATCTGCTGTACAGTATTAAGAAAACCTTTTCTTACCATTATGTATCTTCTCACAAACTGCATAGTGTACACTATTTTGTATCTAATCATTACAGACAATGTTTCCCTTTATGTTTCTTTCCATATGCTGCATAATTTACTTCAATATACTGAGATAAAGGCACATTTCTTGTATTATTTCTCCCTTGAATGAGTCTGATGCATGAAGTATTTCTTTGAATACAGCCCTTATTTATCATAAAATTATGTTATCCACATTGCATAATGTCAATATGAATATGTAGAATACAGATAATTAGTTATTTTTGACCTTTAATCATGCTATTTTGAAGAAATGATGAAATTATCGCAGGATATACTCGGAGCGGTAATGTAATGTTTTGGGTGTACAGTCACTCATAAAAGTAAAGACTCCCCCAGGCAAGACACCTTTTAAGTGGTGTGATATCGGTTCTGGTAACATTGTACAGCTGGTCACACTTCCGTGAGGCCCACCCAGCGTTGTCAATGTTGGCCGAGATAACCCCGAAACACTAGTTGTGAGCTCTGCTCGCTCGAACCATTCACTGGTGGGAGGGAGAAGTAAGGAGGGATTTGAGGAGGGTAAGGGGGGTGTCTATACAAGAGAGGTAAGAAATTATTCTTGGGGAGGTGAAAAATGAGTGGAAGCTTTAATAAAAGTACGAAAATACACCCGGTTATCAATTATTTATATACCGATATTCGTGTCAATTAATAACATCATTAAATGTAAGATTAAGTTTTTAATATTATGATGTAACACAAAAACAACTGAGGTAATATTATTGTATACGGTATTTTTTCGTAAAATATTTAATGGTTATTATCAAGCACTAAACGCTGAAAAATACTTACACAATAACTGAATAAGAATCATGAACCAGAATGCTATTTATTAAATGAAGCAAATGTGAATACCTTTATATTACATGTGTCAAGTGTTGATACCACTAACACACACTTCCATTTCCCCCGTATCTACCTAACAGTTTATAATCGTGTCAAATATCAAGGCTCTCATTATCCCTCACGTGATAGCAACCTTGTAATATTCTGAATACTTTTAATAATAGCCTGTTGTATTGAAATATTGGAATTTGACTATGAAACCAGATTTTGTCATTTGTCTCTTGGTAACAAAAATTATTATTTGGTCTGTATCTCTCTTCTCCGTGTGTATCTCTCTTTTCTGTGTGCATGTAATATACTTATATAATTATATAAGCCAGTATACACACACATAACATAATGTTGCCTTATGTTGGTGACAGAGGTTCTATTGGTTTTATCTGTCATGAGTTGCGAGAGAACTATATTCATAATTATTTAAACATTGAAATAGTTCCATCAAGTAATACATGGGATGCACAGTTGAGGTTTCATCGGACATGTTAATAAAGAAGCTGGCAACTATTTTCAACATTTCTTAAAATTAAACTTTATTGAAGGCGTGTTAAGGTCTGAAATCCTGTGTTTCCCATCATACAACACCTTCCCAATACTCACACCGTTGTATTTGATGCCGTATTGGTCTTTACTGTCTTCTGCTTCAAGGTTGATATTAGTGTGACTTTCCATATACACTCTACCACTACACACACCGTTGTATTTGATGCCGTATTGGTCTTTATTGTCTTCTCCTACAAGGTTGATATTAGTGTGAATTTCCATATACACCTTGCCTTGTGAACTGACTGACTGCACCAACTTACACATCTTCAAGTCATCAGGACTGCCAACATGTTGGAGAGGGAATATTTCCACACTCAGTCTTCCATACCCTTACCAGTTTAGTGGTTTTCAACCAACTCATAATCCTCTTGGAGTATCAAAACTAATTTGGGCTAACGAGACTAGAGTCAACGTCAATCTCTAATTAATGCAAAAAAAAAAAAAAATACAGTTGACAAGCCTGTGGGTGCCAGACGCAATCTCCCTGGCCTCTGCTCACATGTATTATCTGCCAAAATAAAAAAAATTTGCTACCTAGAAACAGATGAAATACTGAGGGATTTATAGTAAATTACCAAACAGTACGTGTTCACTATATTTTAATACAACAGGCTATTATTAAAAGTATTCAGAATATTACAAGGCTGCTATCACGTGAGGGATAATGAGAGCCTTGATATTTGACACGATTATAAACTGTTAGGTAGATACGGGGGAAATGAAAGTGTGTGTTAGTGGTATCAACACTTGACACATGTAATATAAAGGTATTCACATTTGCTTCATTTAATAAAGAGCATTCTGGTTCATGATTCTTATTCAGTTATTGTGTAAATATTTTTCAGCGTTTAGTGCTTGATGATAACCATTGAATATTATACGAAAAAATACCGTATACAATAATATTACCTCGGTTGTTTTTGTGTTACATCATAATATTAAAAACTTAATCTTACATTTAATGATGTTAATAATTGACACGAATATCGGTATATAAATAATTGATAACCGGGTGTATTTTCGTACTTTTATTAAAGCTTCCACTCATTTTTCACCTCCCCAAGAATAATTTCTCACCTCTCTTGTATAGACACCCTCCCTACCCTCCTCAAATCCCTCCTTACTTTTCCCTCCCACCAGTGAATGGTTCGAGCGAGCAGAGCTCACAACTAGTGTTTCGGGGTTATCTCGGCCAACATTGACAACGCTGGGTGGGCCTCACGGAAGTGTGACCAGCTGTACAATGTTACCAGAACCGATATCACACCACTTAAAAGGTGTCTTGCCTGTGTAACGCTCCTTTATTTTTATTCAATGGATCTCTTTGAGTTACCCCTTTTTATTTTTCTTGTCCATCCTCGAGTTGAAGTCACGGCCAAAGAAAAGGAAAACGTGATGGTAGTTATTACTGGAAATGTATAATATTTGTATATATATATAATATAGACATGTTAGTTATTATAATAGGTAGGAAATTAATTATGTGTATGTATTTTGGGAAATGGGTTGATCAGGGGAACGGAGTAATAACCATGGTGAAATACGTAACAAGTATTGCATCAGCTTATATGGAATTCAAACGAGTATAGTGTAGTCTTTAAAACAATGTATGTTTTTTCCTGATTAGCAATAATGGGTAGTTAACTAACCTCCGAGACCACTTACCTGACTCACCTTATCTCCTATCTATTTTAAAAACTCACTACAAAAGTAATTAGCAGCCCCAGAGGGTTATTGACGAAGTAATTTAATTGTTCCAATATTTCATTGAGCGTGGGGAGAGCCCATTCTCTCTCCAAACTCCCTCTTCGACAGGTACAGTTGAAAGCAGTCTGTGTTAACTATAATAATTAGTGTACTTAAAGTGCTATTAATGTTCCATAACTAAAGAGTAAGTGTCTAATAAGTGCTTGTTGTATTAAAATTAATAATTTGTCCTATGATGACAGTGATAAATTAAGATAGTTTCTCTCTCCAAACTCCCTCTTCGACAGGTGTGTTCTGGTCCATCCTCGAGGTCGATAAGTCAAAAGATATCTGGGAAAGCTAGTTCTTAGTGGTAGTTTCGATAGCCTAAGTTTACGGTTCGGGGTACATTACCCGCCGTGAGTGTTTATTTCTGTGTATTAATTTCCATGTAAATTTCTTTTGTGATTCTAAGTTCGGTTCTAACTCTAAGTTTACGGTTCGGGGTATATTACCCGCCGTGAGTGTTTATTTCTCTGTGATTAATTTATATGTGATTTTCTGTGCCATTCTTGATTAATTTATTTTCTTGTACATGTGTTCTTGGTAGGATTAAGTTTAAGTTCTAAGTACAGTTCTGATTCTAATTTCTAAGTACAGTTCTGATTCTAATTTCTAAGTACAGTTCTGATTCTAATTTCTAAGTACAGTTCTGATTCCAATTTCTAAGTACAGTTCTGATTCTAATTTCTCAGTATAGTTCTGATTCTAATTTCTAGTACAGTTCTGATTCTAATTTCTAAGTACAGTTCTGATTCTAATTTCTAAGTACAGTTCTGATTCTAATTTCTCAGTATAGTTCTGATTCTAATTCTAAGTATAGTTCTGCTTCTAATTCTAAGTATAGTTATAAGGTTGATTCTGGTCATCATTGTTCTTATGTTTTTAGTTAATTCCAAGCTAAAGTTCAGCATAATTATAATTTAGTATATTCTTCATTAATATCGTGTGTGTGTGTAATAAATTCATTGGGAAACTCTAAAGACATCATAGTATATTTGCCCCCATTCCTATATCATTCTCGATTCTCCTACCGCCTGGCTGGAGCGAGGAAAGCTTAAAAAGATCCCAATATTATTTTTTTTTGTGTTAACGCTCGTTAATTATTTCATATATTTTCGAGTCGTTACACCTGGGGGTGTCTTTACTTTTATGAGTGACTGTACATCAGGAGACAGCTAAAGGTTTGTACTTCAATATCCTGTATCATTTATAGGTAAATCTTTGGAATCACGCTGTGACGGTGATATAAGATTTTATAATTATTACTTGTTATATTATTTATTAAATTAATTAGTGATGTTGTAAAAATTACTTACTGTAGATTCTTACCCGGCTTATTCATGGACTCTCATTGTGTTGGCTCAACGATCGTCAATTAGAGGTTAATTATCCCCTTTTCATCTCAATTCAGTCAACATAAAATTTGTATGTGGGTTCTTTCAATATATATGCACTTATACAGTATTAGCAGAATTATTGTAGGTGTATGAAACAACCAAATTACAATTACTTTACTATATTTATTAATCTCAGTCGTGCACCAACAATTAAATTATTTAAACAATTAATAAATTATTAACACACGCATGCACTTCCACACAAGAATAACTAACTAGCTAATATCGTAATAATCGATAATCACGACACTCGTTTTTCTTCTTCACGGTCTCGTAATATTTCGTGTGTTCTCGTAATGTTTTCTCTCGAATATTTTCTTTCGATTGTTCTCAAGATTTGTTCTCTAGTCGATTTTTCTTACGATAAACTAGCTTACGTTACTCACTGTGATTAACAAATCTAACACTGTGATTAATTATTTATTTGGTGCTATTTCAAGACCTTCCTACTCAATTTACTTTAAATTATATTTAAATATTTCTGGTAAATCTAAACCAATATCTCTACATAGACTCAGTTAGATAATATGTCTTTACACCTGTTTAAATTTCCAATGTCAGTACACAACATATCACTCGTTACTTACCGTAGGTATGCGGAACTCTAGGAAAGTCCTTCTATTCGGGCTCAAAGAGAGACCGGCTCCTCCCTTACCTTAATTATCAATCAATTGTCTGTTGAAATCGATTAATAATATATAAATAACTGTGAAGCTTTGGGAATATTGGTAGTCTTACCGAATTATTCAGCTTCTGGTCATCTCTTCGTCACGAGACAAAGGCGAGGTACGAGAGATCAAGGACGAGCAATTTGTACTATTGCGGACAAAAGTTTCTTTCTACTCAGGGTGATAAGTCCACACGACTGCTGGCCCATTTCTGGCCGGCAGGTTGCTGCTTGCTCGAGAACTACACCACCGCGTAAACCAGCAACCGAACAGTTGACTGTCTCGGATTCGGATAGGAAATGTATAGCATATAAATAGATGCATTAGTTGATAGGTAATATCAGGTGCAAAGCAAGTAATAACTGAACAAGAAGAAAATGCCAGTACTAGTATTTAACATCTTGAACGCTGACTGTATCATAAATATACCATTTTCCTTTTACACGTAGCCAGGGCCTGTATTCACGAGGCATGTCAGAGTTTTCACTTACTCGTTTGCTTGCATTACTGATCTCCCATAGTGTTTCAAGCTTATTTCGAAACAGTGAATGGTGTTGCTATTCTATTAGTATGAGTTTATATTTTGATTTCGGAGCATGAATGAACGCTTAAGAAGAAAATGATTATTATCTTAAGAAAGAATGAACTTTGCTTTTGTGAATAAGATGTCCTATGGACTGTCCGGGAAAAAAAAAAGTTACTTTCTTTTAACTAGTGGAAACATGACTGACTTAAAAAGTAAATATAAAAACATATATAAATGGATATATTACATATAGGTGCTGCAAATATAGAACTACAGGTTATATGGAGAAAATCTAAGTGCATGAATCGAACAGTGGTCCGGTCATGAGACAGCCGTATGCTACAGACCGAGTCCTTGAAAAGATACCATAATAGTGAACACAGCCAACATTACTTTCAAAGGGTCATTGCTCCCATTGCATTTTAAATGAGGTATATTATTTTTCATTTTACTGCATGCTTCTGTGGGCTTAAAATCACACTAGTATGAACTATGATTCAGTTTATTCTAGTAATATTTCAGCTTTTGTGTGATTTCTGACAAATAGTAGTGCTGGGTTATCTTCTTGAGCAATAGTCATTATTTTGTTTTGTACCTGATATTACCTATCATCTAATGCATTTATTTACTGTATATGCTATACACATGAGAGAGAGAGTTGGGGGGGGGGTAAATTACTTCCTATCCGAATCCGAGACAGTCAACTGTTCGGTTGCTGGTTTACGCGGTGGTGTAGTTCTCGAGCCAACAGCAACCTGCCGGCCAGAAAAGGGGCAGCAGTCGTGAGGACTTATCACCCGCAGTAGAAAGAAACTTTTGTCAGCAATAGTACATGTCCATTCTACCCGGTGTAAAGCTGAACTTATTTCAAACAGGCAGGCTCTGGCTGGCTTGGGCCGTATTCACCCAGGCAATGCAACGGCGTGTGTTTGCGATCAATATTCTGGCGGCAAACTCGTTCGAAGGCCTAGCTACTGACTAACTTGACATCCTATATATCATATACACATTAGTTATACATGCAATTTTAATATACCACGTATAATTAATTCCCTATAATTTCCCCCTTCAGGAATCATATGCAATTTAAGAAAATTAATTCGTCTTGGCATGATCAATTCCTTCAATGATGATACGAGCAAAAGGCTACAGACGAAACGACGGTTACAGGGGGACGCGTCGGTGCTTTCACAACATACTGCAGCGGAAATTTCCTAAGCTAGCTAGACCAGTGGACTATGTATACACCGCCTACTCAAATAATCCCTATCTCTATGCTACGATATTATCATTTATGCTGGTAGAGAATCATCTTAAAATGAAAGGATTTGATGTTTGTTTAAATTGATTGTCGGAAATAATGTATTTTGATACTATTGCCACCCCATTCCTACCCATACAATCTTGGGGGAGAGCCTGGGAATCTGGGGTTTTGGGTGGGGGAAAACACGTAAATTAGCATGTTTAACTCTTATAGTGAATTCATGATCAGTCATAAATGTCGAAAATTGAAAATCCGAGCCAAGTTTTGAAATGATAATGAGGCATAAATGTCAAAATTTGAAAATGCGAGCCAAGTTTTGGAATTATGATCATCCATAAATGTCAAAATTTGAAAATGCAATCCAAGTTTTGCAATGAAGACCAACCATAAATTTCAAAAATTGAATATCCGAGCCAAGTTTTGAAATTATGATTGGGCATAAATGTCGGAAATTGAAAATGCGAGCCAAGTTTTGAAATGAAGACCAACAATAAATATAGAAATTTAAAGATGTGGGCCAAATTTTTTATTTATTTTTTTAAATCTAGGAAGGAAATTGCAAGATTTAGGGAAATACTCAAGATCTTGGGATTTGTCCATATTTTGAGAAGATACCCACAAAAATAGGGGAAATCAATTGACCATAAAAAACAAAGAGGTAATGAATTTTTGAAATCACACTAACCAACCTGATCTAACCTAGACCGAGGTGTCCTTCGGCTCTAACCTTAGTATCCTTCGGGATTAACCTTGGCCTCCTTTGGGCCTAACATTGGCATTCTTCGGCCCTAACCTTAGTATCCTTTGGGTCTAACCTTGGCATTCTTCGGCCCTAACCTTGGCATTCTTTGGCCCTAACCTTGGCTTCGTGCAATAGTGCAATTTCGACAATTAATTAAATAAAACATCAAATCTTAACATGCCAAGATGATTCCCTCCCCCTCCAAAAAAAACACAAATTGATGTAAGAATGAAGCATAGAATGCATACTAAGAGATGAAAGAATGTTTATTACGGTAGGGCACTTACCGGTGCTGAAAATACCTACAGTACATTCAAGGTTGAGTCTTGTCCACAATTTTCACAGTTTTTCTTGTCTAAAATAAGATTGTATCATACTCACAAGTTAAAAAGGCCCCTAGAATCAAATGCATACCTGTGGTGAAAAGGTATGAGGCCGAATTCACAGTTTAACCCCTAAGAACTGATGGACAACGATCGATGTCTTAGCTTATCTTTCCTGCATTAACGAAGAGCACCAATCGACACTGGGCTATAAAAAAATGCAGGGGCTAAATCTAGCCCCTTCATTGGTACCACTGATAAGTTTGTGATCCAGACAATTAGTGAAATCATAACACTGCTTCAACTCCACCCTCTAGGGGAAGGAGCCTAACATTATCCCCCTTTACCCCACACCATTCATCCCTACTAGACCATCACTCGTGGCCTTGAAGTGACTCCCTACCATCCTCTCCCTCTCCCTGCCTCCCCTAGCTCTTATCAGCCATTGGTAAACATAGGAGACGAGTTTTTACACACTCCCATACATTGTGCGTGAGTGAGCTAGCGTTATCACAGCTATGCTAAAATGAATTGTATGTGTCCTTTTCTGTCTATTTCAGTGCATTTATATATTCGTTTTATACACACAAACACAAATCCAGGTACACATATTCATGAATCTACATATTATAAACATGCGTAACACATGCGTATGCCCTTGTATGTTATTTGGTGGGGTAGCTGTCATATTATTTTCCGACTTTGAGCGCTGCTCTACAATACCCAGTGGAGATAGGAGACTTCTGTTTGTATATTCTGGTGTGTAAAATATAGCTCTACAAACCTATAAGACAAAAACTAACCTTCGAGTAACTTCAAAATTCGGGGGTGTTTTGCAGCTGGGACCAGGCATGGCCCAGGAATTGCAGTCTTTAGGGGTTTAACAGCTATTCACATACGAGGAGAGAGCCTACAGACGCCATGACAGTGAAGACCTTACTAAACAGCTTGCTATTTAACCTTCTTCTTCCAGCTCCAGCCTCCTTCCTCCCATGTATATATCCAGTTCCCAGATAGTAAAATATGAAAATAATGAACGAGAAGTAATAAACGGAATAATAGGTATGACGAATACCAAATAACCTAAAAATTACATCAATTCTTTCTATCGTTGTTATAATACTCAACTTGATATAGCCTCAACGAAATATAACCTATAGTTTTGTAACCAAGATATGTAATATAGTGTTTCAATGACGGATTTGTACTGTGTTATGTTTTATGAGAATATGGTGACTATCATATGAGTTCAGCTATGTTGTTTATTGACATTTGGGACTTAAAAAAATCAAAGGGTGAATACACGAAGTTGTATATTGTGACGAAACCAGATGCAACCGAAAAATAAAACCTTCATAACAGTATTGTACATTATGTTAACTATATGATTACTGATTTTCATTAAAATTCGTTTTAGGAACGCTTCCAAAGATTATCCCATTTATGTAGCATGAGCGGTTTACATGCAATTAGCCATCAAATGTGTTGTTTACATAATAGTGACCACTAGTGTGGGAGAGAGGCCTGGGCGAGAGAGCTGCCGCAATAGATAATGCCCGCAGTTAAGTGGTTAATTAATGCAGATAAATATAAATTGCTCCACATTAGATATCGTGACGTATCAGCAAACTACTCATTGACTGGTACTCAACTCAAAAGTGTAGATCGAGAGACAGACTTAAGGGTAACAGTATCAAGTAACCTAAAGCCCAGTCAGCAGTGTACAGAACTAATTAAGAAAGCTAATATAACAATTGGCTTTATTGGCAGAGCATTTGAGTATAAGTCCAAAGATTCAATCCTTACTTTGTATAATTCCCTGGTCATTCCCCTTATGGAATACTGTGTTCAAGGCTGGTGCCTGTACTACCAGAAAGATATAGCAAAATTGGAACAAGTCCAACGTAAGATTACTAAAATGATTCCAAGTCTGAGGAACAAAACGTATGGGGAGCGACTAAGTGAACTAAATCTATTCTTATTAACATAACGTAGATTAAGAGGTGACTTAATCCAGGTATTCAAAACAATCAGAGGCATAGAAAATATGGACTGCAATAAATATTTCACTATCGACCAATCAAACGGATGCAAAATCATATTTAAATCTTTTAACTCACACGAATCCAAGAATTTCTATTTTAACCGAGTCGTCAACTTGTGGAATGGGCTTCCTCCTAACATAATGGACTGTAACATCGTAGACAGCTTCAAACATCGCTTAGATAAACACCTTGCATCTAATGACAGTAGCGTAATAGACTGTAACACCGAAGACGGCTTCAAAAGTTTATCAGATAAACATCTTGCGTCTAATGACAGTAATCTAATAGACTGCAACACTGTAGACAGCTTCAAACATCGCTTAGATAAACACTTTCCATCTAATGACAGTAACGTAATAGACTGTAACACCGTAGATAGCTTCAAACGTCAATTAGAATAACTTCCCAATACAGGTGGCCAGTTCTCCCAATTTCACCTACTTTCTGCCTTTCCTATAACATTTCCTTGTCACGTATTTCTGCCAACCCCACAAGGTGATTACTTCTGAGTTGTTTTCCTGTATATACCAGGCCGGAGGGAGTGGTGGGTGGGGAGAGAGCCTTCTACTTTCTATCCCTATCTATGACTATCACTGGCGAGTAATGTATTCTGTACCAGTAATGCTCATTTGGCCGGAGGGAGTGTTGGGTGAGGAGAGAGCCTTTTACTTTGCAATCACTATATACGACTATCACTGGGGAGTAATATATTCTGGGTAGGGATGTTCAAAATTTTAGTCCCGGTCGTAGCTCGCCAGAGGGGGACTAAGTCATCACAATGGCTGCTGCCAGCGATGTTCAAAACATTTTGGGCGCCATGTTGTGACGTCAGAGGGACTAACTCTGGTCGTAAAGCCGCTGAATTTTATACCCACTACCGAGCAGTCTTACCACGCTATTACCCGGTCGTAACTTGCCACAACACCGCCTCATCAGCGATAATTACTCTTCAAAACACAACTTAAGTGGAGTGTTACAAATATATTCTAGTATATAGCGGTAGTTTATTGTAGCAAGAGTTATATGACGGTATCTAATACATGATTTGTGCTTTGATTATCGAGATTTAAGTGCAAACACTGAAGCCTCCTTGGAATTGTAGACGTGCCCCATAAAATTATCTAAAAAATCTTATGGCTGAAATTTTTCATAATTATATGATGCTACATTTGTGCAGAAATTGATGTAACAGTTGTACTCAAACTTTTGTTTGGTAGGCTATGTGAAATGTTTTAAGTTAAGGGTAGTTAGGTTAGGTTTCTCAAGAATAAAGGGCTTTTTTTCCAAGATATTCCTGATTACATTTTTTTCTCACTTAAGTCTAAATAATTTCTACCATAATATTGTGAAAAAAGACCCTGTTTGGACAAACTAACCCAGCCTTAACATAAACAGGACCAAGGTAAACTAATCTAGGCCTAGCCACAGACAATTTGGTATTATTACTGTTTCAGACAGAATAGGATTCTTTGGTCAATAATATATTCTGCTAGTGTGTTTTGATGTGTTTTTAACGATTTTGATATTCATTTCTGTTTTTTTTTTTTTTTTCTAGAGCATGGATGGACGTAGAGCACAGTTTATAATTGAAATCTAATCCCGGAAGTGTGCTGCGGTCCAGATTAGGTTAGGTCAGGTCAGGTTAGGTCTGGCAAATAAAAAAATGAAAAAAATGCGAAGGAAATGAATATCAAAATCGTTGAAAACACATCAAAATACACTAGTAAAATATATTATCCAAAGAATCCTATTTTGTCCGAAACAGTAAATTTACCGATCATTTTTGCCACACAAACCAACCTAAGCTACACTATTATTTAAGGCAAATAGCGGCACGTGTGTTTGTTTATAAACAACCTCCTCCATTCTCATTGGCTGTCGTTTTTGTTACAGCGATTTTTATTGGTTGCTTTCATCTCAGCTGGCGAGCTGCCTGCCCTCTACCGCTTCATTCACGAACCATGGGACCAGCACTTACTCCCTCCTTACGACTGACCACGGATCGTTTGAACATCGGTGGGAGTGGCCAGGCCGACTCGGTCGTAGGGAGGGACTACCTTCCGACGGGACTAGCTCAGATACGACCGACCGCGGGACTAAGATATGACCAGTTTTGAACATCCGGCCCCCGGCCCCTGTACCAGTAATGCTTACTAGGCCGGAGGGAGTGGTGGGTGGGGAGAGAACCTTCTACTTTGTTGTGGTCTGTGTATATATGTAACTCTCTCTCTCTCTCTCTTACAGACTTACGAAGAAAAGCCAAAGAGTTAATCAAACAGAGTAAAAAGACTATTGAAAAACACGTTGCAAATCAAAGTAAGACAAACCCGAAAGAGTTCTACAGTTCTATTCGGCATAAGAAAGTACTCACGTCAACTATCGGACCACTACTACATGAGTATGGGGACTTTACTACAGATGAAGAGCGAATGAGTTGTATCCTTAACACTTTCTTTGCATCAGTCTTTACTACAGAAAACCCGAACAATATACCAGCAGTAACAACAGTCCAAAATGAAAGCACCGAGGTATTAAGTAATATCAGCATTACAGAAAGTGACGTAATAAAATGTATTGATAAATTAAAGGTAAATAAGTCACCTGGGCCAGACACGATCTCCCCTCGCATATTAAACGAAGCAAAAAGTGAAATAGTAAAACCTCTGACTCTGCTCTTTAACTATTCTTTACACACTGGAACAATACCTGATGAATGGAAGCTCGCTACCATAACACCAATATTAAAAAAAGGCAGCAAATCTCTACCTAGAAACTATCGCCCTATCAACCTAACCTCAATCATATGCAGAATGCTAGATACAATCATACGAGATAAACTTACAATTCACTTAGAGGAAAACAACTTACTCAGAGACACTCAACACGGTTTTCGTAATAAACGCTTTTGCCTAACGAACCTATTAGACTTTTTAAATGACATTTTCAATGAATATGATAAGAGTAAAGCAGTTGACATAATTTATCTAGATTTCCAAAAGGCCTTTGACAAAGTTCCCCATAAACGCTTAATAACTAAACTAAAATCACACAGAATCCAAGGCGATATGGTAAAATGGATAGAGAACGGGCTAAGCAACCGAAATCAACGCCTGGTAATAAACGGAAAATTATCTAGTTGGACTGACGTTACGAGCGGGGTGCCACAGGGGTCAGTTTTAGGGCCAATCCTATTCCTAGTTTAAATAAACGACTTAGACGAAGGCCTCTTATGCATAATATCGAAAATTGCTGATACCAAAATTGCAAATACAGTACTCACTAATGCGCAGACTAAAGAAATGCAAGATAATCTCGATAAATTGTCAAATTGGGCGAAAACTTGGCTAATGTCCTTCAATGCAGATAAATGTAAAGTCATTAACTTATGGAATGGGTTTCCCGGTAACGTAATAGACTGTAACACCGTAGACAGCTTCAAACGTCGCTTAGATAAGCACCTTGCGTCTAATCCCAGACTTACATTGTTTACTAATGAATAATTTTGCCCATTACAGGTGGCGAGTTAGCCAAATTTCACCTACTTTCTATCTTTCCTATAAAAATTTCCTTGTGGAGTATTTCTGCCATCCCCACAAGGTTCCCATTCCTGACTTTATTTCCAGTACGGCTCAGGCCGGAGGGTGGGGAGAGAGCCTTCTACTTTGCTATCCTTATCTACGACTATCACTGGGGATTAATTCATTCTCTACCAGTAACCTTCTAATCAGATCACCTCATGTGGACCGTAAGGTCTGTTGTGGTCTGTGTTTCTATGTAATTCTATGTAATTCTCACTCTCTCTCTCAGTGTGTATTCTTACTTCACCTTTACTGAGGCAACACCTGTAATTCTCTCTCTCTCTCTCTCTGCTCCGTATGTGTGTGTCTGTGTGTGCGGGTGTTTCTGTATGTCTCTGTGTCTGTGTGTGTGAATGTATGCGTGTGTGTGTCTGTGGGTATATGTATGCGTGTGTATGTATATCTGTGTGTGTGTTTGTGTGTGTATGCCTGTCTGTCTGTGTGTGTATGTGTGTCTGTCTGTGTGTATATGTGTCTGTGTGTGTTATTCCTGTTTAGCTATGACTCTTTATTTACACACGAATGAAGGAAGGAAGGAAGAGAGAGAAAGGATAGAAGAGTAGAAGGAAGGAAGGAAGAAGGAAAAGATAGAAGAGTAGAAGGAAGGAAGGAAAGGATAGAAAAGTAGAAGGAAGGAAGGAAGAGAGGGAAAGGATAAAAGAGTAGAAGGAAGGAAGAGAGAGAAAGAATAGAATAGTAGAAGGAAGGAAGGAAAGGATAGAAAAGTAGAAGGAAGAGAGGGAGAGGATAAAAGAGTAGAAGGAAGGAAGAGAGAGAAAGTATAGAATAGTAGGAGGAAGGAAGAAGGAAAGACAGAAAGAAGGAAATAGAAGTAAAGGAAGGAAGGAAATAGATGTAAAGGAAAGAAGGAAGGAAATAGCAGTAAAGGAAAGAAGGAAGGAAGGAAATAGTAGTAAAGGAAGGAAAATAGGAAATAGTAGTAAAGGAAGGAAGGAAGGAAATAGTAGTAAAGGAAGGAAGGAAGGTAATAGCAGTAAAGGAAGGAAGGAAATAGCAGTAAAGGAAGGAAGAAAGGAAAGAAGGGAATAACAGTAAAGGAAGGAAGGAAGGAAATAGTAGTAAAGGAGGGAAGGAAGGAATATCAGTAACGGAAGGAAATAGCAGTAAAGGAAAGAAGGAAGGAAATAGCAGTGAAGGAAGCAAATGGTAGTAAAGGAAGGAAGGAAGGAAGGAAGGAAATAGTAGTAAAGGAAGGAAGTAAGGAAGGAAATAGTAGTAAAGGTTTGAAGGAAGAAAGTAAATAGTATTAAAGGAAGGAACGAAGGAAGTAAATAGCAGTTAAGGAAGGAAGGAAGGAAATAGCAGTAAAGGAAAGAAGGAAGGAAGGAAATAGTAGTAAAGGAAAGAAGGAAGGAAATAGTAGTAAAGGAAGGAAGGAAGAAATAGTAGTAAAGGAAGGAAGGAAGGAAAGAGCAGTAAGGGAAGGAAAGAAGGAAATATTAGTAATGGAAGGAATGAAAGAAATAGCAGCAAAGGAAGGAAGGAAATAGTAGTAAAGAAAGGAAGGAAGGGAGGAAGGAAATAGTAATAATGGAAGGAAAGAAATAGTAGTAAAGGAAGGAAGGAACGAATGAAATAGTAGCAAAGGAAGGAAGGAAGGAAATAGTAGTAAAGGAAGGAAGGAAATAGCAATAAAGAAAGGAAGCAGGAAATAGTACTAAAGGAAGGAAGTAAGGAAATAGCAGTAAATGAAAGAATAAAGGAAGGAAGTGAATAGTAGTAATAGAAGAAAGGAAGGAAATAGCAGTAAAGAGAGGAAAGACTGAAGGAAGAAAATAGTAATAAAGGAAGGAAGGAAGGAAATAGTAGTAAAGGCAATCTTCTCACACTCACCACTTCTCTCAAACTCTCCCTTACACAACACACTCACGTCTCGCTCACATTCTTCCTGTAAAACACCTTTCTTACATAAGATAAGAAAGTCCAGTGCATTACCGAAGAACCATTTCATTTCCTAATTAAATGAATTTATAAACCATTTCAGAACCAATAACCGATAACGTTTGGTTCAATAATACAAAAAGATATAACAAAATTAGTAATATGAAAACAAAAAACGGCTAAACAACAGAACGGATACTAATCTGCAACCAAATACATGAGCATTGCTTGGAAATGTAACATATTATAAAATTAGATACTTAATACCTCCCAAATAATTATCTAGTTAAAAACCTCACTTGTAAACAGGTAACACTCTCCCTTAGAAAATGCCTAGTTCATTTGTAAGTAATTAACACTATACCTTACCAAATGCGTACTTGAAGGATTGGCTACAGGATCCTGAATTCTGTGTGATCTTATTATTTAGATAAGAGTGGTTGTCTTATACATCTTACTAACATAGATGATTATGTAGCGGAATAATTTTTCTCCCTTCAATTTTAAATGTGTTGTGTGAGTTATATATAGACATAATATGAGGTGGGAAGGAAGCAAGTAGCAAGACTTGAGTTGATGTTGTTTTGCTAGATAAAGAAGAGGTTTAGACAAGAGGGTCTCATTGGAGGTTAAGTATAGTAAAACAATACCAATCAGGTTAAGTGTGCGATTATTGAAGCGGGGCAAGGCTTGTCGATTGTGTTGAAATAAAGTTATTGGAAAAGACTAAAAAAAAAAAAAAAAAAGTTTAATGCCAACAGCATCTGGTGTTCCCAGGCGGTCACCCATCCAAGTACTAACCAGACCCAACGTTGCTTAACTTCGCTGATCGGACAAGAAGCGGTGTTTTCAACGTGGTGTGGACGTTGGCATTAATTATTGGTTCTGAAATGATTTATAAATTTACTTAATTAGGAAATGAAATGGTTCTTCTGTAGTGCACTGGACTTTCTTATCTTATGTATGAAAGGTGTTTTAGAGGAAGAATGTGAGCGACGTGAGTGTGTTGTGTAAGGGAGAGTTTGAAAGAAGTGGTGAGTGTGAGAAGATTGGAGAGTGTATTGTGTTTAGGTATGTATGTGTCACATAACACCCTCCTCATCTCAGATCTTCATACATATCATTGTCCACCTTAACTGTATACAGTAGGTGTGTGTTTATTTTGCTAAGATGTGTATATTTTATAGCTATTCACTTCAAAAGTTTTCATATAAGATATGCTTATGCATTAGGGAAGCAAAACTTGTTACCCTAGCATGTTCCTCTATCAAACGTTTTATAAAAAAATAGATAAAATCAATATAATAGAATGTTTAAACAAAGGAAAATACATACAATAAAAATCTACTACAACTACTACTAGTACTACAAAAACAACTTATAATAATAATGATAATGATAATAATAATATAATCATTATAATAATAATAATAATAGTTATAAAAATAACCGATAACGTTTGGTTCAATAATACAAAAAAATATAACAAAATTAGTAATTTGAAAACAAAAAACGGCTAAACAACAGAACGGATACTAATCTGCAACCAAACACATGAGCATTGCTTGGAAATGTAACATATTATAAAATTAGATACTTAATACCTCCCAAATATCTAGTTAACAACCTCACTTGTAAACAGGTAACACTCTACCTTAGAAAATGCCTACCTCACTTGTAAGTAATTAACACTATACCTTACCAAATGCGTACTTGAAGAATTGGCTACAGGATCCTGAATTCTGTGTGATCTTATTATTTAGATAATAGTGGTGGTCTTATACATCTTACTAACATAGATGATTGTGTAGCGGAATAATTTTTCTCCCTTAAATTTGAAATGTGTTGTGTGAGTTATATATAGACATAATATGAGGTGGGAAGGAAGCAAGTAGCAAGACTTGAGTTGATGTTGTTTTGCTAGATAAAGAAGAGGTTTAGACAAGAGGGTCTCATTGGAGGTTAAGTATAGTAAAACAATACCAATCAGGTTAAGTGTGCGATTATTGAAGCGGGGCAAGGCTTGTCGATTGTGTTGAAATAAAGTTATTGGAAAAGACTAAAAAAAAAAAAAAAAAAGTTTAATGCCAACAGCATCTGGTGTTCCCAGGCGGTCACCCATCCAAGTACTAACCAGACCCAACGTTGCTTAACTTCGCTGATCGGACAAGAAGCGGTGTTTTCAACGTGGTGTGGACGTTGGCATTAACTATTGGTTCTGAAATGATTTATAAATTTACTTAATTAGGAAATGAAATGGTTCTTCTGTAGTGCACTGGACTTTCTTATCTTATGTATGAAAGGTGTTTTAGAGGAAGAATGTGAGCGACGTGAGTGTGTTGTGTAAGGGAGAGTTTGAAAGAAGTGGTGAGTGTGAGAAGATTGGAGAGTGTATTGTGTTTAGGTATGTATGTGTCACATAACACCCTCCTCATCTCAGATCTTCATACATATCATTGTCCACCTTAACTGTATACAGTAGGTGTGTGTTTATTTTGCTAAGATGTGTATATTTTATAGCTATTCACTTCAAAAGTTTTCATATAAGATATGCTTATGCATTAGGGAAGCAAAACTTGTTACCCTAGCATGTTCCTCTATCAAACGTTTTATAAAAAAATAGATAAAATCAATATAATAGAATGTTTAAACAAAGGAAAATACATACAATAAAAATCTACTACAACTACTACTAGTACTACAAAAACAACTTATAATAATAATGATAATGATAATAATAATATAATCATTATAATAATAATAATAATAGTTATAAAAATAACCGATAACGTTTGGTTCAATAATACAAAAAAATATAACAAAATTAGTAATTTGAAAACAAAAAACGGCTAAACAACAGAACGGATACTAATCTGCAACCAAACACATGAGCATTGCTTGGAAATGTAACATATTATAAAATTAGATACTTAATACCTCCCAAATATCTAGTTAACAACCTCACTTGTAAACAGGTAACACTCTACCTTAGAAAATGCCTACCTCACTTGTAAGTAATTAACACTATACCTTACCAAATGCGTACTTGAAGAATTGGCTACAGGATCCTGAATTCTGTGTGATCTTATTATTTAGATAATAGTGGTGGTCTTATACATCTTACTAACATAGATGATTGTGTAGCGGAATAATTTTTCTCCCTTAAATTTGAAATGTGTTGTGTGAGTTATATATAGACATAATATGAGGTGGGAAGGAAGCAAGTAGCAAGACTTGAGTTGATGTTGTTTTGCTAGATAAAGAAGAGGTTTAGACAAGAGGGTCTCATTGGAGGTTAAGTATAGTAAAACAATACCAATCAGGTTAAGTGTGCGATTATTGAAGCGGGGCAAGGCTTGTCGATTGTGTTGAAATAAAGTTATTGGAAAAGACTAAAAAAAAAAAAAAAAAGTTTAATGCCAACAGCATCTGGTGTTCCCAGGCGGTCACCCATCCAAGTACTAACCAGACCCAACGTTGCTTAACTTCGCTGATCGGACAAGAAGCGGTGTTTTCAACGTGGTGTGGACGTTGGCATTAACTATTGGTTCTGAAATGATTTATAAATTTACTTAATTAGGAAATGAAATGGTTCTTCTGTAGTGCACTGGACTTTCTTATCTTATGTATGAAAGGTGTTTTAGAGGAAGAATGTGAGCGACGTGAGTGTGTTGTGTAAGGGAGAGTTTGAAAGAAGTGGTGAGTGTGAGAAGATTGGAGAGTGTATTGTGTTTAGGTATGTATGTGTCACATAACACCCTCCTCATCTCAGATCTTCATACATATCATTGTCCACCTTAACTGTATACAGTAGGTGTGTGTTTATTTTGCTAAGATGTGTATATTTTATAGCTATTCACTTCAAAAGTTTTCATATAAGATATGCTTATGCATTAGGGAAGCAAAACTTGTTACCCTAGCATGTTCCTCTATCAAACGTTTTATAAAAAAAATAGATAAAATCAATATATGAGAATGTTTAAACAAAGGAAAATACATATAATAAAAATCTACTACAACTACTACTAGTACTACAAAAACAACTCATAATAATAATAATAATAATAATAATTGTAAAAATAAACGAAAGCGTTTGGTTCAATAATACAAAAAGATATAACAAAATTAGTAATATGAAAACAAAAAACGGCTAAACAACAGAACGGATACTAATCTGCAACCAAATACATGAGCATTGCTTGGAAATGTAACATATTATAAAATTAGATACTTAATACCTCCCAAATATCTAGTTAACAACCTCACTTGTAAACAGGTAACACTCTACCTTAGAAAATGCCACCTCACTTGTAAGTAATTAACACTATACCTTACCAAATGCGTACTTGAAGGATTGGCTACAGGATCCTGAATTCTGTGTGATCTTATTATTTAGATAAGGGTGGTGGTCTTATACATCTTACTAACATAGATGATTGTGTAGCGGCATAATTTTTCTCCCTTAAATTTGAAATGTGTTGTGTGAGTTATATATAGACATAATATGAGGTGGGAAGGAAGCAAGTAGCAAGACTTGAGTTGATGTTGTTTTGCTAGATAAAGAAGAGGTTTAGACAAGAGGGTCTCATTGGAGGTTAAGTATAGTAAAACAATACCAATCAGGTTAAGTGTGCAATTATTGAAGAGGGGCAAGGCTTGTCGATTGTGTTGAAATAAAGTTATTGGAAAAGACTAAAAAAAAAAAAAAAAAAGTTTAATGCCAACAGCATCTGGTGTTCCCAGGCGGTCACCCTTCCAAGTACTAACCAGACCCAACATTTCTTAACTTCGCTGACCGGACGAGAAGCGGTGTTTTCAACGTGGTGTGGACGTTGCCATTAACTATTGGTTCTGAAATGATTTATAAATTTACTTAATTAGGAAATGAAATGGTTCTTCTGTAGTGCACTGGACTTTCTTATCTTATGTATGAAAGGTGTTTTAGAGGAAGAATGTGAGCGACGTGAGTGTGTTGTGTAAGGGAGAGTTTGAAAGAAGTGGTGAGTGTGAGAAGATTGGAGATTGTATTGTGTTTAGGTATGTATGTGTCACATAACACCCTCCTCATCTCAGATCTTCATACATATCATTGTCCACCTTAACTGTATACAGTAGGTGTGTGTTTAGTTTGCTAAGATGTGTATATTTTATAGCTATTCACTTCAAAAGTTTTCATATAAGATATGCTTATGCATTAGGGAAGCAAAACTTGTTACCCTAGCATGTTCCTCTATCAAACGTTTTATAAAAAAATAGATAAAATCAATATATGAGAATGTTTAAACAAAGGAAATAACATATAATAAAAATCTACTACAACTACTACTAGTACTACAAAAACAACTTATTATAATAATAATAATAATAATAATAATAATAATTGTAAAAATAAACGAAAGCGTTTGGTTCAATAATA
This sequence comes from Petrolisthes cinctipes, assembly GCA_033782935.1. NCBI lineage: Eukaryota > Metazoa > Arthropoda > Malacostraca > Decapoda > Porcellanidae > Petrolisthes > Petrolisthes cinctipes. The sequence continues at coordinate 68,873 of JAWQEG010000107.1, forward strand.
CAAAAAGATATAACAAAATTAGTAATATGAAAACAAAAAACGGCTAAACAACAGAACGGATACTAATCTGCAACCAAATACATGAGCATTGCTTGGAAATGTAACATATTATAAAATTAGATACTTAATACCTCCCAAATATCTAGTTAACAACCTCACTTGTAAACAGGTAACACTCTACCTTAGAAAATGCCACCTCACTTGTAAGTAATTAACACTATACCTTACCAAATGCGTACTTGAAGGATTGGCTACAGGATCCTGAATTCTGTGTGATCTTATTATTTAGATAAGGGTGGTGTTCTTATACATCTTACTAACATAGATGATTGTATAGCGGCATAATTTTTCTCCCTTAAATTTGAAATGTGTTGTGTGAGTTATATATAGACATAATATGAGGTGGGAAGGAAGCAAGTAGCAAGACTTGAGTTGATGTTGTTTTGCTAGATAAAGAAGAGGTTTAGACAAGAGGGTCTCATTGGAGGTTAAGTATAGTAAAACAATACCAATCAGGTTAAGTGTGCGATTATTGAAGAGGGGCAAGGCTTGTCGATTGTGTTGAAATAAAGTTATTGGAAAAGACTAAAAAAAAAAAAAAAAAAAGTTTAATGCCAACAGCATCTGGTGTTCCCAGGCGGTCACCCTTCCAAGTACTAACCAGACCCAACGTTTCTTAACTTCGCTGATCGGACGAGAAGCGGTGTTTTCAACGTGGTGTGGACGTTGGCATTAACTATTGGTTCTGAAATGATTTATAAATTTACTTAATTAGGAAATGAAATGGTTCTTCTGTAGTGCACTGGACTTTCTTATCTTATGTATGAAAGGTGTTTTAGAGGAAGAATGTGAGCGACGTGAGTGTGTTGTGTAAGGGAGAGTTTGAAAGAAGTGGTGAGTGTGAGAAGATTGGAGATTGTATTGTGTTTAGGTATGTATGTGTCACATAACACCCTCCTCATCTCAGATCTTCATACATATCATTGTCCACCTTAACTGTATACAGTAGGTGTGTGTTTATTTTGCTAAGATGTGTATATTTTATAGCTATTCACTTCAAAAGTTTTCATATAAGATATGCTTATGCATTAGGGAAGCAAAACTTGTTACCCTAGCATGTTCCTCTATCAAACCTTTTATAAAAAAATAGATAAAATCAATATATGAGAATGTTTAAACAAAGGAAAATACATATAATAAAAATCTACTACAACTACTACTAGTACTACAAAAACAACTCATAATAATAATAATAATAATAATAATAATAGTTGTAAAAATAAACGAAAGCGTTTGGTTCAATAATACAAAAAGATATAGCAAAATTAGTAATATGAAAACAAAAAACGGCTAAACAACAGAACGGATACTAATCTGCAACCAAATACATGAGCATTGCTTGGAAATGTAACATATTATAAAATTAGATACTTAATACCTCCCAAATAATTATCTAGTTAACAACCTCACTTGTAAACAGGTAACACTCTACCTTAGAAAATGCCACCTCACTTGTAAGTAATTAACACTATACCTTACCAAATGCGTACTTGAAGGATTGGCTACAGGATCCTGAATTCTGTGTGATCTTATTATTTAGATAAGGGTGGTGGTCTTATACATCTTACTAACATAGATGATTGTGTAGCGGCATAATTTTTCTCCCTTAAATTTGAAATGTGTTGTGTGAGTTATATATAGACATAATATGAGGTGGGAAGGAAGCAAGTAGCAAGACTTGAGTTGATGTTGTTTTGCTAGATAAAGAAGAGGTTTAGACAAGAGGGTCTCATTGGAGGTTAAGTATAGTAAAACAATACCAATCAGGTTAAGTGTGCGATTATTGAAGCGGGGCAAGGCTTGTTGATTGTGTTGAAATGAAGTTATTGGAAAAGACTAAAAAAAAAAAAAAAAAAAAAAGTTTAATGCCAACAGCATCTGGTGTTCCCAGGCGGTCACCCATCCAAGTACTAACCAGACCCGACGTTGCTTAACTTCGCTGATCGGACGAGAAGCGGTGTTTTCAACGTGGTGTGGACGTTGGCATTAACTATTGGTTCTGAAATGATTTATAAATTTACTTAATTTGGAAATGAAATGGTTCTTCTGTAGTGCACTGGACTTTCTTATCTTATGTTGAAAGGTGTTTTAGAGGAAGAATGTGAGCGACGTGAGTGTGTTGTGTAAGGGAGAGTTTGAAAGAAGTGGTGAGTGTGAGAAGATTGGAGAGTGTATTGTGTTTAGGTATGTATGTGTCACATAACACCCTCCTCATCTCAGATCTTCATACATATCATTGTCCACCTTAACTGTATACAGTAGGTGTGTGTTTATTTTGCTAAGATGTGTATATTTTATAGCTATTCACTTCAAAAGTTTTCATATAAGATATGCTTATGCATTAGGGAAGCAAAACTTGTTACCCTAGCATGTTCCTCTATCAAACGTTTTATAAAAAAATAGATAAAATCAATATATGAGAATGTTTAAACAAAGGAAAATACATATAATAAAAATCTACTACAACTACTACTAGTACTACAAAAACAACTCATAATAATAATAATAATAATAATAATAATAGTTGTAAAAATAAACGAAAGCGTTTGGTTCAATAATACAAAAAGATATAGCAAAATTAGTAATATGAAAACAAAAAACGGCTAAACAACAGAACGGATACTAATCTGCAACCAAATACATGAGCATTGCTTGGAAATGTAACATATTATAAAATTAGATACTTAATACCTCTCAAATATCTAGTTAACAACCTCACTTGTAAACAGGTAACACTCTACCTTAGAAAATGCCACCTCACTTGTAAGTAATTAACACTATACCTTACCAAATGCGTACTTGAAGGATTGGCTACAGGATCCTGAATTCTGTGTGATCTTATTATTTAGATAAGGGTGGTGGTCTTATACATCTTACTAACATAGATGATTGTGTAGCGGCATAATTTTTCTACCTTAAATTTGAAATGTGTTGTGTGAGTTATATATAGACATAATATGAGGTGGGAAGGAAGCAAGTAGCAAGACTTGAGTTGATGTTGTTTTGCTAGATAAAGAAGAGGTTTAGACAAGAGGGTCTCATTGGAGGTTAAGTATAGTAAAACAATACCAATCAGGTTAAGTGTGCGATTATTGAAGCGGGGCAAGGGTTGTTGATTGTGTTGAAATGAAGTTATTGGAAAAGACTAAAAAAAAAAAAAAAAAAAAAAAAGTTTAATGCCAACAGCATCTGGTGTTCCCAGGCGGTCACCCATCCAAGTACTAACCAGACCCGACGTTGCTTAACTTCGCTGATCGGACGAGAAGCGGTGTTTTCAACGTGGTGTGGACGTTGGCATTAACTATTGGTTCTGAAATGATTTATAAATTTACTTAATTAGGAAATGAAATGGTTCTTCTGTAGTGCACTGGACTTTCTTATCTTATGTATGAAAGGTGTTTAAGACGAAGAATGTGAGCAACGTGAGTGTGTTGTGTAAGGGAGAGTTTGAAAGAAGTGTACCAGTTCTGAAGGCTTGAACTCTGGGCAGAACTTGGTAACTTACTTGTATGTAATTCTTGTAGTTGTAGTGTAGTAGTTGTGGTTGTTGTTGTTGTTGTTGTTTTAGGTAACGTGGAAGACGGGGTGCTTTCTTAAGTTTGCTTAGGTGATTGACTTCACAAGTTTCTTAAGGCTTAATTTATTAATATGTGTACTTATCTATACAGGGTATTATCGTGATGTGCCTTGCCTTATGTGGTATTATGTCTCTCTCTATGGAGACAGTTTATAGCCCTTAGGGAGTCAGTGTGGTATCCTAACTCCTAGTGTACCTCCTCTGCTTATATACATTTCAAACTCTATAGTTTACAGAATGGCTAGAGTGTGACTGTGTTGCCTGTGAATGGTCAGTTTGATTCTGTACCTACTTCTCTCTTCTCGTGTGAAAGGGAAAGTGGGCCACCCCTTTTCTATCTCTCTCTCTCTCCTTTACTCTCTTTCCTACCTCTCCTTCGAAGGGGAGGTAGGAAGGGTTAATGTCTTTTCGTATGACCTGACGCCGCACCTGTGTGTGTGTGTGTGTGTCCAACCTGCCCAGGTGGCCTGTTTCTGATTTGTAAACAGATTAGAAGTAGTGAACCTTTTCCATTTGGTTTTATGGTGTGTACGTACGGTACGTACATTGCTCAGTCCGCTACCCTCGACTGGCCTCCAGCGATTTGCTTTATGCTTTATTGAATAGAAGGCCAGTTCACAATGGTGGTAGGGCTAGATAACTAAGATATTAACAATGAATACATGTATAGTAATAAAAAAATAGACATTAAGACATTGGCACACCACTATATACTTAAAATTAACATTACCGGTAATACATGAATATAAATACATGAACATGAATACATTGTTACATAAAATTTCATCTTAATATTAATGTGTTTAGCTAGGTGCATGTTATTGTGTGTATATAATCTAACCTATGCTAAAAATTCACACATTAATGAGGGGGGAGCCGTGTTGCTATGTTGTAGCTGTGAAATAAATAACAGTCTTGTTCTTTTCAACACAAGATAATTCAGTATACTTCGATAGTTCTTTCTTATACAATACAAAAATAGTATTTTAGACTGTCTTATACAATACATAAATTTTATAGTACATGCCAGAAAGATAAGACATTGGATAATAAACATTGTTACCAATTTTTATTTTGATCACTATGTGGAGGAATCAAATGATATAATAAGGATGATTGAATCCTATTCTCATTGAGTAACATAATAGTTTCATTTTGTCTGATACAACTGATAATGAATTAGGAGATGTTAAACAATTCAACTTTAAATGAAATATGTTGAAAAGGTGGAAGAGATTGTGCTATGTTTTCTAGCAAATTATGTTTACTAGGCAAGGTACGATTCCCTTGGATCGTATTGCCTATGAGTCTGCTTCTTTATAGTTGCCGTGAACCATACCATGTGTAGGGTGATTAGGGCAAATTAATGTTAATTGTGTTTTAGTAGGTAAGTATAGATAGTGGAAATTAAAATTGATGATGACAGAGAGTTTGATTAGTAATAGATATGAATGTACATGCATATAGTGCCTGATTAGTAGTACTTATGATTCTAAGCAAGTGGAGATTTTGCATCCTTTGGAGACTTAAATGCAACTTAAATGCAAAGAAATATGCAAGACAAACATATATGAAGATATGCAACATGGCACTTGAAGTGTTGTGTGTCACTGATGACATCATCACTAAGTATAATACTTATTGGATGAAAATTGGATATTAAATGATTACTTCCATTTTCATAGGGAATTGTAGAAGTGCGTAGCTTGTGAATAACATTTTACCTTTTATGGGAATAATAATGAGTATATGATTTTGTATTAAAATACTACGCATGACTGGTTAATAATATTTCATGAAAGATAATAAGGAAGATGAGATTTCATCATTGATTGTACCATTGCATCTCGTAGCTATTGGAGTGGTAATAATATTGTGAGTTGATCTTATCTTACCAGCAGTAAATATTCTCTTAATAAGTGATTGTAATTCCTCTTGAAGTTCCTCACCTGCTATTATTTTTCTGCAAACTCACAGAAATAAATAGAAGCCTAAAAATATGATGTGATTATTTCATATATGTAGTTCATTTCATTCGTTGCTCATATAAACTATCTAAATCGTATTTAATTTCTGTGCAATGATTTACACTCTAATACAGTATATACCTGTTACTCTATCTTACCTTGATTTGCAAAGGCTTGTCTTGCAACCTTTTATGTATGGGATAATGCTTGTATACCACTATACCTCTAAGCATTACCAAATAGTGCTCATGAAATTTCACTTAAAAATGATCTAAATCACGCTCTGGGCTGTGATGATGGCTCTAAGCCATTATATTTTTTTTTTGTATAATAAGCTAGCAATATTACCTGAGTCGCTGAATCCATTCCTAGGGCGCCCAATAGTGAAAGGACACTATAGAATATAATGCACTTACATAGGTAAATTCAGTTGTGTGATACCTGTCAACCAAAACTAGTGTATCATTAAGTATTTTATCTGTAATTACTGCTCAATGGCAGAAATTTTGGTAATAATTCATATATCCAGTAAAGAGTAAGAAATAGTGATCATATCGTTCATCACCAATATTTTATTTATTTTCCTTTTCTTTTCAACTGTTTGATAAAATTGTAAACGAGAGCTCTCGGATTGTAAGACGTCATCTTTATCTGTGTTATGCACCTCGTCGTTATGCATGTAGCCGCCGCGAGTATGACATGAAAACCGTGATATAGGTTGATTTGGGCCACATTTGTAAGAAGATATATTATTTTTCATTGGAAACCGATCGGAGTTTTTGTTTGTAAGTGTTTATTTTATTATCATCAATAGTAGGGATAATATTACGAGGAAGAGGACATTGTTGCTGTTGCAGAGATATGATTGGTTTTATTTTGGATGTTAGGATTTTTTTTGCGCATTTTACCAATTTCTTTATTCTGTTTACATAAACAAGATCATCCGCCTGGTAAAATTATTCATTATTATAAGGTTATGCCTACTAAAGACATGACTGTGTAAAGTTCGATCGGGTACCCATTATGTTGGCGATTACGCATTTTTTTTTTTTTTTTTTTTCTAGCAAGCCTATAAATTGTTTTGTTCTGTCGGCGATCACGCATTTTTCTTGCAAGCCGATAAATTGCTTTGTTCATCATGATGAAATTGTGGAAATGCAACTCACTGTTGTTCAGCATAGTTGTCCATGTTGTAGCATGGCTTCTTCGTGGCAATTGTTATATCATATGAAAGACGTATCCATACGCCATATAGTATTTCATGTGGAGTTTTTCCTTTTATTTCCGTATCTTGTAGTGTTTATTGACCGTCATATCGATGCAATCTTCCCATGTGGAGGGATTTTCATTGTTTCTGTGCCACGAAGTACTTCTAGTAATGTTACGGTTTTGCCGTTTTGTTAACCCATTAGATGCTGGGAAATATGGTAATACAAACGTTTGCTTAATATAGTAGAAATCAGATATTTTTTTATAATATCGGGACATGTATATGGTCATATGAATTTGGTTTTTAAATATATGTGCACTTACTTTTGCGGTTTTTTCCCTAGTGGTGCCGCCACTATATCTAGAAAATGGTTAACCATTGGTAAAACTTACTGTATCCTGATTCTTAATTGGTAAGGAAAGTAGATCTATTCCTACTATGTCCCATGATTCGTCCAGGATTAGGGATTCCCGTCATGGAACAGAGGTCCAAATGTATGGCCTTGACCTGCATTGTATGTTTCGCACTGAGCGATATATGTGTTTCATCATCTACCCTTAGTTTATGTTAATAGTATATTGTATGGAGAGTGGTTAGTTACCTACCTCTATCAGGATGTCCTATTGCCTTATGATATAAGGGTAATTAATACTGAGGGAATTATTATTTATTATATCACTATGTGATTGGTTTGTACGTCACGTTTCCTTAGTTTTCTGTAATTAATATCATCATGAAGGGAAAAGATATTTAAGTGACTGGGTAATTATGGTCCATTATTATCATCCTCAGGGTTTTTAATGAATATCTTATTACATCCATCATAGTATCCATTTGCTAATGTTTAGGAACCGTATTAATGTCAAAGTCCATGGGTGTCCTCGGAACTAAAAGGACAAGATAATTGTTTAAGGGATCTGCTACTTTATTTAATCGTCCTGGAAGGTATTTAATATCTATATGTGGGAGAAATTCCTGAATTGTTAGATTTTATCTGGCTAATTTTCCCGTTAGGGTTTGAGGTTATAGTAAGCCAAGGATCGTTTGGTAATTCGCGAAAACTTGTAAAGGATAGCCTAATACGATTTCTCTAAAAGTACGAAGTGCCCATAATATTGCTTAAATTTCCTGTTTTGTTACAGAGTAATGAGTTCCCTGTGCACTTAATATTCTCTAAGCATAAGCACATACCTGATATCGACCCAAAGCTATCTCTTACATAAGTACAGCGCCTAAGCCTATACTGAAGAAGCATCTGTACACTTGATAAAAGTTAATGAATACTTGGGAACGCAAAATTGAAGCTTACATTAATTAACCTTTAATATTTCAAAGCTTAGCTATTTCTTCTGGCATCCATACAAAATCTCGAGTTGATTATTTAGGGGTTTAGCTACTTGGGAAAAATGCTCTACAAAGATTCTATAATAAGAACATAAACCCAAGAATTATTTTACGTTAGTAGCATTTATTAGGAATAGTGAATACTTTCATTGCTCGTATTTTACCAGATTGTGTATGGAGCACCGTGGCGGTTAATGTATAACCTAAAATTATAATTTCCTGGTTAATAAAATGACACATAGGCAGTTAAAGTTTGAGGCCTACCTAATGTAATCTCTGGATAAGCTTCTTTATTGTTACTTATTATGACTGTACGTCTATAGAAAATTAATCAAATCGTTGAGATTAGCGATGACTACGTTATTAAGAACGTCAATACGGAAATTGACCATATGCTGAAATATGGATGAAACATTACATAACCCAAATGGTCTACGAATGTATTCATAATAACCATGGGAAGTACTAAATGTTGTAATGGGTTGACTTTTATCATCTAATGCTACTTGCCAGTTTCCACTGACCAAGTTTAAGGTGGAGAATATCATAGGCTTTGATTTTACCAATGTTAGACAAAACATCTTAAAGGAGGGAGGGGATATTTATCTTTAATTGTAGCATTATTTATTTGTCTGTAATCAATTACTGGCGTAAATTCACCATTATTATTGAAACCAAAAACATTGGGCTGTTAAAAGGGGAGTTAGAATTCCTAATAATGCCTTCATCCATCATTTCATTTATAATTTTCTTTACAACTTTCTGCCTACTACGAGGTACGGTAGTCTATATGCTCGAATAAATGGGTTGAGGAGATGTTAGTGTAATGGCATGCTTTATAATGTTGGTTCATCCTAAGGATTCACCAAGTAGGGCAATCGTATTCAATATGTGGCTAGTATGGTGATGAGATTATCACGATAAAGTGGAAAATCGTGCCCACTGACAAAAATTTCTAAGTTGTTCCCTTCTGTGACTATCACTTTATCCTTCGGTAAGAACCGATACAATATTTCCTTGTGGTATTGGTCTAACTTCCATCTGTATAGATCACATAGATATGTTCCTTTCTTTACATGCATATTGGTAGATGATTTATTAATATCAGTGACATTTTCACTGTTTACATTGGGTAAAGTAAATTAATCCCTGATTATATATTATTTTACTAGTTCTATTGAGAATAGAACGGTAGTATGTGGCTGTACACGAGATGGAAGCTTTACCTTCAATTAATGGACGAAATTTGGAGTTAATATAATATTATATGCAGCAATGGCCTTTATGATACCGGGGTCGTTTCCCTCATTTTCAATATGTATAGAGTTAACATTACATGGACTTAGATATTGGCCTGGACCATCCTGTATAGGAATACATTAATTCCTAAAATGTATTATTTTATATTTAGGGTTAATTATTATGGTTTGTTTGATAAGGTATGATAAACCTAGTTTATAATTTCGTATTATATAAAATGCAATATGTATATGGTTAGTTCCCTTGTCTAACCGTACAGGAAGGGTTAGTTTCCCTAAGACCTGTAATTTATTGCCTGCCATGGTTGACAATTCTATGTCACCTGTTCAATCTTGGTTTATAAATGCAGCTGGGGAGCTAATTTGCATAATTTGTTAAAGGAAGTATCCGATAACAAGGAAACTGCGGCGCCTGTGTCTATCATTAAGGGGGTGTTACTATATGATACTAGGACAGGGAATTATAGTATATTATTGGTAAATGCGACTACAGGGCCTACAGTTTTATTTTCGGGACGTTTTAATATTGTGGCGGTCTCGTTTCATGCATCATATTTTGATTGTGCAAGTCCCATTTCATTCTGTTAAGGATCATGCATTCATCTAAGGATTGCGACTTTGAATCATGTATTTGACTGTATTTATTATTACTTTTCCCTTGATCATTTCCTTTAGTATTATGTAAGTAATAACAATCACTGGTAATATTATTATTTCCGTTACAGTGTTTGCAACGTTTTCTCTGTGATTCCCTTTGAGTAGGTGTGGCATCAAAATTAAAATTCTTCGTCCCCATGGATTGAGTAATTTGTAATTCACGATGTATGATACGAGATTCCTTCGAATTTAAAGTTAGAGACCCTGATAATGCAAGTGCTTTTGCTGGTTCACTTGTATTTATGTTGTCTGCCTTTGTTTTAAACATTCTCTGAACCCATGATAATGAATTATGAATTTTACCATCCCCAAAAACATCAATAAGTGACTGTCTGAACGTAGCATATGACGTTAAATTCTCTGGATCAGAAAAAGAACTTGTAGTTATCATATAGCTGGCTGGACTATCTTGTGTAATATGCACTCTCACGAATCTTATCTTATGTAAGTCCTGCTCTATATTAGTTTGATTAAACACATCCTCCAAATGACGCAAGAAGAGATGAATCCCATCTCTTGGATTATCTCCCGTATAATACTTTAAATTCTTGTGGGTGGGTAAGTTTGTCATTGTATGCATAGAAGAGGTAGTGGGGTTAGAAGAAGTTGTATGAAGAGCAGAGACAGTAGGAGATTGTGGAGGAGTAGCCATTGTTGGAGAAAATACAGGTTAATATAGTATACCAGATTAAGTTGTTAATGGGGGTAAGGTAGAAGCAGAATATGTACTCGAATGTGTTGGCACCACAAACGAGGCTTAGGGAGGCAGGGAAATCTAGCTTGGAGACTAATGAATCATTATCAGGGATATTCGAAGTTAGTTATGATACCTTTGGATTAATGGGGGAGAATATCTTTACCTTTGTTGTAATTTGGCACTTCTTTTCTTTCTTTCTGGGCTGTAATTGAGGAACCTAATCTATTCTAACATGTTCGTGGACAAGTGAAAAATAATGTAATGTAACATGTAATGTGTACCTACTGTTAGTTGACTCTAGTTGCAACGACGATGACGATGTGGTGAAGAGGCGACGTCGGTGGAGAGGCGAAGCGATTATTAGTTAGCTCGCACACTAACACACTAACAGTCGTTATTGGAGTGAAGATGATGAACGTTGACTTGCCTTTACGAGAGCATTTACGTAACAAGGCGTCAGCGTGGAGGTGATGGAGGTCGTGGCGTTGTCCTGTCAAGAGAATTTATGCAGGGACGCCGATGTGGTAGTGATGAAGTGATGATTGTTTGTTGTGAAGTAGATGAGGACCCCTTGTAGGTCAGTTGCAATTATATTGAAGCAGGTGCCTCTTGTAGGTGAAGAATATGTGGTTTATCTCCCTCGTTAGAGGTCGTAAGATTATACCCACAGAAGAAATTACTTGAGAGGATTTACAAGTAAATTCCTTCAACTTGTCCTTGAACAATGTTAGTCACTGTACTCCCGTGAAGTCGATACCTTGCAATTTGCCTTATTGCAAAAACACCGCTGCCATCAAATGTACCAGTTCTGAAGGCTTGAACTCTGGGCAGAACTTGGTAACTTACTTGTATGTAATTCTTGTAGTTGTAGTGTAGTAGTTGTGGTTGTTGTTGTTGTTGTTGTTGTTGTTTTAGGTAACGTGGAAGACGGGGTGCTTTCTTAAGTTTGCTTAGGTGATTGACTTCACAAGTTTCTTAAGGCTTAATTTATTAATATGTGTACTTATCTATACAGGGTATTATCGTGATGTGCCTTGCCTTATGTGGTATTATGTCTCTCTCTATGGAGACAGTTTATAGCCCTTAGGGAGTCAGTGTGGTATCCTAACTCCTAGTGTGCCTCCTCTGCTTATATACATTTCAAACTCTATAGTTTACAGAATGGCTAGAGTGTGACTGTGTTGCCTGTGAATGGTCAGTTTGATTCTGTACCTACTTCTCTCTTCTCGTGTGAAAGGGAAAGTGGGCCACCCCTTTTCTATCTCTCTCTCTCTCCTTTACTCTCTTTCCTACCTCTCCTTCGAAGGGGAGGTAGGAAGGGTTAATGTCTTTTCGTATGACCTGACGCCGCACCTGTGTGTGTGTGTGTGTGTCCAACCTGCCCAGGTGGCCTGTTTCTGATTTGTAAACAGATTAGAAGTAGTGAACCTTTTCCATTTGGTTTTATGGTGTGTACGTACGGTACGTACAGAAGTGCTGAGTGTGAGAAGATTGGAGAGTGTATTGTGTTTAGGTATGTATGTGTCACATAACACCCTCCTCATCTCAGATCTTCATACATATCATTGTCCACCTTAATTGTATACAGTAGGTGTGTGTTTATTTTGCTAAGATGTGTATATTTTATAGCTATTCACTTCAAAAGTTTTCATATAAGATATGCTTATGCATTAGTGAAGCAAACATGTTACCCTAGCATGTTTCTCTATCAAACGTTTTATAAAAAAATAGATAAAATCAATATATGAGAATGTTTAAACAAAGGAAAATACATATAATAAAAATCTACTACAACTACTACTAGTACTACAAAAACAACTCATAATAATAATAATAATAATAATAATAGTTGTAAAAATAAACGAAAGCGTTTGGTTCAATAATACAAAAAGATATAACAAAATTAGTAATATGAAAACAAAAAACGGCTAAACAACATAACGGATACTAATCTGCAACCAAATACATGAGCATTGCTTGGAAATGTAACATATTATAAAATTAGATACTTAATACCTCCCAAATATCTAGTTAACAACCTCACTTGTAAACAGGTAACACTCTACCTTAGAAAATGCCACCTCACTTGTAAGTAATTAACACTATACCTTACCAAATGCGTACTTGAAAGATTGGCTACAGGATCCTGAATTCTGTGTGATCTTATTATTTAGATAAGGGTGGTGGTCTTATACATCTTACTAACATAGATGATTGTGTAGCGGCATAATTTTTCTCGCTAAATTTGAAATGTGTTGTGTGAGTTATATATAGACATAATATGAGGTGGGAAGGAAGCAAGTAGCAAGACTTGAGTTGATGTTGTTTTGCTAGATAAAGAAGAGGTTTATACAAAAGGGTCTCATTGGAGGTTAAGTATAGTAAAACAATACCAATCAGGTTAAGTGTGCGATTATTGAAGCGGGGCAAGGCTTGTTGAATGTGTTGAAATGAAGTTATTGGAAAAGACTAAAAAAAAAAAAAAAAAAAAAAAAGTTTAATGCCAACAGCATCTGGTGTTCCCAGGCGGTCACCCATCCAAGTACTAACCAGACCCGACGTTGCTTAACTTCGCTGATCGGACGAGAAGCGGTGTTTTCAACGTAGTGTGGACGTTGGCATTAACTATTGGTTCTGAAATGGTTTATAAATTTACTTAATTAGGAAATGAAATGGTTCTTCTGTAGTGCACTGGACTTTCTTATCTTATGTATGAAAGGTGTTTTAGAGGAAGAATGTGAGCGACGTGAGTGTGTTGTGTAAGGGAGAGTTTGAAAGAAGTGGTGAGTGTGAGAAGATTGGAGAGTGTATTGTGTTTAGGTATGTATGTGTCACATAACACCCTCCTCATCTCAGATCTTCATACATATCATTGTCCACCTTAATTGTATACAGTAGGTGTGTGTTTATTTTGCTAAGATGTGTATATTTTATAGCTATTCACTTCAAAAGTTTTCATATAAGATATCCTTATGCATTAGTGAAGCAAAACTTGTTACCCTAGCATGTTCCTCTATCAAACCTTTTATAAAAAAATAGATAAAATCAATATATGAGAATGTTTAAACAAAGGAAAATACATATAATAAAAATCTACTACAACTACTACTAGTACTACAAAAACAACTAATAATAATAATAATAATAATAATAATAATAATAATAATAGTTGTAAAAATAAACGATAACGTTTGGCTCAATAATACAAAAAGATATAACAAAATTAGCAATATGAAAACAAAAAACGGCTAAACAACAGAACGGATACTAATCTGCAACCAAATACATGAGCATTGCTTGGAAATGTAACATATTATAAAATTAGATACTTAATAACTCCCAAATAATTATCTAGTTAACAACCTCACTTGTAAACAGGTAACACTCTACCTTAGAAAATGCCTACCTCACTTGTAAGTAATTAACACTATACCTTACCAAATGCGTACTTGAAGGATTGGCTACAGGATCCTAAATTCTGTGTGATCTTATTATTTAGATAAGAGTGGTGGTCTTATACATCTTACTAACATAGATGATTGTGTAGCGGAATAATTTTTCTCCCTTAAATTTGAAATGTGTTGTGTGAGTTATATATAGACATAATATGAGGTGGGAAGGAAGCAAGTAGCAAGACTTGAGTTGATGTTGTTTTGCTAGATAAAGAAGAGGTTTAGACAAGAGGGTCTCATTGGAGATTAAGTATAGTAAAACAATACCAATCAGGTTAAGTGTGCGATTAATGAAGAGGGGCAAGGCTTGTTGATTGTGTTGAAATAAAGTTATTGGAAAAGACTAAAAAAAAAAAAAAAAAGTTTAATGCCAACAGCATCTGGTGTTCCCAGGCGGTCACCCATCCAAGTACTAACCAGACCCAACGTTGCTTAACTTCGCTGATCGGACGAGAAGCGGTGTTTTCAACGTGGTGTGGACGTTGGCATTAACTATTGGTTCTGAAATGATTTATAAATTTACTTAATTAGGAAATGAAATGGTTCTTCTGTAGTGCACTGGACTTTCTTATCTTATGTATGAAAGGTGTTTTAGAGGAAGAATGTGAGCGACTTGAGTGTGTTGTGTAAGGGAGAGTTTGAAAGAAGTGGTGAGTGTGAGAAGATTGGAGAGTGTATTGTGTTTAGGTATGTATGTGTCACATAACACCCTCCTCATCTCAGATCTTCATACATATCATTGTCCACCTTAACTGTATACTGTAGGTGTGTGTTTATTTTGCTAAGATGTGTATATTTTATAGCTATTCACTTCAAAAGTTTTCATATAAGATATGCTTATGCATTAGGGAAGCAAAACTTGTTACCCTAGCATGTTCCTCTATCAAACGTTTTATAAAAAAATAGATAAAATCAATATATGAGAATGTTTAAACAAAGGAAAATACATATAATAAAAATCTACTACAACTACTACTAGTACTACAAAAAACAACTCATAATAATAATAATAATAATAATAATAATAATAGTTGTAAAAATAAACGAAAGCGTTTGGTTCAATAATACAAAAAGATATAACAAAATTAGTAATATGAAAACACAAAATGGCTAAACAACAGAATGGATACTAATCTGCAACCAAATACATGAGCATTGCTTGGAAATGTAACATATTATAAAATTAGATACTTAATACCTCCCAAATAATTATCTAGTTAACAACCTCACTTGTAAACAGGTAACACTCTACCTTAGAAAATGCCTACCTCACTTGTAAGTAATTAACACTATACCTTACCAAATGCGTACTTGAAGGATTGGCTACAGGATCCTAAATTCTGTGTGATCTTATTATTTAGATAAGAGTGGTGGTCTTATACATCTTACTAACATAGATGATTGTGTAGCGGAATAATTTTTCTCCCTTAAATTTGAAATGTGTTGTGTGAGTTATATATAGACATAATATGAGGTGGGAAGGAAGCAAGTAGCAAGACTTGAGTTGATGTTGTTTTGCTAGATAAAGAAGAGGTTTAGACAAGAGGGTCTCATTGGAGGTTAAGTATAGTAAAACAATACCAATCAGGTTAAGTGTGCGATTATTGAAGAGGGGCAAGGCTTGTTGATTGTGTTGAAATGAAGTTATTGGAAAAGACTAAAAAAAAAAAAAAAAAAGTTTAATGCCAACACCATCTGGTGTTCCCAGGCGGTCACCCATCCAAGTACTAACCAGACCCGACGTTGCTTAACTTCGCTGATCGGACGAGAAGCGGTGTTTTCAACGTGGTGTAGACGTTGGCATTACCTATCGATTCTGAAATGGTTTATAAATTTACTTAATTTGGAAATGAAATGGTTCTTCTGTAGTGCACTGGACTTTCTTATCTTATGTATGAAAGGTGTTTTAGAGGAAGAATGTGAGCGAGACATGAGTGTGTTGTGTAAGGGAGAGTTTGAGAGAAATGGTGAGTGTGAGAAGATTGGAGAGTGTATTGTGTTTAGGTATGTATGTGTCACATAACACCCTCCTCATCTCAGATCTTCATACATATCATTGTCCACCTTAATTGTATACAGTAGGTGTTTGTTTATTTTGCTAAGATGTGTATATTTTATAGCTATTCACTTCAAAAGTTTTCATATAAGATATGCTTATGCATTAGGGAAGCAAAATTTGTTACCCTAGCATGTTCCTCTATCAAACCTTTTATAAAAAAATAGATAAAATCAATATAAGAGAATGTTTAAACAAAGGAAAATACATATAATAAAAATCTACTACAACTACTACTAGTACTACAAAAACAACTTATAATAATAATAATAATAATAATAATAATAATAATAATAATAATAATAATAATAGTTGTAAAAATAAACGAAAGCGTTTGGTTCAATAATACAAAAAGATATAACAAAATTAGTAATATGAAAACGAAAAACGGCTAAACAACAGAACGGATACTAATCTGCAACCAAATACATGAGCATTGCTTGGAAATGTAACATATTATAAAATTAGATACTTAATACCTCCCAAATATCTAGTTAACAACCTCACTTGTAAACAGCTAACACTCTACCTTAGAAAATGCCTACCTCACTTGTAAGTAATTAACACTATACCTTACCAAATTCGTACTTGAAGGATTGGCTACAGGATCCTGAATTCTGTGTGATCTTATTATTTAGATAAGAGTGGTGGTTTTATACATCTTACTAACATAGATGATTGTGTAGCGGCATAATTTTTCTCCCATAAATTTGAAATGTGTTGTGTGAGTTATATATAGACATAATATGAGGTGGGAAGGAAGCAAGTAGCAAGACTTGAGTTGATGTTGTTTTGCTAGATAAAGAAGAGGTTTAGACAAGAGGGTCTCATTGGAGATTAAGTATAGTAAAACAATACCAATCAGGTTAAGTGTGCGATTAATGAAGAGGGGCAAGGCTTGTTGATTGTGTTGAAATAAAGTTATTGGAAAAGACTAAAAAAAAAAAAAAAAAGTTTAATGCCAACAGCATCTGGTGTTCCCAGGCGGTCACCCATCCAAGTACTAACCAGACCCAACGTTGCTTAACTTCGCTGATCGGACGAGAAGCGGTGTTTTCAACGTGGTGTGGACGTTGGCATGAACTATTGGTTCTGAAATGATTTATAAATTTACTTAATTAGGAAATGAAATGGTTCTTCTGTAGTGCACTGGACTTTCTTATCTTATCTATGAAAGGTGTTTTAGAGGAAGAATGTGAGCGACTTGAGTGTGTTGTGTAAGGGAGAGTTTGAAAGAAGTGGTGAGTGTGAGAAGATTGGAGAGTGTATTGTGTTTAGGTATGTATGTGTCACATAACACCCTCCTCATCTCAGATCTTCATACATATCATTGTCCACCTTAACTGTATACTGTAGGTGTGTGTTTATTTTGCTAAGATGTGTATATTTTATAGCTATTCACTTCAAAAGTTTTCATATAAGATATGCTTATGCATTAGGGAAGCAAAACTTGTTACCCTAGCATGTTCCTCTATCAAACGTTTTATAAAAAAATAGATAAAATCAATATATGAGAATGTTTAAACAAAGGAAATAACATATAATAAAAATCTACTACAACTACTACTAGTACTACAAAAACAACTTATTATAATAATAATAATAATAATAATAATAATAATTGTAAAAATAAACGAAAGCGTTTGGTTCAATAATACAAAAAGATATAACAAAATTAGTAATATGAAAACAAAAAACGGCTAAACAACAGAACGGATACTAATCTGCAACCAAATACATGAGCATTGCTTGGAAATGTAACATATTATAAAATTAGATACTTAATACCTCCCAAATATCTAGTTAACAACCTCACTTGTAAACAGGTAACACTCTACCTTAGAAAATGCCACCTCACTTGTAAGTAATTAACACTATACCTTACCAAATGCGTACTTGAAGGATTGGCTACAGGATCCTGAATTCTGTGTGATCTTATTATTTAGATAAGGGTGGTGTTCTTATACATCTTACTAACATAGATGATTGTGTAGCGGCATAATTTTTCTCCCTTAAATTTGAAATGTGTTGTGTGAGTTATATATAGACATAATATGAGGTGGGAAGGAAGCAAGTAGCAAGACTTGAGTTGATGTTGTTTTGCTAGATAAAGAAGAGGTTTAGACAAGAGGGTCTCATTGGAGGTTAAGTATAGTAAAACAATACCAATCAGGTTAAGTGTGCGATTATTGAAGAGGGGCAAGGCTTGTCGATTGTGTTGAAATAAAGTTATTGGAAAAGACTAAAAAAAAAAAAAAAAAAAGTTTAATGCCAACAGCATCTGGTGTTCCCAGGCGGTCACCCTTCCAAGTACTAACCAGACCCAACGTTTCTTAACTTCGCTGATCGGACGAGAAGCGGTGTTTTCAACGTGGTGTGGACGTTGGCATTAACTATTGGTTCTGAAATGATTTATAAATTTACTTAATTAGGAAATGAAATGGTTCTTCTGTAGTGCACTGGACTTTCTTATCTTATGTATGAAAGGTGTTTTAGAGGAAGAATGTGAGCGACGTGAGTGTGTTGTGTAAGGGAGAGTTTGAAAGAAGTGGTGAGTGTGAGAAGATTGGAGATTGTATTGTGTTTAGGTATGTATGTGTCACATAACACCCTCCTCATCTCAGATCTTCATACATATCATTGTCCACCTTAACTGTATACAGTAGGTGTGTGTTTATTTTGCTAAGATGTGTATATTTTATAGCTATTCACTTCAAAAGTTTTCATATAAGATATGCTTATGCATTAGGGAAGCAAAACTTGTTACCCTAGCATGTTCCTCTATCAAACCTTTTATAAAAAAATAGATAAAATCAATATATGAGAATGTTTAAACAAAGGAAAATACATATAATAAAAATCTACTACAACTACTACTAGTACTACAAAAACAACTCATAATAATAATAATAATAATAATAATAATAGTTGTAAAAATAAACGAAAGCGTTTGGTTCAATAATACAAAAAGATATAGCAAAATTAGTAATATGAAAACAAAAAACGGCTAAACAACAGAACGGATACTAATCTGCAACCAAATACATGAGCATTGCTTGGAAATGTAACATATTATAAAATTAGATACTTAATACCTCCCAAATAATTATCTAGTTAACAACCTCACTTGTAAACAGGTAACACTCTACCTTAGAAAATGCCACCTCACTTGTAAGTAATTAACACTATACCTTACCAAATGCGTACTTGAAGGATTGGCTACAGGATCCTGAATTCTGTGTGATCTTATTATTTAGATAAGGGTGGTGGTCTTATACATCTTACTAACATAGATGATTGTGTAGCGGCATAATTTTTCTCCCTTAAATTTGAAATGTGTTGTGTGAGTTATATATAGACATAATATGAGGTGGGAAGGAAGCAAGTAGCAAGACTTGAGTTGATGTTGTTTTGCTAGATAAAGAAGAGGTTTAGACAAGAGGGTCTCATTGGAGGTTAAGTATAGTAAAACAATACCAATCAGGTTAAGTGTGCGATTATTGAAGCGGGGCAAGGCTTGTTGATTGTGTTGAAATGAAGTTATTGGAAAAGACTAAAAAAAAAAAAAAAAAAAAAAGTTTAATGCCAACAGCATCTGGTGTTCCCAGGCGGTCACCCATCCAAGTACTAACCAGACCCGACGTTGCTTAACTTCGCTGATCGGACGAGAAGCGGTGTTTTCAACGTGGTGTGGACGTTGGCATTAACTATTGGTTCTGAAATGATTTATAAATTTACTTAATTTGGAAATGAAATGGTTCTTCTGTAGTGCACTGGACTTTCTTATCTAATGTTGAAAGGTGTTTTAGAGGAAGAATGTGAGCGACGTGAGTGTGTTGTGTAAGGGAGAGTTTGAAAGAAGTGGTGAGTGTGAGAAGATTGGAGAGTGTATTGTGTTTAGGTATGTATGTGTCACATAACACCCTCCTCATCTCAGATCTTCATACATATCATTGTCCACCTTAACTGTATACAGTAGGTGTGTGTTTATTTTGCTAAGATGTGTATATTTTATAGCTATTCACTTCAAAAGTTTTCATATAAGATATGCTTATGCATTAGGGAAGCAAAACTTGTTACCCTAGCATGTTCCTCTATCAAACGTTTTAAAAAAAAATAGATAAAATCAATATATGAGAATGTTTAAACAAAGGAAAATACATATAATAAAAATCTACTACAACTACTACTAGTACTACAAAAACAACTCATAATAATAATAATAATAATAATAATAATAGTTGTAAAAATAAACGAAAGCGTTTGGTTCAATAATACAAAAAGATATAGCAAAATTAGTAATATGAAAACAAAAAACGGCTAAACAACAGAACGGATACTAATCTGCAACCAAATACATGAGCATTGCTTGGAAATGTAACATATTATAAAATTAGATACTTAATACCTCTCAAATATCTAGTTAACAACCTCACTTGTAAACAGGTAACACTCTACCTTAGAAAATGCCACCTCACTTGTAAGTAATTAACACTATACCTTACCAAATGCGTACTTGAAGGATTGGCTACAGGATCCTGAATTCTGTGTGATCTTATTATTTAGATAAGGGTGGTGGTCTTATACATCTTACTAACATAGATGATTGTGTAGCGGCATAATTTTTCTACCTTAAATTTGAAATGTGTTGTGTGAGTTATATATAGACATAATATGAGGTGGGAAGGAAGCAAGTAGCAAGACTTGAGTTGATGTTGTTTTGCTAGATAAAGAAGAGGTTTAGACAAAAGGGTCTCATTGGAGGTTAAGTATAGTAAAACAATACCAATCAGGTTAAGTGTGCGATTATTGAAGCGGGGCAAGGCTTGTTGATTGTGTTGAAATGAAGTTATTGGAAAAGACTAAAAAAAAAAAAAAAAAAAAAAAAGTTTAATGCCAACAGCATCTGGTGTTCCCAGGCGGTCACCCATCCAAGTACTAACCAGACCCGACGTTGCTTAACTTCGCTGATCGGACGAGAAGCGGTGTTTTCAACGTGGTGTGGACGTTGGCATTAACTATTGGTTCTGAAATGATTTATAAATTTACTTAATTAGGAAATGAAATGGTTCTTCTGTAGTGCACTGGACTTTCTTATCTTATGTATGAAAGGTGTTTTAGAGGAAGAATGTGAGCGACGTGAGTGTGTTGTGTAAGGGAGAGTTTGAAAGAAGTGCTGAGTGTGAGAAGATTGGAGAGTGTATTGTGTTTAGGTATGTATGTGTCACATAACACCCTCCTCATCTCAGATCTTCATACATATCATTGTCCACCTTAATTGTATACAGTAGGTGTGTGTTTATTTTGCTAAGATGTGTATATTTTATAGCTATTCACTTCAAAAGTTTTCATATAAGATATGCTTATACATTAGTGAAGCAAACATGTTACCCTAGCATGTTTCTCTATCAAACGTTTTATAAAAAAATAGATAAAATCAATATATGAGAATGTTTAAACAAAGGAAAATACATATAATAAAAATCTACTACAACTACTACTAGTAATACAAAAACAACTCGTAATAATAATAATAATAATAATAATAGTTGTAAAAATAAACGAAAGCGTTTGGTTCAATAATACAAAAAGATATAACAAAATTAGTAATATGAAAACAAAAAACGGCTAAACAACATAACGGATACTAATCTGCAACCAAATACATGAGCATTGCTTGGAAATGTAACATATTATAAAATTAGATACTTAATACCTCCCAAATATCTAGTTAACAACCTCACTTGTAAACAGGTAACACTCTACCTTAGAAAATGCCACCTCACTTGTAAGTAATTAACACTATACCTTACCAAATGCGTACTTGAAAGATTGGCTACAGGATCCTGAATTCTGTGTGATCTTATTATTTAGATAAGGGTGGTGGTCTTATACATCTTACTAACATAGATGATTGTGTAGCGGCATAATTTTTCTCCCTTAAATTTTAAATGTGTTGTGTGAGTTATATATAGACATAATATGAGGTGGGAAGGAAGCAAGTAGCAAGACTTGAGTTGATGTTGTTTTGCTAGATAAAGAAGAGGTTTAGACAAGAGGGTCTCATTGGAGGTTAAGTATAGTAAAACAATACCAATCAGGTTAAGTGTGCGATTATTGAAGAGGGGCAAGGCTTGTTGATTGTGTTGAAATGAAGTTATTGGAAAAGACTAAAAAAAAAAAAAAAAAAGTTTAATGCCAACACCATCTGGTGTTCCCAGGCGGTCACCCATCCAAGTACTAACCAGACCCGACGTTGCTTAACTTCGCTGATCGGACGAGAAGCGGTGTTTTCAACGTGGTGTGGACGTTGGCATTACCTATCGATTCTGAAATGGTTTATAAATTTACTTAATTTGGAAATGAAATGGTTCTTCTGTAGTGCACTGGACTTTCTTATCTTATGTATGAAAGGTGTTTTAGAGGAAGAATGTGAGCGAGACATGAGTGTGTTGTGTAAGGGAGAGTTTGAGAGAAATGGTGAGTGTGAGAAGATTGGAGAGTGTATTGTGTTTAGGTATGTATGTGTCACATAACACCCTCCTCATCTCAGATCTTCATACATATCATTGTCCACCTTAATTGTATACAGTAGGTGTTTGTTTATTTTGCTAAGATGTGTATATTTTATAGCTATTCACTTCAAAAGTTTTCATATAAGATATGCTTATGCATTAGGGAAGCAAAATTTGTTACCCTAGCATGTTCCTCTATCAAACCTTTTATAAAAAAATAGATAAAATCAATATAAGAGAATGTTTAAACAAAGGAAAATACATATAATAAAAATCTACTACGACTACTACTAGTACTACAAAAACAACTTATAATAATAATAATAATAATAATAATAATAATAATAATAATAATAGTTGTAAAAATAAACGAAAGCGTTTGGTTCAATAATACAAAAAGATATAACAAAATTAGTAATATGAAAACAAAAAACGGCTAAACAACAGAACGGATACTAATCTGCAACCAAATACATGAGCATTGCTTGGAAATGTAACATATTATAAAATTAGATACTTAATACCTCCCAAATATCTAGTTAACAACCTCACTTGTAAACAGCTAACACTCTACCTTAGAAAATGCCTACCTCACTTGTAAGTAATTAACACTATACCTTACCAAATTCGTACTTGAAGGATTGGCTACAGGATCCTGAATTCTGTGTGATCTTATTATTTAGATAAGAGTGGTGGTTTTATACATCTTACTAACATAGATGATTGTGTAGCGGCATAATTTTTCTCCCATAAATTTGAAATGTGTTGTGTGAGTTATATATAGACATAATATGAGGTGGGAAGGAAGCAAGTAGCAAGACTTGAGTTGATGTTGTTTTGCTAGATAAAGAAGAGGTTTATACAAAAGGGTCTCATTGGAGGTTAAGTATAGTAAAACAATACCAATCAGGTTAAGTGTGCGATTATTGAAGCGGGGCAAGGCTTGTTGAATGTGTTGAAATGAAGTTATTGGAAAAGACTAAAAAAAAAAAAAAAAAAAAAAGTTTAATGCCAACAGCATCTGGTGTTCCCAGGCGGTCACCCATCCAAGTACTAACCAGACCCGACGTTGCTTAACTTCGCTGATCGGACGAGAAGCGGTGTTTTCAACGTAGTGTGGACGTCGGCATTAACTATTGGTTCTGAAATGGTTTATAAATTTACTTAATTAGGAAATGAAATGGTTCTTCTGTAGTGCACTGGACTTTCTTATCTTATGTATGAAAGGTGTTTTAGAGGAAGAATGTGAGCGACGTGAGTGTGTTGTGTAAGGGAGAGTTTGAGAGAAATGGTGAGTGTGAGAAGATTGGAGAGTGTATTGTGTTTAGGTATGTATGTGTCACATAACACCCTCCTCATCTCAGATCTTCATACATATCATTGTCCACCTTAATTGTATACAGTAGGTGTGTGTTTATTTTGCTAAGATGTGTATATTTTATAGCTATTCACTTCAAAAGTTTTCATATAAGATATCCTTATGCATTAGTGAAGCAAAACTTGTTACCCTAGCATGTTCCTCTATCAAACCTTTTATAAAAAAATAGATAAAATCAATATATGAGAATGTTTAAACAAAGGAAAATACATATAATAAAAATCTACTACAACTACTACTAGTACTACAAAAACAACTAATAATAATAATAATAATAATAATAATAATAATAATAACAGTTGTAAAAATAAACGATAACGTTTGGCTCAATAATACAAAAAGATATAACAAAATTAGCAATATGAAAACAAAAAACGGCTAAACAACAGAACGGATACTAATCTGCAACCAAATACATGAGCATTGCTTGGAAATGTAACATATTATAAAATTAGATACTTAATAACTCCCAAATAATTATCTAGTTAACAACCTCACTTGTAAACAGGTAACACTCTACCTTAGAAAATGCCTACCTCACTTGTAAGTAATTAACACTATACCTTACCAAATGCGTACTTGAAGGATTGGCTACAGGATCCTAAATTCTGTGTGATCTTATTATTTAGATAAGAGTGGTGGTCTTATACATCTTACTAACATAGATGATTGTGTAGCGGAATAATTTTTCTCCCTTAAATTTTAAATGTGTTGTGTGAGTTATATATAGACATAATATGAGGTGGGAAGGAAGCAAGTAGCAAGACTTGAGTTGATGTTGTTTTGCTAGATAAAGAAGAGGTTTAGACAAGAGGGTCTCATTGGAGGTTAAGTATAGTAAAACAATACCAATCAGGTTAAGTGTGCGATTATTGAAGAGGGGCAAGGCTTGTTGATTGTGTTGAAATGAAGTTATTGGAAAAGACTAAAAAAAAAAAAAAAAAAGTTTAATGCCAACACCATCTGGTGTTCCCAGGCGGTCACCCATCCAAGTACTAACCAGACCCGACGTTGCTTAACTTCGCTGATCGGACGAGAAGCGGTGTTTTCAACGTGGTGTGGACGTTGGCATTACCTATCGATTCTGAAATGGTTTATAAATTTACTTAATTTGGAAATGAAATGGTTCTTCTGTAGTGCACTGGACTTTCTTATCTTATGTATGAAAGGTGTTTTAGAGGAAGAATGTGAGCGAGACATGAGTGTGTTGTGTAAGGGAGAGTTTGAGAGAAATGGTGAGTGTGAGAAGATTGGAGAGTGTATTGTGTTTAGGTATGTATGTGTCACATAACACCCTCCTCATCTCAGATCTTCATACATATCATTGTCCACCTTAATTGTATACAGTAGGTGTTTGTTTATTTTGCTAAGATGTGTATATTTTATAGCTATTCACTTCAAAAGTTTTCATATAAGATATGCTTATGCATTAGGGAAGCAAAATTTGTTACCCTAGCATGTTCCTCTATCAAACCTTTTATAAAAAAATAGATAAAATCAATATAAGAGAATGTTTAAACAAAGGAAAATACATATAATAAAAATCTACTACGACTACTACTAGTACTACAAAAACAACTTATAATAATAATAATAATAATAATAATAATAATAATAATAATAATAATAGTTGTAAAAATAAACGAAAGCGTTTGGTTCAATAATACAAAAAGATATAACAAAATTAGTAATATGAAAACAAAAAACGGCTAAACAACAGAACGGATACTAATCTGCAACCAAATACATGAGCATTGCTTGGAAATGTAACATATTATAAAATTAGATACTTAATACCTCCCAAATATCTAGTTAACAACCTCACTTGTAAACAGCTAACACTCTACCTTAGAAAATGCCTACCTCACTTGTAAGTAATTAACACTATACCTTACCAAATTCGTACTTGAAGGATTGGCTACAGGATCCTGAATTCTGTGTGATCTTATTATTTAGATAAGAGTGGTGGTTTTATACATCTTACTAACATAGATGATTGTGTAGCGGCATAATTTTTCTCCCATAAATTTGAAATGTGTTGTGTGAGTTATATATAGACATAATATGAGGTGGGAAGGAAGCAAGTAGCAAGACTTGAGTTGATGTTGTTTTGCTAGATAAAGAAGAGGTTTAGACAAGAGGGTCTCATTGGAGATTAAGTATAGTAAAACAATACCAATCAGGTTAAGTGTGCGATTAATGAAGAGGGGCAAGGCTTGTTGATTGTGTTGAAATAAAGTTATTGGAAAAGACTAAAAAAAAAAAAAAAAAGTTTAATGCCAACAGCATCTGGTGTTCCCAGGCGGTCACCCATCCAAGTACTAACCAGACCCAACGTTGCTTAACTTCGCTGATCGGACGAGAAGCGGTGTTTTCAACGTGGTGTGGACGTTGGCATTAACTATTGGTTCTGAAATGATTTATAAATTTACTTAATTAGGAAATGAAATGGTTCTTCTGTAGTGCACTGGACTTTCTTATCTTATGTATGAAAGGTGTTTTAGAGGAAGAATGTGAGCGACTTGAGTGTGTTGTGTAAGGGAGAGTTTGAAAGAAGTGGTGAGTGTGAGAAGATTGGAGAGTGTATTGTGTTTAGGTATGTATGTGTCACATAACACCCTCCTCATCTCAGATCTTCATACATATCATTGTCCACCTTAACTGTATACTGTAGGTGTGTGTTTATTTTGCTAAGATGTGTATATTTTATAGCTATTCACTTCAAAAGTTTTCATATAAGATATGCTTATGCATTAGGGAAGCAAAACTTGTTACCCTAGCATGTTCCTCTATCAAACGTTTTATAAAAAAATAGATAAAATCAATATATGAGAATGTTTAAACAAAGGAAAATACATATAATAATAATCTACTACAACTACTACTAGTACTACAAAAAACAACTCATAATAATAATAATAATAATAATAATAATAATAGTTGTAAAAATAAACGAAAGCGTTTGGTTCAATAATACAAAAAGATATAACAAAATTAGTAATATGAAAACACAAAATGGCTAAACAACAGAATGGATACTAATCTGCAACCAAATACATGAGCATTGCTTGGAAATGTAACATATTATAAAATTAGATACTTAATACCTCCCAAATAATTATCTAGTTAACAACCTCACTTGTAAACAGGTAACACTCTACCTTAGAAAATGCCTACCTCACTTGTAAGTAATTAACACTATACCTTACCAAATGCGTACTTGAAGGATTGGCTACAGGATCCTAAATTCTGTGTGATCTTATTATTTAGATAAGAGTGGTGGTCTTATACATCTTACTAACATAGATGATTGTGTAGCGGAATAATTTTTCTCCCTTAAATTTGAAATGTGTTGTGTGAGTTATATATAGACATAATATGAGGTGGGAAGGAAGCAAGTAGCAAGACTTGAGTTGATGTTGTTTTGCTAGATAAAGAAGAGGTTTAGACAAGAGGGTCTCATTGGAGGTTAAGTATAGTAAAACAATACCAATCAGGTTAAGTGTGCGATTATTGAAGAGGGGCAAGGCTTGTTGATTGTGTTGAAATGAAGTTATTGGAAAAGACTAAAAAAAAAAAAAAAAAAGTTTAATGCCAACACCATCTGGTGTTCCCAGGCGGTCACCCATCCAAGTACTAACCAGACCCGACGTTGCTTAACTTCGCTGATCGGACGAGAAGCGGTGTTTTCAACGTGGTGTGGACGTTGGCATTACCTATCGATTCTGAAATGGTTTATAAATTTACTTAATTTGGAAATGAAATGGTTCTTCTGTAGTGCACTGGACTTTCTTATCTTATGTATGAAAGGTGTTTTAGAGGAAGAATGTGAGCGAGACATGAGTGTGTTGTGTAAGGGAGAGTTTGAGAGAAATGGTGAGTGTGAGAAGATTGGAGAGTGTATTGTGTTTAGGTATGTATGTGTCACATAACACCCTCCTCATCTCAGATCTTCATACATATCATTGTCCACCTTAATTGTATACAGTAGGTGTTTGTTTATTTTGCTAAGATGTGTATATTTTATAGCTATTCACTTCAAAAGTTTTCATATAAGATATGCTTATGCATTAGGGAAGCAAAATTTGTTACCCTAGCATGTTCCTCTATCAAACCTTTTATAAAAAAATAGATAAAATCAATATAAGAGAATGTTTAAACAAAGGAAAATACATATAATAAAAATCTACTACAACTACTACTAGTACTACAAAAACAACTTATAATAATAATAATAATAATAATAATAATAATAATAATAATAATAATAATAATAGTTGTAAAAATAAACGAAAGCGTTTGGTTCAATAATACAAAAAGATATAACAAAATTAGTAATATGAAAACGAAAAACGGCTAAACAACAGAACGGATACTAATCTGCAACCAAATACATGAGCATTGCTTGGAAATGTAACATATTATAAAATTAGATACTTAATACCTCCCAAATATCTAGTTAACAACCTCACTTGTAAACAGCTAACACTCTACCTTAGAAAATGCCTACCTCACTTGTAAGTAATTAACACTATACCTTACCAAATTCGTACTTGAAGGATTGGCTACAGGATCCTGAATTCTGTGTGATCTTATTATTTAGATAAGAGTGGTGGTTTTATACATCTTACTAACATAGATGATTGTGTAGCGGCATAATTTTTCTCCCATAAATTTTAAATGTGTTGTGTGAGTTATATATAGACATAATATGAGGTGGGAAGGAAGCAAGTAGCAAGACTTGAGTTGATGTTGTTTTGCTAGATAAAGAAGAGGTTTAGACAAGAGGGTCTCATTGGAGATTAAGTATAGTAAAACAATACCAATCAGGTTAAGTGTGCGATTAATGAAGAGGGGCAAGGCTTGTTGATTGTGTTGAAATAAAGTTATTGGAAAAGACTAAAAAAAAAAAAAAAAAGTTTAATGCCAACAGCATCTGGTGTTCCCAGGCGGTCACCCATCCAAGTACTAACCAGACCCAACGTTGCTTAACTTCGCTGATCGGACGAGAAGCGGTGTTTTCAACGTGGTGTGGACGTTGGCATGAACTATTGGTTCTGAAATGATTTATAAATTTACTTAATTAGGAAATGAAATGGTTCTTCTGTAGTGCACTGGACTTTCTTATCTTATCTATGAAAGGTGTTTTAGAGGAAGAATGTGAGCGACTTGAGTGTGTTGTGTAAGGGAGAGTTTGAAAGAAGTGGTGAGTGTGAGAAGATTGGAGAGTGTATTGTGTTTAGGTATGTATGTGTCACATAACACCCTCCTCATCTCAGATCTTCATACATATCATTGTCCACCTTAACTGTATACTGTAGGTGTGTGTTTATTTTGCTAAGATGTGTATATTTTATAGCTATTCACTTCAAAAGTTTTCATATAAGATATGCTTATGCATTAGGGAAGCAAAACTTGTTACCCTAGCATGTTCCTCTATCAAACGTTTTATAAAAAAATAGATAAAATCAATATATGAGAATGTTTAAACAAAGGAAAATACATATAATAAAAATCTACTACAACTACTACTAGTACTACAAAAAACAACTCATAATAATAATAATAGTAATAATAATAATAGTTGTAAAAATAAACGAAAGCGTTTGGTTCAATAATACAAAAAGATATAACAAAATTAGTAATATGAAAACACAAAATGGCTAAACAACAGAACGGATACTAATCTGCAACCAAATACATGAGCATTGCTTGGAAATGTAACATATTATAAAATTAGATACTTAATAACTCCCAAATAATTATCTAGTTAACAACCTCACTTGTAAACAGGTAACACTCTACCTTAGAAAATGCCTACCTCACTTGTAAGTAATTAACACTATACCTTACCAAATGCGTACTTGAAGGATTGGCTACAGGATCCTAAATTCTGTGTGATCTTATTATTTAGATAAGAGTGGTGGTCTTATACATCTTACTAACATAGATGATTGTGTAGCGGAATAATTTTTGTCCCTTAAATTTGAAATGTGTTGTGTGAGTTATATATAGACATAATATGAGGTGGGAAGGAAGCAAGTAGCAAGACTTGAGTTGATGTTGTTTTGCTAGATAAAGAAGAGGTTTAGACAAGAGGGTCTCATTGGAGGTTAAGTATAGTAAAACAATACCAATCAGGTTAAGTGTGCGATTATTGAAGAGGGGCAAGGCTTGTTGATTGTGTTGAAATGAAGTTATTGGAAAAGACTAAAAAAAAAAAAAAAAAAGTTTAATGCCAACACCATCTGGTGTTCCCAGGCGGTCACCCATCCAAGTACTAACCACACCCGACGTTGCTTAACTTCGCTGATCGGACGAGAAGCGGTGTTTTCAACGTGGTGTGGACGTTGGCATTACCTATCGATTCTGAAATGGTTTATAAATTTACTTAATTTGGAAATGAAATGGTTCTTCTGTAGTGCACTGGACTTTCTTATCTTATGTATGAAAGGTGTTTTAGAGGAAGAATGTGAGCGAGACATGAGTGTGTTGTGTAAGGGAGAGTTTGAGAGAAATGGTGAGTGTGAGAAGATTGGAGAGTGTATTGTGTTTAGGTATGTATGTGTCACATAACACCCTCCTCATCTCAGATCTTCATACATATCATTGTCCACCTTAATTGTATACAGTAGGTGTTTGTTTATTTTGCTAAGATGTGTATATTTTATAGCTATTCACTTCAAAAGTTTTCATATAAGATATGCTTATGCATTAGGGAAGCAAAATTTGTTACCCTAGCATGTTCCTCTATCAAACCTGTTATAAAAAAATAGATAAAATTATTATAAGAGAATGGTTAAACAAAGGAAAATACATATAATAAAAATCTACTACAACTACTACTAGTACTACAAAAACAACTTATAATAATAATAATAATAATAATAATAATAATAATAATAATAGTTGTAAAAATAACCGATAACGTTTAGTTCAATAATACAAAATTAGTAATATGAAAACAAAAAACGGCTAAACAACAGAACGGATACTAATCTGCAACCAAATACATGAGCATTGCTTGGAAATGTAACATATTATAAAATTAGATACTTAATACCTCCCAAATAATTATCTAGTTAACAACCTCACTTGTAAACAGGTAACACTCTCCCTTAGAAAATGCCTAGCTCACTTGTAAGTAATTAACACTATACCTTACCAAATGCGTACTTGAAGGATTGGCTACAGGATCCTGAATTCTGTGTGATCTTATTATTTAGATAAGAGTGGTTGTCTTATACATCTTACTAACATAGATGATTGTGTAGCGGAATAAATTTTCTACCTTAAATTTTAAATGTGTTGTGTGAGTTATATATAGTCATAATATGAGGTGGGAAGGAAGCAAGTAGCAAGACTTGAGTTGATGTTGTTTTGCTAGATAAGGAAGAGGTTTAGACAAGAGGGTCTCATTGGAGGTTAAGTATAGTAAAACAATACCAATCAGGTTAAGTGTGCGATTATTGAAGAGGGGCAAGGCTTGTTGATTGTGTTGAAACGAAGTTATTGGAAAAGACTTAAAAAAAAAAAAAAAGTTTAATGCCAACAGCATCTGGTGTTCCCAGGCGGTCACCCATCCAAGTACTAACCAGACCCAACGTTGCTTAACTTCGCTGATCGGACGAGAAGCGGTGTTTTCAACGTGGTGTGGACGTTGGCATTAAATTTTGGTTCTGAAATGGTTTATAAATTTACTTAATTTGGAAATGAAATGGTTCTTCTGTAGTGCACTGGACTTTCTTATCTTATGTATGAAAGGTGTTTTAAAGGAAGAATGTAAGCGAGACGTGAGTGTGTTGTGTAAGGGAGAGTTTGAAAGAAGTGGTGAGTGTGAGAAAATTGGAGAGTGTCTTGTGTTTACGTATGTAGGTGTCACATAACACCCTCCTCATCTTAGATCTTCATACATATCATTGTCCACCTTAATTGTATACAGTAGGTGTGTGTTTATTTTGCTAAGATGTGTATATTTTATAGCTATTTACTTCAAAAGTTTTCATATAAGATTTGCTTATGCATTAGTGAAGCAAAACTTGTTACCCTAGCATGTTCCTCTATCAAACCTTTTATAAAAAAATAGATAAAATCAATATAAGAGAATGTTTAAACAAAGGAAAATACATATAATAAAAATCTACTACAACTACTACTAGTACTACAAAAACAACTTATAATAATAATAATAATAATAAAATTAATAATAATAGTTGTAAAAATAATCGATAACGTTTGGTTCAATAATACAAAAAGATATAACAAAATTAGTAATATGAAAACAAAAAACGGCTAAACAACAGAACGGATACTAATCTGCAACCAAATACATAAGCATTGCTTGGAAATGTAACATATTATAAAATTAGATACTTAATACCTCCCAAATAATTATCTAGTTAACAACCTCACTTGTAAACAGGTAACACTCTCCCTTAGAAAATGCCTAGCTCACTTGTAAGTAATTAACACTATACCTTACCAAATGCGTACTTGAAGGATTGGCTACAAGATCCTGAATTCTGTGTGATCTTATTATTTAGATAAGAGTGGTTGTCTTATACATCTTACTAACATAGATGATTGTGTAGTGAAATAATTTTTCTCCCTTAAATTTTAAATGTGTTGTGTGAGTTATATATAGACATAATATGAGGTGGGAAGGAAGCAAGTAGCAAGACTTGAGTTGATGTTGTTTTGCTAGATAAAGAAGAGGTTTAGACAAAAGGGTCTCATTGGAGGTTAAGTATAGTAAAACAATACCAATCAGGTTAAGTGTGCGATTATTGAAGAGGGGCAAGGCTTGTTGATTGTGTTGAAACGAAGTTATTGGAAAAGACTAAAAAAAAAAAAAAAAGTTTAATGCCAACAGCATCTGGTGTTCCCAGGCGGTCACCCATCCAAGTACTAACCAGACCCAACGTTGCTTAACTTCGCTGATCGGACGAGAAGCGGTGTTTTCAACGTGGTGTGGACGTTGACATTAAATATTGGTTCTGAAATGGTTTATAAATTTACTTAATTAGGAAATGAAATGGTTCTTCTGTAGTGCACTGGACTTTCTTATCTTATGTATGAAAGGTGTTTTAGAGGAAGAATGTAAGCGAGACGTGAGTGTGTTGTGTAAGGGAGAGTTTGAAAGAAGTGGTGAGTGTGAGAAAATTGGAGAGTGTCTTGTGTTTACGTATGTAGGTGTCACATAACACCCTCCTCATCTTAGATCTTCATACATATCATTGTCCACCTTAATTGTATACAGTAGGTGTGTGTTTATTTTGCTATGATGTGTATATTTTATAGCTATTCACTTCAAAAGTTTTCATATAAGATTTGCTTATGCATTAGTGAAGCAAAACTTGTTACCCTAGCATGTTCCTCTATCAAACCTTTTATAAAAAAATAGATAAAATCAATATAAGAGAATGTTTAAACAAAGGAAAATACATATAATAAAAATCTACTACAACTACTACTAGTACTACAAAAACAACTTATAATAATAATAATAATAATAATAATAGTTGTAAAAATAACCGATAACGTTTGGTTCAATAATACAAAAAGATATAACAAAATTAGTAATATGAAAACAAAAAACGGCTAAACAACAGAACGGATACTAATCTGCAACCAAATACATGAGCATTGCTTGGAAATGTAACATATTATAAAATTAGATACTTAATACCTCCCAAATAATTATCTAGTTAACAACCTCACTTGTAAACAGGTAACACTCTACCTTAGAAAATGCCTAGCTCACTTGTAAGTAATTAACAATACCTTACCAAATGCGTACTTGAAGGATTGGCTACAGGATCCTGAATTCTGTGTGATCTTATTATTTAGATAAGAGTGGTTGTCTTATACATCTTACTAACATAGATGATTGTGTAGCGGAATAATTTTTCTCCCTTAAATTTTAAATGTGTTGTGTGAGTTATATATAGACATAATATGAGGTGGGAAGGAAGCAAGTAGCAAGACTTGAGTTGATGTTGTTTGGCTAGATAAAGAAGAGGTTTAGACAAGAGGGTCTCATTGGAGGTTAAGTATAGTAAAACAATACCAATCAGGTTAAGTGTGCGATTATTGAAGAGGGGCAAGGCTTGTTGATTGTGTTGAAACGAAGTCATTGGAAAAGACTTAAAAAAAAAAAAAAAAGTTTAATGCTAACAGCATCTGGTGTTCCCAGGCGGTCACCCATCCAAGTACTAACCAGACCCAACGTTGCTTAACTTCGCTGATCGGACGAGAAGCGGTGTTTTCAACGTGGTGTGGACGTTGACATTAAATATTGGTTCTGAAATGGTTTATAAATTTACTTAATTAGGAAATGAAATGGTTCTTCTGTAGTGCACTGGACTTTCTTATCTTATGTATGAAAGGTGTTTTAGAGGAAGAATGTAAGCGAGACGTGAGTGTGTTGTGTAAGGGAGAGTTTGAAAGAAGTGGTGAGTGTGAGAAAATTGGAGAGTGTCTTGTGTTTACGTATGTAGGTGTCACATAACACCCTCCTCATCTTAGATCTTCATACATATCATTGTCCACCTTAATTGTATACAGTAGGTGTGTGTTTATTTTGCTATGATGTGTATATTTTATAGCTATTCACTTCAAAAGTTTTCATATAAGATTTGCTTATGCATTAGTGAAGCAAAACTTGTTACCCTAGCATGTTCCTCTATCAAACCTTTTATAAAAAAATAGATAAAATCAATATAAGAGAATGTTTAAACAAAGGAAAATACATATAATAAAAATCTACTACAACTACTACTAGTACTACAAAAACAACTTATAATAATAATAATAATAATAATAATAATAGTTGTAAAAATAACCGATAACGTTTGGTTCAATAATACAAAAAGATATAACAAAATTAGTAATATGAAAACAAAAAACGGCTAAACAACAGAACGGATACTAATCTGCAACCAAATACATGAGCATCGCTTGGAAATGTAACATATTATAAAATTAGATACTTAATACCTCCCAAATAATTATCTAGTTAACAACCTCACTTGTAAACAGGTAACACTCTACCTTAGAAAATGCCTAGCTCACTTGTAAGTAATTAACAATACCTTACCAAATGCGTACTTGAAGGATTGGCTACAGGATCCTGAATTCTGTGTGATCTTATTATTTAGATAAGAGTGGTTGTCTTATACATCTTACTAACATAGATGATTGTGTAGCGGAATAATTTTTCTCCCTTAAATTTTAAATGTGTTGTGTGAGTTATATATAGACATAATATGAGGTGGGAAGGAAGCAAGTAGCAAGACTTGAGTTGATGTTGTTTTGCTAGATAAAGAAGAGGTTTAGACAAGAGGGTCTCATTGGAGGTTAAGTATAGTAAAACAATACCAATCAGGTTAAGTGTGCGATTATTGAAGAGGGGCAAGGCTTGTTGATTGTGTTGAAACGAAGTTATTGGAAAAGACTTAAAAAAAAAAAAAAAAGTTTAATGCCAACAGCATCTGGTGTTCCCAGGCGGTCACCCATCCAAGTACTAACCAGACCCAACGTTGCTTAACTTCGCTCATCGGACGAGAAGCGGTGTTTTCAACGTGGTGTGGACGTTGGCATTAAATTTTGGTTCTGAAATGGTTTATAAATTTACTTAATTAGGAAATGAAATGGTTCTTCTGTAGTGCACTGGACTTTCTTATCTTATGTATGAAAGGTGTTTTAGAGGAAGAATGTAAGCGAGACGTGAGTGTGTTGTGTAAGGGAGAGTTTGAAAGCAGTGGTGAGTGTGAGAAAATTGGAGAGTGTCTTGTGTTTACGTATGTAGGTGTCACATAACACCCTCCTCATCTTAGATCTTCATACATATCATTGTTCACCTTAATTATATACAGTAGGTGTGTGTTTATTTTGCTAAGATGTGTATATTTTATAGCTATTTACTTTAAAAGTTTTCATATAAGATATGCTTATGCATTAGTGAAGCAAAACTTGTTACCCTAGCATGTTCCTCTATCAAACCTTTTATAAAAAAATAAATAAAATCAATATAAGAGAATGTTTAAACAAAGGAAAACACATATAATAAAAATCTACTACAACTACTACTAGTACTACAAAAACAACTTATAATAATAATAATAATAATAATAATAATAATAGTTGTAAAAATAACCGATAACGTTTGGTTCAATAATACAAAAAGATATAACAAAATTAGTAATATGAAAACAAAAAACGGCTAAACAACAGAACGGATACTAATCTGCAACCAAATACATGAGCATTGCTTGGAAATGTAAAATATTATAAAATTAGATACTTAATACCTCCCAAATAATTATCTAGTTAACAACCTCACTTGTAAACAGGTAACACTCTCCCTTAGAAAATGCCTAGCTCACTTGTAAGTAATTAACACTATACCTTACCAAATGTGTACTTGAAGGATTGGCTACAGGATCCTGAATTCTGTGTGATCTTATTATTTAGATAAGAGTGGTTGTCTTATACATCTTACTAACATAGATGATTGTGTAGCGGAATAATTTTTCTCCCTTAAATTTTAAATGTGTTGTGTGAGTTATATATAGACATAATATGAGGTGGGAAGGAAGCAAGTAGCAAGACTTGAGTTGATGTTGTTTTGCTAGATAAAGAAGAGGTTTAGACAAGAGGGTCTCATTGGAGGTTAAGTATAGTAAAACAATACCAATCAGGTTAAGTGTGCGATTATTGAAGAGGGGCAAGGCTTGTTGATTGTGTTGAAACGAAGTTATTGGAAAAGACTAAAAAAAAAAAAAAAAAAGTTTAATGCCAACAGCATCTGGTGTTCCCAGGCGGTCACCCATCCAAGTACTAACCAGACCCAACGTTGCTTAACTTCGCTGATCGGACGAGAAGCGGTGTTTTCAACGTGGTGTAGACGTTGGCATTAAATATTGGTTCTGAAATGGTTTATAAATTTACTTAATTAGGAAATGAAATGGTTCTTCTGTAGTGCACTGGACTTTCTTATCTTATGTATGAAAGGTGTTTTAGAGGAAGAATGTAAGCGAGACGTGAGTGTGTTGCGTAAGGGAGAGTTTGAAAGCAGTGGTGGGTGTGAGAAAATTGGAGAGTGTCTTGTGTTTACGTATGTAGGTGTCACATAACACCCTTCTCATCTTAGATCTTCATACATATCATTGTCCACCTTAATTGTATACAGTAGGTGTGTGTTTATTTTGCTAAGATGTGTATATTTTATAGCTATTCACTTTAAAAGTTTTCATATAAGATATGCTTATGCATTAGTGAAGCAAAACTTGTTACCCTAGCATGTTCCTCTATCAAACCTTTTATAAAAAAAATAGATAAAATCAATATAAGAGAATGTTTAAACAAAGGAAAATACATATAATAAAAATCTACTACAACTACTACTAGTACTACAAAAACAACTTATAATAATAATAATAATAATAATAATAATAATAGTTGTAAAAATAACCGATAACGTTTGGTTCAATAATACAAAATTAGTAATATGAAAACAAAAAACGGCTAAACAACAGAACGGATACTAATCTGCAACCAAATACATGAGCATTGCTTGGAAATGTAACATATTATAAAATTAGATACTTAATACTTCCCAAATAATTATCTAGTTAACAACCTCACTTGTAAACATGTAACACTCTCCCTTAGAAAATGCCTAGCTCACTTGTAAGTAATTAACACTATACCTTACCAAATGCGTACTTGAAGGATTGGCTACAGGATCCTAAATTCTGTGTGATCTTATTATTTAGATAAGAGTGGTTGTCTTATACATCTTACTAACATAGATGATTGTGTAGCGGAATAATTTTTCTCCCTTAAATTTTAAATGTGTTGTGTGAGTTATATATAGACATAATATGAGGTGGGAAGGAAGCAAGTAGCAAGACTTGAGTTGATGTTGTTTTGCTAGATAATGAAGAGGTTTAGACAAGAGGGTCTCATTGGAGGTTAAGTATAGTAAAACAATACCAATCAGGTTAAGTGTGCGATTATTGAAGAGGGGCAAGACTTGTTGATTGTGTTGAAACGAAGTTATTGGAAAAGACTAAAAAAAAAAAAAAAAAAAGTTTAATGCCAACAGCATCTGGTGTTCCCAGGCGGTCACCCATCCAAGTACTAACCAGACCCAACAGTGCTTAACTTCGCTGATCGGACGAGAAGCGGTGTTTTCAACGTGGTGTGGACGTTGGCATTAAATATTGGTTCTGAAATGGTTTATAAATTTACTTAATTAGGAAATGAAATGGTTCTTCTGTAGTGCACTGGACTTTCTTATCTTATGTATGAAAGGTGTTTTAGAGGAAGAATGTAAGCGAGACGTGAGTGTGTTGTGTAAGGGAGAGTTTGAAAGCAGTGGTGAGTGTGAGAAAATTGGAGTGTCTTGTGTTTACGTATGTAGGTGTCACATAACACCTTCCTCATCTTAGATCTTCATACATATCATTGTCCACCTTAATTGTATACAGTAGGTGTGTGTTTATTTTGCTAAGATGTGTATATTTTATAGCTATTCACTTTAAAAGTTTTTATATAAGATATGCTTATGCATTAGTGAAGCAAAACTTGTTACCCTAGCATGTTCCTCTATCAAACCTTTTATAAAAAAAATAGATAAAATCAATATAAGAGAATGTTTAAACAAAGGAAAATACATATAATAAAAATCTACTACAACTACTACTAGTACTACAAAAACAACTTATAATAATAATAATAATAATAATAATAACAGTTGTAAAAATAACCGATAACGTTTGGTTCAATAATACAAAATTAGTAATATGAAAACAAAAAACGGCTAAACAACAGAACGGATACTAATCTGCAACCAAATACATGAGCATTGCTTGGAAATGTAAAATATTATAAAATTAGATACTTAATACCTCCCAAATAATTATCTAGTTAACAACCTCACTTGTAAACAGGTAACACTCTCCCTTAGAAAATGCCTAGCTCACTTGTAAGTAATTGACACTATACCTTACCAAATGCGTACTTGAAGGATTGGCTACAGGATCCTGAATTCTGTGTGATCTTATTATTTAGATAAGAGTGGTTGTCTTATACATCTTACTAACATAGATGATTGTGTAGCGGAATAATTTTTCTCCCTTAAATTTTAAATGTGTTGTGTGAGTTATATATAGACATAATATGAGGTGGGAAGGAAGCAAGTAGCAAGACTTGAGTTGATGTTGTTTTGCTAGATAAAGAAGAGGTTTAGACAAGAGGGTCTCATTGGAGGTTAAGTATAGTAAAACAATACCAATCAGGTTAAGTGTGCGATTATTGAAGAGGGGCAAGGCTTGTTGATTGTGTTGAAACGAAGTTATTGGAAAAGACTAAAAAAAAAAAAAAAAAAGTTTGATGCCAACAGCATCTGGTGTTCCCAGGCGGTCACCCATCCAAGTACTAACCAGACCCAACGTTGCTTAACTTCGCTCATCGGACGAGAAGCGGTGTTTTCAACGTGGTGTGGACGTTGGCATTAAATATTGGTTCTGAAATGGTTTATAAATTTACTTAATTAGGAAATGAAATGGTTCTTCTGTAGTGCACTGGACTTTCTTATCTTATGTATGAAAGGTGTTTTAGAGGAAGAATGTAAGCGAGACGTGAGTGTGTTGTGTAAGGGAGAATTTGAAAGAAGTGGTGAGTGTGAGAAACTTGGAGAGTGTCTTGTGTTTACGTATGTAGGTGTCACATAACACCCTCCTCATCTTAGATCTTCATACATATCATTGTCCACCTTAATTGTATACAGTAGGTGTGTGTTTATTTTGCTAAGATGTGTATATTTTATAGCTATTCACTTTAAAAGTTTTCATATAAGATATGCTTATGCATTAGTGAAGCAAAACTTGTTACCCTAGCATGTTCCTCTATCAAACCTTTTATAAAAAAAATAGATAAAATCAATATAAGAGAATGTTTAAACAAAGGAAAATACATATACTAAAAATCTACTACAACTACTACTAGTACTACAAAAACAACTTATAATAATAATAATAATAATAATAATAATAATAGTTGTAAAAATAACCGATAACGTTTGGTTCAATAATACAAAAAGATATAACAAAATTAGTAATATGAAAACAAAAAACGGCTAAACAACAGAACGGATACTAATCTGCAACCAAATACATGAGCATTGCTTGGAAATGTAACATATTATAAAATTAGATACTTAATACCTCCCAAATAATTATCTAGTTAACAACCTCACTTGTAAACAGGTAACACTCTCCCTTAGAAAATGCCTAGCTCACTTGTAAGTAATTAACACTATACCTTACCAAATGCGTACTTGAAGGATTGGCTACAGGATCCTGAATTCTGTGTGATCTTATTATTTAGATAAGAGTGGTTGTCTTATACATCTTACTAACATAGATGATTGTGTAGCGGAATAATTTTTCTCCCTTAAATTTTAAATGTGTTGTGTGAGTTATATATAGACATAATATGAGGTGGGAAGGAAGCAAGTAGCAAGACTTGAGTTGATGTTGTTTTGCTAGATAAAGAAGAGGTTTAGACAAGAGGGTCTCATTGGAGGTTAAGTATAGTAAAACAATACCAATCAGGTTAAGTGTGCGATTATTGAAGAGGGGCAAGGCTTGTTGATTGTGTTGAAACGAAGTTATTGGAAAAGACTAAAAAAAAAAAAAAAAAAGTTTAATGCCAACAGCATCTGGTGTTCCCAGGCGGTCACCTATCCAAGTACTAACCAGACCCAACGTTGCTTAACTTCGCTGATCGGACGAGAAGCGGTGTTTTCAACGTGGTGTGGACGTTGGCATTAAATATCGGTTCTGAAATGGTTTATAAATTTACTTAATTAGGAAATGAAATGGTTCTTCTGTAGTGCACTGGACTTTCTTATCTTATGTATGAAAGGTGTTTTAGAGGAAGAATGTAAGCGAGACGTGAGTGTGTTGTGTAAGGGAGAGTTTGAAAGAAGTGGTGAGTATGAGAAAATTGGAGAGTGTCTTGTGTTTACGTATGTAGGTGTCACATAACACCCTCCTCATCTTAGATCTTCATACATATCATTGTCCACCTTAATTGTATACAGTAGGTGTATGTTTATCTTGCTAAGATGTGTATATTTTATAGCTATTCACTTCAAAAGTTTTCATATAAGATATGCTTATGCATTAGTGAAGCAAAACTTGTTACCCTAGCATGTTCCTCTATCAAACCTTTTATAAAAAAATAGATAAAATCAATATAAGAGAATGATTAAACAAAGGAAAATACATATAATAAAAATCTACTACAACTACTACTAGTACTACAAAAACAACTTATAATAATAATAATAATAATAATAATAGTTGTATAAATAAACGATAACCTTTGGTTCAATAATACAACAAGATATAACAAAATTAGTAATATGAAAATAAAAACGGCTAAACAACAGAACGGATACTAATCTGCAACCAAATACATGAGCATTGCTTGGAAATGTAACATATTATAAAATTAGATACTTAATACCTCCCAAATAATTATCTATTTAAAAACCTCACTTGTAAACAGGTAACACTCTCCCTTAGAAAATGCCTAGTTCACTTGTAAGTAATTAACACTATACCTTACCAAATGCGTACTTGAAGGATTGGCTACAGGATCCTGAATTATGTGTGATCTTATTATTTAGATAAGAGTGGTTGTCTTATACATCTTACTAACATAGATGATTATGTAGCGGAATAATTTTTCTCCCTTCAATTTTAAATGTGTTGTGTGAGTTATATATAGACATAATATGAGGTGGGAAGGAAGCAAGTAGCAAGACTTGAGTTGATGTTGATTTGCTAGATAAAGAAGAGGTTTAGACAAGAGGGTCTCATTGGAGGTTAAGTATAGTAAAACAATACCAATCAGGTTAACTGTGCGATTATTGAAGAGGGGCAAGGCTTGTTGATTGTGTTGAAACGAAGTTATTGGAAAAAACTAAAAAAAAAAAAAAAAAAGTTTAATGCCAACAGCATCTGGTGTTCCCAGGCGGTCACCCATCCAAGTA
The DNA here is from genome assembly GCA_033782935.1 of Petrolisthes cinctipes. NCBI lineage: Eukaryota > Metazoa > Arthropoda > Malacostraca > Decapoda > Porcellanidae > Petrolisthes > Petrolisthes cinctipes. The sequence goes on from JAWQEG010000107.1 coordinate 111,115, forward strand.
CTAACCAGACCCAACGTTGCTTAACTTCGCTGATCGGACGAGAAGAGGTGTTTTCAACGTGGTGTGGACGTCGGCATTAACTATCGATTCTGAAATGGTTTATAAATTTACTTAATTAGGAAATGAAATGGTTCTTCTGTAATGCACTGGACTTTCTTATCTTATGTATGAAAGGTGTTTTTGAGGAAGAATGTTAGCGAGACATGAGTGTGTTGTGTAAGGGACAGTTTGAAAGAAGTGGTGAGTGTGAGAAGATTGGAGAGTGTATTGTGTTTACGTATGTAGGTGTCATATAACACCTTCCTCGTCTTAGATCTTTATACATATCATTGTCCACCTTAATTGTATACAGTAGGTATGTGTTTAGTTTGCTAAGATGTGTATATTTTATAGCTATTTACTTCAAAAGTTTTCATATAAGATATGCTAATGCTTTAGTGAAGCAAAACTTGTTACCCTAGCATGTTCCTCTATCAAGCCTTTTATAAAAAAAAAATAGATAAAATCAATATAAGAGAATGTTTAAACAAAGGAAAATACATACAATAAAAATCTACTACAACTACTACTAGTACTACAAAAACAACTTATAATAATAATAATAATAATAATAATAATAATAGTTGTAAAAATAAACAATAACGTTTGGTTCAATAATACAAAAAGATATAACAAAATTAGTAATATGAAAACAAAAAACGGCTAAACAACAGAACGGATACTAATCTGCAACCAAATACATGAGCATTGCTTGGAAATGTAACATATTATAAAATTAGATACTTAATACCTCCCAAATAATTATCTAGTTAACAACCTCACTTGTAAACAGGTAACACTCTACCTTAGTAAATGCCTACCTCACTTGTAAGTAATTAACACTATACCTTACCAAATGCGTACTTGAAGGATTGCCTACAGGATCCTGAATTCTGTGTGATCTTATTATTTAGATAAGAGTGGTGGTCTTATACATCTTACTAACATAGATGATTGTGTAGCGGAATAATTTTTCTCCCTTAAATTTGAAATGTGTTGTGTGAGTTATATATAGACATAATATGAGGTGGGAAGGAAGCAAGTAGCAAGACTTGAGTTGATGTTGTTTTGCTAGATAAAGAAGAGGTTTAGACAAGAGGGTCTCATTGGAGGTTAAGTATAGTAAAACAATACCAATCAGGTTAAGTGTGCGATTATTGAAGAGGGGCAAGGCTTGTTGATTGTGTTGAAATGAAGTTATTGGAAAAGACTAAAAAAAAAAAGTTTAATGCCAACAGCATCTGGTGTTCCCAGGCGGTCACCCATCCAAGTACTAACCAGACTCAACGTTGCTTAACTTCGCTGATCGGACGAGAAGCGGTGTTTTCAATGTGGTGTGGACGTTGGCATTAACTATCGATTCTGAAATGGTTTATAAATTTACTTAATTAGGAAATGAAATGGTTCTTCTGTAATGCACTGGACTTTCTTATCTTATGTATGAAAGGTGTTTTAGAGGAAGAATGTGAGTGAGACATGAGTGTGTTGTGTAAGGGACAGTTTGAAAGAAGTGGTGAGTGTGAGAAGATTGGAGAGTGTATTGTGTTTACGTATGTAGGTGTCACATAACACCTTCCTCATCTTAGATCTTCATACATATCATTGTCCACCTTAATTGTATACAGTAGGTGTGTGTTTATTTTGCTAAGATGTGTATATTTTATAGCTATTCACTTCAAAAGTTTTTATATAAGATATGCTTATGCATTAGTGAAGCAAAACATGTTACCCTAGCATGTTCCTCTATCAAACCTTTTATAAAAAAATAGATAAAATCAATATAAGAGAATGTTTAAACAAAGGAAAATACATATAATAAAAATCTACTACAACTACTACTAGTACTACAAAAACAACTTATAATAATAATAATAATAATAATATTAATAATAATAATAGTTGTATAAATAAACGATAACCTTTGGTTCAATAATACAACAAGATATAACAAAATTAGTAATATGAAAATAAAAACGGCTAAACAACAGAACGGATACTAATCTGCAACCAAATACATGAGCATTGCTTGGAAATGTAACAGATTATAAAATTAGATACTTAATACCTCCCAAATAATTATCTAGTTAACAACCTCACTTGTAAACAGGTAACACTCTACCTTAGAAAATGCATACCTCACTTGTAAGTAATTAACACTATACCTTACCAAATGCGTACTTGAAGGATTGCCTACAGGATCCTGAATTCTGTGTGATCTTATTATTTAGATAAGAGTGGTGGTCTTATACATCTTACTAACACAGATGATTGTGTAGCGGAATAATTTTTCTCCCTTAAATTTGAAATGTGTTGTGTGAGTTATATATAGACATAATATGAAGTGGGAAGGAAGCAAGTAGCAAGACTTGAGTTGATGTTGTTTTGCTAGATAAAGAAGAGGTTTAGACAAGAGGGTCTCATTGGAGGTTAAGTATAGTAAAACAATACCAATCAGGTTAAGTGTGCGATTATTGAAGAGGGGCAAGGCTTGTTGATTGTGTTGAAATAAAGTTATTGGAAAAGACTAAAAAAAAAAAAAAAAAAGTTTAATGCCAACAGCATCTGGTGTTCCCAGGCGGTCACCCATCCAAGTACTAACCAGACCGAACGTTGCTTAACTTCGCTGATCGGACGAGAAGCGGTGTTTTCAACGTGGTGTGGACGTTGGCATTAACTATCGATTCTGAAATGGTTTATAAATTTATTTAATTAGGAAATGAAATGGTTCTTCTGTAATGCACTGGACTTTCTTATCTTATGTATGAAAGGTGTTTTAGAGGAAGAATATGAGCGAGATATGAGTGTGTTGTGTAAGGGAGAGTTTGAGAGAAGTGGTGAGTGTGAGATGATTGGAGAGTGTATTGTGTTTAGGTATGTATGTGTCATATAACACCCTCCTCATCTCAGATCTTCATACATATCATTGTCCACCTTAATTGTATACAGTAGGTGTGTGTTTATTTTCCTAAGATGTGTATATTTTATAGCTATTCACTTCAAAAGTTTTCATATAAGATATGCTTATGCATTAGTGAAGCAAAACTTGTTACCCTAGCATGTTCCTCTTTCAAACCTTTTATAAAAAAAAAATAGATAAAATCAATATAAGAGAATGTTTAAACAAAGGAAAATACATACAATAAAAATCTACTACAACTACTACTAGTACTACAAAAACAACTTATAATAATAATAATAATAATAGTTGTATAAATAAACGATAACGTTTGGTTCAATAATACAAAAAGATATAACAAAATTAGTAATATGAAAACAAAAAACGGCTAAACAACAGAACGGATACTAATCTGCAACCAAATACATGAGCATTGCTTTGAAATGTAACATATTATAAAATTAGATACTTAATACCTCCCAAATAATTATTTAGTTAACAACCTCACTTGTAAACAGGTAACACTCTACCTTAGAAAATGCCTACCTCACTTGTAAGTAATTAACATTATACCTTACCAAATGCGTACTTGAAGGATTGGCTACAGGATCCTGAATTCTGTGTGATCTTATTATTTAGATAAGAGTGGTGGTCTTATACATCTTACTAACATAGATGATTGTGTAGCGGCATAATTTTTCTCCCTTAAATTTTAAATGTGTTGTGTGAGTTATATATAGACATAATATGAGGTGGGAAGGATGCAAGTAGCAAGACTTGAGTTGATGTTGGTTTGCTAGATAAAGAAGAGGTTTAGACAAGAGGGTCTCATTGGAGGTTAAGTATAGTAAAACAATACCAATCAGGTTAAGTGTGCGATTATTGAAGAGGGGCAAGGCTTGTTGATTGCGTTGAGTGATCCAGCATGTACTGGAATTCATCCTTGACGATCTTCAGTCTAGCAAAGTCGAGTCGTCGTGGACGGCAGAAGACAGGACTTCCACTGGTAGTGATGCGATAAGTTACGTTGTGAAAAACTTCCTGCTTAATAAAAGGTGAACCAGTTATACTTGGATATTTATCAATAAAGGTCTTATATGATGCTCCACAGTCTGAAATGCACACCGATATAAACATTGATGCACACAACTCACCTCCTTGCATAGTAAGATTTGTAGAGTTATCCACAATTTGACGGCAACGAGGACGAACTGACAAGTCAAAGTGGGAAAGAAAATCACAACCAATTATTGAATTTTCCACGTCGGCCAGGATAAATGACCAGTTGAACTTCCTTCTAAGTCCAAGAGAAACGGAAAGTCTAGTAGATCCATAGGTCTTTATAGTGGTAGCATTGGCGGCTTTCAAAGTGAGAGCAGACACATGCTTCCTATCTATTGAGTTTGCTGGTAAAATACTAAACTGAGCTCCAGTATCAATTAAAAATGACATCCTTGAAAGTGGATCTTTGATGACAAATGACACTGGTACAGATATTGGCGTTGCGTCAAGAGACGAAGTGCAAGAGTTTGACGCTCTCTCAGGCACCTCCATTAGTTTAATGATCCATTATACTCACATGGAAGCACACACTTGTTGGCTTTACTTCCAAACTTGTTGTGGTACCAACAAAGTTTGTTGCTTCGGTCACGAGAAACAGAGTGTCGTCGAAAATTTCTACGGTGTTTCGAGGTGCTGCGACTTCTTGAATCACTAGATATCCTCTTCAACTGATGACAAATTTCGTCGAGAGTCTGGGAGATTTTGTCTAACCTCGCAGAGTTTGCCCGTGCTAAAGGATAATCTTGGTTAGAGAGGAATTCCGTACTGCTCACAGCATCAACAGCTGCAGAAGCTTGATTGAGAGAAGAAACGACTCTATCCGCAGTCCCAGCTAATGTGTCCAACGGAGTTTCTGGAGGCAGGAATTGTAGGAAAGGCAAAGATTTATCAGGCATAGCTTGCAAAAATATTTGCCTCACCAATGGTGAATCTTTGTCTGTGATGTGTGGCTTCGTGAGCTCCAGCAAGTGACGTAGAAATTGAGATGGTTTTCGGTCACCCAACTGCTGAACAGCAAGAATGGAGCGAAGATTCTCTTCTGTAGATTTCCCCAACCGACTCCTCAAAGCTCCCCACAACTCGTCGTAAGCCTGAACTGAAGGATCACGAATCATGTCAATAAATTCCATGACATGATGTGCAGGAAGTAAAGAAGCGGCTGTCTGAACTTTACTTCTTGATGTACAATTTGGGCTCTCGCAAAGTAGAGGTCCAGCTGTATTATCCAGATGTCTGGAGAGTCCTCCACAAAGGGTGGTGGGGGTCCATAAACAGCAGGTGAAGTAGTTTGGTTTTCCACAGCAGGTGAAGTAGTTTGGTTTTCCACAGCAGGTGAAGTAGTTTGGTTTTCCACAGTAGGTGAATAGTTTGGTTTTCCACAGCAGGTGAAGTAGTTTGGTTTTCCACAGCAGGTGAAGTAGTTTGGTTTTCCATTGTGCCACTTGGAAAGGTACTAGCATACACAAGAGAGAGTCAGAAAAAGGTTACAATAACGACAGAGCAGGCAGAAGGCAAAAAAAAAATGAATATTGTAGACCATAAGGGTCACTCCGGGGTCACCGTATGTAGGTTTAACCTACTATATTGTTGATGGTCAATAAGTAAAGTAAAGTCTGTATTTTGGGTATTATATTAAATAACAAGAATGATCATTCACATACTACAAAATAAGTGAAGGGTTTATACATATAATACAATTAGGAATAAAGTTAGCAACACAGTTGACTGACATTAAGTTACAGTGAATAACAATGCTCTGCTCGTCTAGTACAAGGTAAACAACACAGGTACAGAGGAGTAGCCTCTGCCACCGTGTGAAGTGGAAATGGAAGTGGAAGTAGTCAGCCCAGAGATAAGAACACTGGAAGACTGACGCCTTGGTGCTTGCTTGTTGGATTCCTTGGCTATCAACCAGAGGCATATAGCCAAAGGTCATTAAGCCAATGGATCCATTTTATGATATCAATCTATATAAGGTCATAAAGTTTTGTGTCTCTCAGAAAACTCATTAGTTTGTTTATAATATTCTTGTCATCTGATAGAAAATTTTCGATGTTGAAAGCCATATTTTTAATTCTGAAATATTGTTTAATTTTAAGTCTTTGATTTTCATATGTTGTACATAAAATTAATAGATGACTAATGGACATTACTGATGTGCATGATGGGCACATGGGTGGAAAATTTCTGTTTGCATAGGCCTCTAGGTGAGTTACCCATGTGGCGTTGACCCGAAGACAGGCCAACACTAATTCGTCCCTGCGACTACGCCATGATGACGTAGCCCAGGGTTCAATAACTTTTTTTACTTTGTTTCTGATGTCTAATCTGGTCCACTGCCTTTGCCACAGGAGATGAATTCGAGACTTAATGAGAGAAACAAAACACCTGAGATCCGTACGGTCTATGCTAAGGTCCAGATCAACAGTTGACCCGGCTAGTATATCAGCCTGTTCATTGCCATAGACACCATAATGTGAAGGTACCCATATAAGCTTGATTGATTTATTGGCACAAAACAGCTTACTAATGATATTACCCTGTATTTCGTTGTTAGTTGTATTTAAGGATTTAATAGCTTTAAGTGAACTTAATGAATCTGTAAAAATAACTATCCTATCGTGGGTCGTCGATAGGGCAAAATCCAAAGCTTTATTAATAGCAAAAAGTTCTGCAATAAAAATCGATGTATGAATCGGCAGTCTGAATCTTAATTGGCATTCAGTCGACCATACACCTGCACCCACACATTCATCCGTCTACGAACCGTCGGTATACAGATGGAAATATGAAAGATGTTGAACAATTATCTCACGAAACCTCTGGTTTACCTCCACCTCCGGCACCCGGGATTTAACCTTTGGCAGCCAGGAATCCACAATAGTGAAGGGGGGTGTTACCCAGGGTGCAATGTTTACTAAAACCAGGGAATCGATTGTTGATATTTCTATACTGACACATTCTACGAGGTAGTGGAGTCTTGCTCTGAGGGACCTCACGCCAGTGCCCTCCGGGGCCATGCGACGCCCAGGTGGATAACTCGGCCCTTCCAGGGGCCTATCGCCATGGCCCCCTGGCTGCAAATGCCTCACCAAGGCATTACCGGAAGGATGACTCGGCTCCCCGGGTACTTGAACTTGGGGCCTGGTCCCCATTGGCCTCACGCCAGTGCCCCCTGGGGCGCAGGGGTTCCCGGACGGACGACTTGGTCCCTCTGCCAAAGGCCTAGCGCCATGGCCCCCCGGGTGCTGTTGCTGTAGCAAGGCATTCCCGCGAAGATGACTCGGCACCCTGGATTTTTTAGCACAATATACTAGAAGTTGTTGATCTCGTCTCAATCAGAGGGGAGGCACTTGTGACTCCACCTCTAGACGCTCGATTCGAGTGCAACGTAGGGCTCCAAGACACACACGCAAACACGCATTCTGCACAACATCCAAACCTTTCAACACAGACTCAGATGCCGAACCATACACTATTGACCCATAATCTACTCTAGATCTAATCAGGGATTTATATAGCATTAGCAATTACTTCCTATCTGCTCCCCATTTTGTACTAGAAATGCACTTCAGCAAATTGAGTGCTTTTAAACATTTAATTTTTAACTGACTAACGTGGACTCGCCATGTCAGTCGACTGTCAAAATGCAGTCCAAGAAATTTAGTTAAATTTGGAATAGGTAGGGGGTTGACACCCATAGTCAGCTGGACGTCTGGCTTCTTCTCATGAGTGAAAATAACCCCTACACTCTTTCTTACTGAAAACATAAAACCCCACTGGAGGCCCCAATTGTGAATCAAATCCAGTGCCAATTGGATCCGAGTTGCCGAAAACTCTGCATTACAGCTGGAGTGCCATATCGCACAGTCGTCGGTGTACAGTGAGTATTTAAGATTTCGGGGAGGAGCTGGTAGAATGTCATTGATCATACATAGAAATAAGGTCGGAGACAGAACACTCCCCTGGGGCACCCCATTTGCCTGGACAAATATGTCCGAGAAAGTAACTGTGTCCGAAAAAAAGCTTGACAGAGAAAGTTCTGTCAGAAAGAAATTCTTAACAAAAAAGGGCAGGTTACCCCGTAATCCCATCGCATATAGTTTCCTGAGGAGGCCATGTCGCCAAGTCATGTCGTAGGCTTTTTCAATGTATAAAAATACTGCAGTCAAAAATTGTGTTTTGGCAAATGCCTCTTGAATTTGAACTTCCAGGTTTACTAGCTGATCGAGTGTCTGGCGACCTTTACGGAAGCCACACTGCTCGTCAACCAGCAAATTCTTGGAATTTAAAAAATGCAATAGCCTACGATTAACAATTCGTTCCATGACCTTGCATAAGCAACTTGTGAGCGCAATAGGGCGATACGATGAAGTCGATCCTTTCGGTATGGGAATGACATGTGCAAAGTGCCACGAGTTTGGAAAGGTGTGACCCCTCCAAATCTCGTTAAACACTTGCAACATCTTGATCATGGAATCATGATCAAGATGCTTTATCATCTCATACCGAATCTCATCGGGTCCTGGGGATGTCCCACTACAGGCTCCTAGGGCTTGGACAAGCTCTTGCATTGTTAGATCACTGTTGTAATCTAATTCATATCCTGTGGCAAAGTCAATATGCTGCAGCTCTGATGCTTCCTTGATGGGCAGGAAAGCTGGATGGTAATTTTCAGAGCTGCTAGCAAAAGAGAACTGCCTGGCGAGGGCGTTAGCAATGTCTCTAGGTTCGTCATAATTGATGTTATTAAAAGTAATGTTGGTAATTTTACTTGATATTTTGTTCTTATTTAATTTTCTTACAGTGGACCAGACTTGGGAAATAGATGTTTCACTGTTAATACTAGAGACAAAGCATCGCCAGGAGTCTCGTTTGGCTTGTCTGATGGTTCGACGAGCCGTAGCTCTCGCAAGTTTATACTTGCGAAAGTTCTCATCACTAATGTGATTTTTGAAAAGCCTGTAGGCTCTATTCCTCTCACACAGTACCCTGTGGCAATTTGTTGTCTACCATGGAACTCTATGCTGTGCGCTATCTACCGAAGTCTTAGGAATTGTTGCCATTGCGGCTTTGAGGATATTATCTTGAATATTATTTACTTTATCATCAATGGTTTCTCCAACAATTTCAATATTGACACCCTTTGTGAAGGACACCCAGTCTGCTTTTTTTACGTTAAATTTAGGTGCTGAAGGCTCTTTGATAGTGTCGCTATTAAATTTAATCACAATAGGAAAATGGTCGCTTCCCAATGAGTCATCAATGGGTAGCCACTGGCAAGAGGCTGCAATTGATGGGGAGACCAGAGATAGGTCAAGGACGCTAAAATTACCAGTATTATCATCAACTCTCGTCGGACTACCGTCGTTCAGAAGAACCAAATTGGAATCACTGATTAGCCTAGCCATCTGTTCCCCCTTTCTGTCATCCTGCAGGGAAGCCCATAACGTATGATGAGCATTAAAATCTCCTAAAATTAATTTTCTACAGGGCATACTGAAGGCTACTCCCTCTTCACTTCTCCTTCCACGTCCACTTGTTAAACAAAGTAGTGCCTCGTATTTCATGTCCTAGCATTTTCATCAGTTCACCCGTAAGTATTCTAAATAACATTATATATAAAAACAGGGGTGTTACAAAGATAAGGGTAAATTACCAGTATTATAAAATACATCACTTAACTACATTCTTAATTTCCCGTCACACTACCACAGTCAGGAAACTGAGAGAGTTCCTGGGGGTGGCTAACTACTATCACAGCTTTGTCCCCCATGCTGCCACAGCCCTAGCACCGCTCCACGACCTGCTCAAGGGCCTCAAGAAAACCTCCCAGAAGAAACTGACCTGGACATTTACACAGACGCCTCATCAGACACTATTGGAGCAGTACTACAACAGGAGGTAGGTGGGATCTTGTGACCAATTGTTTTTTTCAGCAAATACTTGGAGCCCCCCTAGCCTAAGTACATTGCCTTTGACAGGGAATTGGTCGCCATCTATGAGGCCGTCCACCACTTCCACCACTTCCTCAAAGGCAGGCCCTTCCACATACGCACGGACCACAAGCCTCTGACAACAGCCATGCAACAGCAAGGTAGCAACTTGTCCTGGTCCAGAGTATCACACCACCTGGCCTTCATTTCCAAGCTTACCACGGACATCCGCCACATCAGGGGTGAGGACAACGCTGTCGCGGACGCCCTATCAAGAGCCCGCCACCACAACCTCACATCTCGATGCTGCACCAGTCACCAGTACACAACTACACTGCCATCGCAGCCGCTCAAGCTACCGACGCCCATCTACAGGAACTAATCACAGGTGAGACAGGCCTCAAACTCAAGCACATCAAGGTTCCCGAAGCTACAACTAACCTATGACGTGTCGCACCAAGACCTTATATCCCCCAAGTCTTCAGACGGCAGGTGTTTGACCACTACTACCACCCACAAAGCAACGGGATGGTGGAGCGCCTTCACAGACGGCTTAAGGACGCCTTCAGGGCCCTGCAACCTGACCAATGGCCCAATGCACTGCCACTGATCCCCCTCACCATCAGGACTACGGTTAAGGAGGACTTACAGCACTCCCCGGCCTAACTGGTGTAAGGCGAAGACCTCCTCCTCCCGGGCCAGGTCACGTCCCCTGGACTCTACACCACCAACCTGATCTTCATACCAGCATCGAAAGCAGCAGTGGCCAATATCACGCCAACAACGACACGCCGCCAGCCTACACGCCTAACCTACATGCCACCAGACCTACTCACCGCCACATCACTATTCCTATGGACAGACGCACACCAGACACCCTAGTCAGGACCCCATCCCGTAATATCAAGGACGGGCACGACAGTGACCATCAAAGTTGCCGGCCTTCCCTACGTCACATAATGGGAGAGGGTCAAGCCCGCTAACACCACACCACACACGGCCACCCGACCACCACTATTACCTACACCCGACACACACCACTACACACCACCACCACTACTACCTACATACCTCACGAACCAACACCCCTTCTCCTCCTTACTCCCCATCACCCAAACTTTCCACATCCTTCTCCCAAGACCCATCCTTCGACTCCCCGGCTCCATCCCTACAACCTTCTCCCCAACCTCCCCCCTCGACACACCACACCCCACCCCCTGACCCACCACCCCCATTAACGACATCCGTACTCTCTTTAGTCTCCCCACAGTCAGATCCCACAGACAATGCACAACACCACATGCCGCCACCCACGGAGCCTGACATCCGACCACTGCCACGCCACCCACGCAACCTGGGGACCGCACACCAACACCCGACCCGGACAAACCAGCACCTGGGCCAGATGGGTTCGTCACCAGGTCCGGCAAAACTGTCAACCGCCCAACTAAAT
>JAWQEG010000107.1:127500-135000 GCA_033782935.1 Petrolisthes cinctipes
CTCCCCACCACCACCACTACACACACCTTCCCTTATACAAAAATTGCTGCCGTCTTCAATCACGTTAACTACTGGGCCACTGCTAAACCTGGACACCCTATTTCTGCTGATATGGTGAGTGTTGTTATTATTTTATAATAAGTTTATATTTATTATAATTCCTGATTCAGCAAGAAAGTGTTAATAGAGAAAAGAAGCCCCTTTACAAATATAGTTATTCATGTTGGACTACTGTGTAATGATGTCAAAACTAAGAATTTATTTTATCCGTATACTATAGGGGACCTGGTATTAGTTTATTACAGTTGTAGTGTAGTGGCATCAGTATAGTGTTAGGCACTGCCATGATAGGTTTCTTGTTTTTTCTAAAATGTAGAAATACTATGTTTTGTTTTTGTAATTGAGTTATAAAATTATTTTTATGATACTAAGGAGAAACGGTGGGCAGGCACGGACTGACCAGACCAGAGTTGCTTGAATCACATTTGTTGTCGACTTCGTTCGGCTGCATAAATCTTTCGAATCTCTAGGGTTGAAGCCTAAGGATTCATATTCATTGTAATATTGTTCTCTGTCGATGACTCCCGTCAATACCTAGGGTGATAAGCAAAAATGTTCAGGACAGAATGCAAGGGAACTACACATTTGTAGGATCATAAACCCGATAAAATGACGTTACTATATTACAATATGACAGCCAAATTGGCGGAGCTTACCATATATTAAAACGATCCAGATGTATTAAAACCTCTTTTCCGAGAATGAATGATTCTGTGCTTATTCATATTAAAATATTTTCTCTTATTTCATATAAGTTCAGTGAAACCAGAGCATACCAATGTCTAAAATGTGAACAGTAATACTTGTGTAGCTAAGTTGAACAAATGTTTTTATGCAAAAAAGTCAACATCCGTAATTAATCGGATACGGTGAAAAAAAAAGGTCATAGGCTTTATCTAGGGTTGTCGAGTGTTTGCAAAGGTTTGAAATTAATTAATTAATTTTGGGCAAAAAAATTAATATGACTAATAATGAAATCGTGCTCAGAATGGGAATTATAACTATAACACACACACACACACACACACACACACACAGAGGTGGGTGGACAGAATATGGAGGGGGAGAGGGAGCACGAGGAGACAGGTAGGGAGAGCGAGGGAGGTGGCAGGGGAGAAAAAGGAGGGAGATAGCAGGAGAGACAGAGAGGCGAAAGGAAGAGGAGGAGGAGACAGAGAGGGAGAGAAGGAGGAGGAGGATAGGAAACGGAAACCTTAATACTTATCACTAAAATTAATCTAATTACTTAGTAAATACAGTTTGACTGAATAGATAGATAAACCTCAATATGCATAGAATATTAGTTAAAGGTATATACAGTAAATAACTACGAGAATGTAAAAGGAAAGTGAGGTATAATTTATAGTAGATAGAGGACGGGACGGGATTCGGTGTTACCAGGTGAATTCTGCGTGAGGAAAATCTGAGGTGTGTAAGAATACTTGTGGCCAATAGTACAGCCACAATCAAATAACCACTAACACTTTCCTTCCATCGTGCAAATAAATCAGTATCATATCAATATATAATCATACAACAACAACACTTTATCTCAACTCAACCCCCACAATTATTATTACTATGAAGTGCTGCAAAATCATACACGTGTTGTTCTTTATTACCAAGATATTTACTACAATCAATATTATATAAAAATATAATCGTACAACAACAACACCTTACGTCAACTAAACCAACTCAATTATTATTATTATGAGGTGCTGCAAAATCATATACGTGTTTTCTTTATAACCAAGATATTTATTATTATTATTATTATTATTATTATTATTATTATTATTATTATTATGTGCTGCAAGATTATACACGTGTTGTTCTTCATTACCAAAATATTTATTACTATTATTATTATTATTATTATTATCATTATTATTATTATTATTATTATTATTATTATTATTATTATCATTATTATTATCTGCTGCAAGATCATACACGTGTTGTTCTTTATTACCAAAATATTTATTACTATTATTATTAATATTATTATCATTATTATTATTATTAGGTGTTACAAGATCATACACGTGTTGTTAAGTTGATTATGAAGATATTTACTACGATGGAAGGAAAGTGTTGGTGGATATTTGATTGTGGATGTACATTGGAGTGCCTTGATTCCTCCAAAGTATATCACGAAACAACAACAGGACCAGATAAATATATATAAAGGTGACTTGTTGTAGTTTTTGTTGTTTTGGTGGTGGTCTGTTGTTGTTGTTTTTGTTGTTTTGGTGGTGGTCTGTTGTTGTTTTTGTTGTTGTGGTGGTGGTCTGTTGTTGCAGTTTTTGTTGTTGTGGTGGTGGTCTGTTATTGTTGTTTTTGTTGTTGTGGTGGTGGTCTGTTGTTGTTGCTTTTGTTGTTGTGGTGGTGGTCTGTTGTTGTTGCTTTGGTTGTTGTAGTGGTGGTCTGTTGTTGTTGTTTTTGTTGTTGTGGTGGTGGTCTGTTATTGTTTTTGTTGTGGTTGTGGTTGTTAATTTGTTATTATGGTGGTCTGTTGTTTTTGTTATTGTGGTTGTAGTTGTTGTTGCTGTTGTGGTGGTGATTTGTTGTTGATTTTGTTGTGGTGGTGCTTATTTGTTGTTGTTGTGGTGGTGGCCTATTGTTGTAGTTTTTGTTGTTGTTGTTGTGGTTCTTGTTGTTGTTGTGGTGGCCTGTTGTTATTGTTTTTGTTGCTGTTGTGGTGATTTGTTAATGTTGTGGTTTTTGTTGCTTTTGTGATTGTGGTTGTTGTTGTTATTTTTGTTATTGTTATTTTTTTGGAATAGTTTGGAATAATAATTATACAGTTGTTAAACATTTACCAACAAATTTCTAACCTCCACAGTTTGACTTGACTGACGAGACACTGTGGGTTCCCTTGATACCTCCATCTTCTCCTTCTCTTCCTCTGTCGGCACATGATCACCAAGGATTACCAAAACAACAACAACAACACCAGCATCAGGACTTCACCTACAAGTTTCCTAAGGTCATCATATCACAGGAAGGTAGCGTCATAATAGTGTTCAATGCGTCATAATGGTGTTCAATGCATCATAATAATGTTCAATGAGTCATATAGTGTTCAGTGCATCATAATAGTATTCAATGCGTCATAATGGTGTTCAATGCATCATAATAATGTTCAATGAGTCATATAGTGTTCAGTGCATGATAATAGTGTTCAATGCGTCATAATAGTGTTCAATGCATCATAATAGTGTTCAATGCATCATAATAGTGTTTAATGCGTCATATATATAATGTTCTTTGAGTCATAACAGTGTTCAATGCGTCATATATATAATGTTCTTTGAGTCATAATAGTGTTCAATGCATCACATATATAATGTTCTTTGAGTGATAATAGTGTTCAATGCGTCATATATATAATGTGCTATGAGTCATAATATTGTTCAATATATCATATATATAATGTTCTTTTGGTCATAATAGCGTTCAATGCGTCATATATATAATAATTATTATTATTATTAAAATAGACCAGAGACACAAAGGTGGGAGAGAATGCAAGCATTCTATCAATCCGAGGACCCCAGCCCCATGAATCCAACCTGAAGAAAAGTAGACAGCTTAGAGAAAGAAAGATGAGCAGTTTGCTTAATAAAAACATTAGCCCTACTCTTGAAGCCAGCCAATCCTACACCATCAAAGACAGATTCACCAAGGCCATTCCACAGAGACACCGACCTAGGGACAAACGATCGACTGTACTGACAGGTTCTACAACGCGGCAATACATAAGCAAACCTATGGGAGTCTAATGCACCACGAGTGACACGAACTGGAACATACAGAGGTGGCAGAGACGAGTTAATAGAATGCAGCTCATTACTTCTGATCTTGAAGAGCATGCTCAATGATGCAACAGAACGACGGTGACTCAAATTACAATCAAGTGAACCGCTGGTAAGAAAATTAGCATTGGAAACAATCCTATCCAGCAACTTGAAAAGGCAATCAGCTGCTGAACACCATACTGGAGAACAGTATTTCAACAGAGGCAACACAAAGGAGTTAAAACACCGCAGTAACAATGAGTGATCTCCGAACACACGCTAAGCTCTATGCATTATACCCAACTTTGGGGAGACAGACCTTGAGATTGACCGAACATGCTTCTCAAAAGTCAGCTTGTCATCAAATGTAACTCCCAGAATAACCAAATTCTCAGACCCCTCCAATACAGTCCCATCAAGAATCAAGGGTGGTGATAAAGGGTACACCATGTGAGACCTAGAGACGACCATTGCCCTAGTTTTGCCAGCATTCAACCTCATACCCCACAACCTGCACCAATCACTAATTTTAACCAGGTCACGATCCAATGACTGAGCAACAGAAATCCTGGCACCAGGGGTCGGCACAACAGCAATGAGAGTGGAATCATCTGCATAACCATACAGGTCATTCTCCAAGAGGTTAAAGAGTTCAGAAGTATACAGTAGGAACAACAACGGTCCTAAGACACTACCTTGAGGTACTCAGACACTAATTCTACTCTTCCACTCCGCACACCATCCACAACAACATACTGGGATCGAGCAGTGAGGAATTGCGACAAGACAGACAGGACTGAACCACCAACACCAACAGAGCGAAGTCTGTAGAGGATACCCAGATGGTTTACCCTATCAAACGCGGCAGAAAAGTTAAGTTGTACCAGTCTAGCCTCACGACCCAACTCCAAAGCGTTCTGCAGTACACGAGAGATACACAGAAGTGCATCACACGTGCCAAGGCCACTTCGATATGCAAACTGTGAGGGTGGGAATACACAATTGCATTCCATGAAGTTACTTAAATGCACAGCCACCAGCCTCTCAAACACCTTAGACAACACAGGAGTGATGGAAATCGGCCTGTAATCGCCAACTGAAGATGAAGGAGGGCCCTTGGGAATTGGGGTAACATTAGCAGACCTCCAACATTCAGGAAAACTACCAAGACGAAGTAGTCTCCTGAAGACAACACTGAGGCTGGGAGCTAGGACATCAGCCATCTGTTTAAAGAACAGAGGAAACATTCTCAAGGGGTCAGTACCACCATAAGAGTCCAACTCATGAAAGAGTTTTTTAACTTTCCTTGACCTAAAGGCAAATGTGGAGAGACCAGGACACGGGCGACATGTGGAGGGCAACTCTACAGACTCCCTAGACTGCTTGCTATCAAAGTGAGCTGCAAGCAATGCAGCTTTACCACCGGGCTCATACACCAGTCCACCACCGTCAACAACCAAGGGGAGGAGAGAAGATTCAGACCCAAATACAGCACTCTTCAAGGTAGACCACCATTTATGTTGGCTCCGATCATTCAGCAACACATCCCTGGCTCCAGTATTGAACCGTTGCTCTGCCTCGGCATAGACACCATTAGCCATTCTTTGGCACTCAATAAACTCATCCCATTTTGATCTGCAACGATCACGTGTCCACCTACGATAGGCACCCTGCTTAAGATCAAATGCGGCCCTACACTCATCAGTAAACCAATGTTTATCACTATTGCACACACGAATGATCTTCTTAGACACATATTGCTCAATTACCTCAGACAAATACTGATTCAGCAACTCTACCGGATTATCAGCAACATACACGACATGCCATGGCAACCCACACACAGCACTACAAACTGCCTCCCAATTAACACGATTCTTCAGAAGCACTTTCCTCCTCACACACAGGTTTGGAACTAATTGGGCAGTGGAAACCTTCACAAAGAGAGAAAAATGATCTAAACGTCCAATTGGTGCGATCACAGCTACTGCCACCAGATCTGGAACATCAGTCATCACCAGGTCAAGGGTTTCACCTCTCACATGGGTTGGACCAACAACCAATTGGTCACAGACAGAGACCGATGAAAAATCCAAAGCAGCAACACCATAACGAGTTGTTATTGAGGACCCTAGCCATTCCTCATGGAGCACATTGAGATCACCCATGAAGACAAATGATGCACGACTGTCCTCCGCTTGCACCCTAGCCATTGATGTTAACAAACAGTCATATATTCCATCCCCAGATCTGGGTTCCGATACAAGCTGTAAAGATAAAAGTTAAACTGTCTCCCACATACTCTCAAAACCATCATCTCACAGCAACCACATTCAAACTTTTCTGTCTAAAACAACCAAAACCATCTCTAACGTAAGAAGCTAACCCACGAGACCACAGCAACTCCACACGATATAGCAGAACAGGTCGACCAAAACCAGGAATCCGTAATTCCGACTGATGATGCCTGTCAGAGAATAGGGTCTCTGAATAAAACAGCACATCATAATGGGGGGCCACCACAGTCAAATCAGCAAAATTCCCAGATAAACCACTCACATTCGAGTAAATTACTCTGCAGCACCGAGGAGGAGAATGTCTCGGACACGGGTTCAACTCCACATCCGGAAACCTAAGTTTCAGGGAAAAAAAAAAAAAAAGCAGATAGAGAAAACCCATAAAACTAGATCTTTGGATGGATAACACAGAATTAAATTATACTAGAGGGGCAGTATCGATGGTAAAGAAGCCGCTTTCCATCAACTTGTCCCTTCGCCCTGCCCAGACATCATAGGATTGGCGGGAAAATGATGAAGAAAAAATAGAAAGAGGAAGAGAAACAGACGCCAAGCCCCGTATGGAAGGGAGAGGAGAGAGTTGGAGGAAGATCGGGCTTGTGACTATGGCTTCGACTCTAAACCTCCTCTCAGGGATGCCATTGGTCCACGAAAAAGGTGGACTCATCCACCTTCGGAACAGCATTTCCTCTGAACCAGGACAACCAACTGCCCCAAACATTTCCAACTCAAAAAAAGTTTTGTTACCACCCATACGTTAAGTTTAACATCGGTAAGCTCGGCAGGGTTGGTACTCCTCCGACTGAACACATGTGCCACGTCATCCAAGACAGGTATCATCTTTGCCCCGGCCGATAATATGCGAGCCACGGCAATGGCAACTTAGCACAAAGCATTCCGTTTCTTATTTTTATCAAAAGTTTAGCTGATTTTTAATTATATTTTGAGTGTTCAAGAACTCTTACTATTTAACTATTCATTATTAAACATAAGGAAATGCGTTTGAGTATTTGAGAACAAGAATAACCGTGAAATACTCTAAAAAAATAGCACTGGGTGAAAGAACGTCATCCCTACTTGCCTACCTATGAGACACTGAGCAATGGGCACGGAGGGTAGTCCTAGGTGGCCCTCGCACCATGCCTGACTCACCAGTCAGGCATACCAACATTACATCACACTGTTAAAAGGATGGTAACGAATCTTTCTTTGCCGACTGTAAATAATATTATACTTATGGTGCAGACAATATCATTATGATCCATCATAAAATTTTCTGTGCCTCAATATTATTTATGTCATGCAAGTATTTGATGTAATAACACTTTATTTATTAATTA